>JAXDDX010000141.1:320000-345000 GCA_034670405.1 Hoplostethus atlanticus | reverse complement strand
GACGAGGAGGAGGAGGATGAAGAAGTAGAGGCACCTCTTCCTCCAGCCGTAGATTCCCACCGCCGGGTACACCTGGGCGCCGCACACCGACGCCGCCCGCTGGTGGAGCGGATTGGGCTGGGCCGCGAGGATATACTGCTCCTGGGTCATCTGCGAAGAGGGGGGACAAGAACATGGGTGAAGCTCTTAGATCTCCTCATGCGTTCACATTTTGAGATATAAATTGTCACTTTTCCCCCTTATTTACTCTCATGTTGGAGTGAAACTCTCTTCGTTTGAGGGATGGACTTGAGGAAGAGGAGGAGGGACAATACATGCACAGTGGAAACATTTGAGACCACCTTCCTAATACTGAGCTTTCCAATAGCACGTCTCAAAATCCTCCTTCATCCTGTCTGCACCCTTTCATCTACACCCCTCCTCCTCCCCCCTTCATGAGTGACGTGGATTTAATATGTGAAATCAAAACGGGATCACATCAGCTTTCACTTGGATCCACATGATCTGCAGTATGAATATTCTGGAGGGACAAAAGGACGGAGAGAAGTAGAAAGTAGAGGCAGAAGAAGATAAAAAAAATAAAAAAATAAATCAGGGTCGGGGTGTGGGTTGGCTTTCCTTTCTCAGGTTTACCTTTGATGTAGCCTGAGATACGGCCGAGTTTCAGGGGGGAGAGAGAGACCGTGAACTTTTGAGGGTTTCAGTCGCGGCAGAGGGGAAGGACGGGGACAGAATTAAAGAGGCGGAGATAAAGAGGGACAGCAGAAGAAAGAGAGAGAAAAAGGGGGAGACCGAGAGAGAGAGAGAGAGAGAGAGAGAGAGAGAGAGAGACAGGGGTGATGGGAAGAGAGACAGAGAGAGAGAGAGAGAGAGACCAAAGCATGATAAAGTGGAGCGGTGAAGTGGAGAGAGATAGCGGGGGCGCTGAGTACCAAGAGATAGAAGGGGGAGAGAGGGAGAGAGAGAGAGAGAGGGGGCAGATAAGACAGGAGGGAGTCCATTAGGAGTAGTGCAGCAGTGGTGGTGGCGAGAGATATGGACGCTGGCTGCAAGGCCCGACTATCTGTGTCCATCTCTGTCTCTCTCTACCTCGCTCTATCTCGCTCGCTCTCTCCCCCCCGCTGGCTCTCTAATTCACTTCCTATCTTGTTTCGCTTGTACCTCTCTCTCTCTCTCTCTCTCTCTCGCTCTCTCTCTCTCTCTTCTCTCTTCTCTCTCACACACACACACACACACACACACACACACACACACTATGTCTCTCTCAAAGCTAATGATTATACTCCAACAAGTCCGACCAGTCCTGCAACATGATGGTGTGTAACCCGCTGGTGTGTGTGTGTGTGTGTGTGTGTGTGTGTGTGTGTGTTCCTTTAGAATCCAGGACCGCCTTTCCATCTGGCCTCAACATGCATCCTGGGTGATTGGATTCAGAGAGAGGGAAAACCGCAGTAAAGTGCAGGCTGCGAATGCAGCCGGGGACGATTTGGAGACCCACCCAAAGCACCTCCGGAGGTGGACAGAGACATTAACGACATTAACGACAACGTTTTGAACGCGACGTGCCTCCAACTGACCTAGAAACTGCAGAAACTGAAAGAAAGTTTCAGATAGTAACGAACTTGACGGCAGTTTTTAAAGCTGCACATTTATAAAATGAACTCATGGCAGCATCATGGCATGCATCGCGGTGGAAAATCAATAGCAGCGTGTGTGTGTGTGCGTGGGTGTGTATTGCGGTGGACTCGAGGGTTTCGCGGCGCGCTAGAATGCTAATCATTTATTCCTGCGTGTATCAACTCTGGGAATCAATAGGGTGCGTGCACGCATGAATGCACGTGTGTGTGTGTTTGTGTGTGTGTGTTTCTCAAGGGCGCTGGAGAGTGACACCGCCAAAGAACAGAGGTCAAGCAGTGCAAACCGGAGCACATCTATTGACAACGTTGTAATTCGACGCCGCCTCTTGATTGTGTGTTTAAGTGATTTCCAATGGCTCTTACCATTCTCTCTCTCTCTCTCTCTCTCTCTCTCTCTCTCTCTCTCTCTCTCTCTCTCTCTCATGGCTATCAATCCCACTCAGCTCTTTGACAAAAATCTTATTTTCGACTTCCCCACAGCTCCCCTATTTCGGGTATCATTTTTTCCGTTTTGCATACATCTTACGCTCTTTTTTTTCCCGCCCTTCAATAGAAAATCCTCCCTCTCTGCTCTTTAGCCGGTTTTTCCCTCCATCTCTCTTTTTCTCTCCCTTTTCCTCCCTATCTTTCCTTCCTCCCACCTCTCTTTGCCAGTGCAATTTCTCAGCCGTCCCCCCCCCCGTCCCTTTCTCTCTCCTCTGTGCATCATGTACATTCTGAGCATCTCTCCATCCTCACTCTCTCTCCCCGCCCATTACCCCTCCATCCCTTCGTCATTTCATCCTTCTATTCATTTCTCTGTTTTCTCTGCTTTCCTTCGCCCCCCTGCCATTACTTTCTGTCAGTATCTACCCTCCCTCCATCCCTCCATCCCTCTTTCTTCCTTCCCTCTCCCCCCGTCCCCCTTCCAATCCATTTTGTTCTCCTCCCTTTCCTCCCTCCATCCCTCTCTCCGCCACTCATCTCCCCCCTTTTTCCAATGCATTTCTTAGATTGAACTGACAACAGAGCCATCAATCAATCCCATGGTGCACCACTGCCTGGGGGCCCTGCACAGCGTGACCTAACTTTATTAACATCATAACGCCTTGACAGCCATAAAACCAGCTATCGTCATAGCGGCAGCACAGCCACATTGCCATGGTTACCGTTACGGCATCCTGGCAACTATGTCACAGTGAACCAAGCAAAACCAGTTGCCACACATTGAAGGAGGCAATTTACATTACACTTCATAAACACTCTACATAAACACTCTCTTTTATTCAGTGATGTAGTATGAAATAAAAATATGATCATCAAAAGGCAACAACAACCACCATGTCAGCCAAAATCAAGTATACCTTCCAACAAGCGTTCATTTATGCATTTCCCTAAAAAGACCCTGTCCTCCTACAACAAGTTAAACCTAAAACTTTTTATGATTCTCATTTTTTTTATTCATTTCACCAAAAACGTGCCTGCTTCTGCACAACCAGAGTGATTTCTCACTAGGAAAGTGAGAAAATGCATCGAGGACTCAAACACAACTGTGTGTGTGTGCGTGTGTGTGTGTGTGTGCATTGCTTTCTGCTGTGTTTTCAGCTTCAATGATGCACGATAGAGAAAAGATACACATGCACACACACACACACACACAGACTGAGGCAAGTGCATGCATTCACACACACACACACACACACACACACACACACACACACATCCACAATATCCCCAATGACTCAGACAGGGTTGGGTGTTTCCTTTGGGAATTAGGTGTTGTGAAGATGGGCGAGGAGAAGAGACGGAGGGTGATAATAGTACCAGACAAACAACTGTACTTGCAATGCGAGCTGATAGGATGAAATGAGAGGAGGGGGGTGGGGGGGTGGGATAGTACTTTAATAACAGATCTCTCCGAAAAATTGTCTTTCATCCCAAGTTGCTCCGTTTCACATAAAAAAGGCTTTCAAAATTCATATGTAACAAGTAGGCAATTACAAATGTGCTCCCATGGGAGATGTCAAAGGGGGGAGATTCTTTGCAATGGATATAGGATTTGGGCTAGGTTTGAGGCAACACGAATCACAGTGTTTCTGAAAGACGAAGAAGAAGAAGAAGAAGAAGAAGAAGAAGAGCTTCCTGGGTGGGGCAAAGTCATCCTCCCTCGTCGTTCCATCCAAAATGAATGGCGATGAATAACAGCGTTGAGGCAGATCCCGCTTCGGTGGACGTCGCGCTTAAAGCGGGAGAACCGATAACGTATGGAGACGTCAACAGAAGGATGGGTATGGATGGGTCTGACTCGGGAGGACTGGGCTGACGGCGAATAGATGGGCGGACGGATGGCTGGACAGAAAATCAGAGGGCTTTTAGATTTCGCTTCATAGCTGAAAGCCCATATCAAAAGTGGCATTAGCATGCGGGCGGCTGATCACTGCCGCTATACGTGAGGCGCTGGGGGTGGGGGGGGGCGATCCGATGTATCTGTCAGCTGGCATCACACGGCACAGCTCCCTCTCTCATCTGCTTATACTCAATCAATACCACCGCTTCAACTTCTGATGGCCCTGACATTCTCTCTTGGCTGCTCCTCTTTTTCGGGGCTGTCTCTCTAATTCCCACTCTCAGGGAAAGCGTCTACGATACACAGATGGGGCATTTGGGGGGGTATCATGTGTGGTTAGGGTCAACCAGTTTGACTTTTTTTGTTTTTTTTTCCGAGGCTACACCCAAAATATTTTTTAATTGAAGCTGCTGATATGTGATATTTTTGTGCCGATTTGCAGAACTGTATCTTTAAATTTGACCATTTTCATGCAAAAAAAACCAAACAAAAACAAATCGCAAAAATGATAAGTATTCAGTGATCTCACTTTGGAATGAAACTCTTTATTTGCACACGTGGCAAAATGTATTTAGAGGGATGAAATTAAAGATATTTTGTGCATTCAATGTCTATATAATACCATTTAATGCCAAAAACAAAACCGTGCATACCAGAATTTTATTCTTGAGAATTTAGACCGTGTGATAGGAAAACTCTCCATTGAAACCCACTACTACAACTATTATTAGTATTATTAGTATTATTATTATTAATAAATGTAAATAAATATTTGCTTTCTGTACACTTGAGTGGAATTTGATCAATTAGAATTATTTCATGTTAAAGGCTTTCCGTAAACCAGTGTAGTATTGATCATTTCTACAACAAGTATGTAATCAAACAAACTGCATCATATCCATCATATCAGAAGTGGACGGCGAAAATAAAAAAATAAAAAAAACTTTAAAAAGTGAAATGTCAACTTTTAGTCATCTTTCGTAATTTGTTATGTTGTCTGTGTGAAACTTTGTGTAGTTATTTGTTGTGCTGCTGCTGCCTTGGCCAAGTCTCTCTTGCAAAATAAGTTTTTTTTAACTTCCTGGTAAAATAAAGGTTAAATAAAAAAATAAAAAGAACCTTGGAAAATTAATATATTGGTCTAATCCTAATCGACAGACAGACAGACAGACAGATGAATGGATGTCTGTTGTCTTTCTATTTCTCTTGTTGTCTATCTGTCTTTCTTCTGTCTGCCTCTCTCTCCCCAAAACCTGTCTTTTTGAAAGGTCACATCAGTGGATAACCACAAAGCACACTCACCTATACTGAACACACGCACACACACACACACACACACACACACACACACACACACAGTCTTGTTGTTGATGTCAAGGCATGAGTTAGACAAGCAGTGTGGGTTTGTTTGTAATTAAAGGTTAGATGACATAGAAAAACCTTACACACACACACACACACACACACACACACACACAAAGGTAGTAATCCCGCAGGTTCTGCTCTTTCTATATCGAAGTGAAACAGCTGTGAAATGACTCATGTTTTGCCTGGATTTGAAAGAGTTTTCCCAAGGTCTCCTGAGCACACCATCAAAAACAACAAAGTTTCCAGTCAAGCATGAGAATTCACGCGAATGGAAGCAAGAAATCGTTCCTCCGACAACCAGCCCACCGACTTCTTTACATCTGCAAAAACTAACCCTAACCTTATCAAACCAATCCTTAACCAAAGTCTAATTGATAAATCGGTTGGTGACGGTCACTAGAAATGAGTTTTGTGTGATATTTTGGGTACAAATCACTATTTCAATTTCAGTTACGACACATAACAATCCAAAAAAAGAATCTATTTTCATCGTCGCCCTCTCTGAATATCACACCGAAGTTGAAACTACATAAACTACATCCAATCAGAAACTTCCATCCAACCCCCTGACTCATCTTCCCCACATGTGATTTGGCGTTTGTGTAGTCTTTGTGTGTGCGTGCGGCGTCTTCTATCTCAAATCACGAGTTTATATTGGTATACGGCTCGTCTGTGCATTTAATAAGAGTTTATTTGATTCGCTTTGATGTTGCGTATTACCATAATCATCCAATCAACACGCCTCACATGAATTCCCAATCAGTCGGCATCGCCGCAATAACTGCTGTTCGTTAACGCGCCGATCATCGCATCGAAAACACAACTAAATCCCATGTGATGCAACGCAATCCACCAAGGAAAACACACACACACACACACACACATGCATCTGTGCGTTTGTGTCTTCGCCTTTCTCCTTGAATTCACATGGCATCACAATCATCTCCTCATCCAAGGGCGTCTGATACGTGCAGGAAATACTTGAATGCGCACTAATATTTCAACACACACATGAATTCATATATTGTATTATAGATACTTTGGTATCATCTTTTTCCATTGCTTTTATGTAATGATCTTTAATGAATTCCGTTTGACCTCCCTTTAATGATTCTCGCATCGCTTTCATTTCATTTTTTTTTTTGTACTTTTTTTTTCTGGAATCCTTTGTAATGCCCTTTGTGTTGAAAAGTCATGTACAAAGATTGGTCTCGTTATATTTACAAGCCAGTTTGCAGGGTCATGTATTAAATAAGCAAATAAAAGCGGACCACACACACCACAGGGAAATATGCTATGGTAGTTTTTGTGTACCTGCCATCTGTGCATGCATGTGTGACCGACTAAACAACATGGGATTTCAGCTAAGGCCCTCCATGTGGAATACTTACACATGTAACAAACTGTTTGTATGCGTGTGTATTTGTTGTGTGTGTGTGTGTGTGTGTGTGTGTGTGTGTGTGTGTGTGATAAAGCACTAAGCCAGCCGAATTGGGAGCAGTCTGTGTTGGCTGTAGGTTGTTGGTTTGGACGGCCATCCATCCCTCCTGTCACTGTGCGCACTCAGGTGTTCAGCCAGTAGATGGATAACACAAACACACACACACACACACACCCTTCCATCCCCCAACCCCCAAACACACACACACACACACACAAAAATCTACACTTAAATACTCATACGCACATATACACAAGCAACCACAAAATCACATGCACAAGCGACACACAGGCAAACGTAAACAATGAGTACACACTAAAACACACACACACACTCATGAACACACACATGCATACTCAGGATCACACACACACACACACACACACAGCTCCTGTGCAGTGAGGCGTTTACTATTCCAACAGATTTACTAGTTTCTGCTGCAGGTCTAGTGTAAAAAGAGAAAAAAGGGGGCTTAAAAGGACAACTTTCTCCCTCTGTCTCTCACTCTCTCGCTCTCTCTCTCTCTCACACACACACACACACACACACACACACATAACCGAGCCAAAAGGCACAACAGCTGTCACCATATAAACAACCTGAGACAGAGGGAGAGAGGGGGAGAGGGGGAGAGAGCAAGGGAGGATGGCAGCATGGAAGAGGTGGATAGAAAGAAAAAAGAGAGTGATAGAAGACAGGGCAATAGAAAAGTCAGAAGACGATAAGCTGTAACATCAACAAATCATTTTTTGCCCTTCACCTGGATAAAAGAAAAAGAGAATTTCCCTACGAGGATCAATAAAGGATCACATGGTGATCACGCTATCCAGCTCCCACTGGAAATGACAAATTAATTTCCTCGTGTCGCCCATCAAAGTGTTTCGCTGATAATTCATCTGATGTTGGTGTTTGTTGGAGACCTGCTTCAGTGCTAAAGGCGTCCGTCTCTATTTATAGAGACTCCGCGGTGGAAAAAGTTGTCCTCATTTGTCTCCGTCTGGATTTATCTCTGTCCAATGATGTCTTTTCGTTTTTTAGGGACCCCACGAGACTAATTAGTGGCCCAACGGAAAAGGGAGGGCGAAAGAGAGAGGCAATGAAAGCGAGACGTAGCAAGACAGGAAAGAAAGGGGCGTGGGTAGAGAGGAGGATGAAGAGAGAAGGAGAAAAAGAATAGACAGAGAAAAAACGGGATTCGCTGCCGAGTGGTGATGTCATGACCGGCCGTTTGATTGGCAGGTTCAATTAGAGCCGCTCCCGATTGGTCCTCACCCCGGTTAGCCGGGACGTTTCCCCCCGTGTTGGATTGCTCGTGGCACTATCCAATCGCGTGGTGCTATATAGGGCTTGCTAGGATGGGTGGTGGATAAATTGTTCGGTTTGCTGGGAAATTGCTGGAAAATTGATGGTGGGTGGGGGAAAGTGCTATCTTTTGCCATTTCTCCACAGCGGGGCTAAGTGGAGCTGTGCCTACACCCACTATCAGCAAGCTTGGAGCAAGTAAACAACTCAACAGGTTCAGATGGCAGCTGCGCGTTAGCACGCGTAGCTACAAGGGAGGACAGGGGCTAAGCAGGAAAGACATGACATACATGTTTGTAGTTCCCACCCAAACCATACAGTATATTTCCATGGTACTGATGATGCAAATATAAACATCCAACATATTTCATCTTTATTGCTAGGCTGTTATATGAGTTACCTTGACTTTTACATGCTAGCGCTATGCTAGTTCAGAAGGCTACGACCGTGGCTTTCCCTCAATGAGTTTTAAGGTCTATTAATAAGGACTCTGACATGACATTTCAACAGTTGAACATTCATAAGATGACATTTGATTGGAAAACCTTTTCTATGAATGAGGCCACCAGCCCCCGGCTGTGTGTCTATTTTCATCTACTCTTGACTGATTAGTGGGTAGCCTGGCATCAGGAAGCAGTAGTTGGATTTACTGCACATGGTTAATCATCAGAATAAAAGCCCAGTCAGAATATCACTATGAGGAGATCAGTAGTCATCTAGCAGTAAACACTTGAACTGACCACTTCCTCGGTGGGATCTCATCAGATCACGTCCGAGTTCATTCAGAAGGATAGGATGTTCTGCATGCGGCCGGTACTCAGCAGTGTTTCAGCACTAAGGACAGCTCCGCACCCAATACTGTGCATCCTACCGGGCAGCGGCAAAGGAGCTATCCGTGGTGCTGAAACAGCTCCTACTGTTCTGGAGGGCGTGGCGATCAGGTTGTGAATACTCTTTGATACGGACCGGATCTTTTCGTAGCTGCCCTAACCGAAGAAAAAAAAGTGTTTTTCCCCCCGGACGATCACAAAAAATGACAGATCTGTGCCACCGGATTTATTCACATCTCTAGACGCTCGGCAACTCAGCTAATTGTGTGTTCACTAGTAGCACTATGAAGCTAGCCATGGTCCCACCACATCTGCTGCTGTTCTAGTGACACGCTCTGACGCATGCTTACGCAACACACACACACGTGTGCACCTGCACGCACACACACATCCACAATAGCAACACTGTATTTGTTGTGTGTACCTTTAGACACAAATTCAGACTCACTCTTTCTCTACCTCCCTCCCCTCCCTCTTTTCTGAATCTTCTTTCAGCCCTCTTCTTGTTCTTTCACCACCGTCGGCTTTTCTCAGGCTAAACATTTTCCGGAATCCCCTCTCTCTCTCTCTGCTCTCTCTCTCGCTCTCTTTGGCACACTGCCTCCCGCTGAGTCAGCATCTGTC
This sequence comes from Hoplostethus atlanticus, assembly GCA_034670405.1. Taxonomy (NCBI): domain Eukaryota; kingdom Metazoa; phylum Chordata; class Actinopteri; order Trachichthyiformes; family Trachichthyidae; genus Hoplostethus; species Hoplostethus atlanticus. The sequence continues at coordinate 335,472 of JAXDDX010000141.1, read as the reverse complement.
AATCAAAAAGCCGCCACTGTTAAACACCAGCAGCAACAACGACAGGCTTAAGCTCAGGTTTTTCCCTCCACCTTAAGATAGATGGCAGGCAGTATGGAGAGATTTCTGGCGAAGCGGGATGCTTTTTAAAGCTCTTTGAAACCCATAAGAATAGAGACGACACTGTTTTGTTGGTGGTGTGGTGGGTGATGCATCCCAACGCAGGAGAGAAACATGAAGGTAAAGATTCTCTCATGCTACTTATATTGTGTGGACTGAGCTGTATTTATCTTCCAGCTGGCTTTTTGAAATGAACAGCTACAATGCCGTTTTCAGATCCAGTGGGAGGTGCACACTCCTACCAACAGCTCTACAGTGGTTGTTAAAGTAATAATCTGTGACATTTTCATATAAATGAATGCCCGTTTTTTTCTACTCGTTATCGCCGTTTGACACAATACTTTTTTTATTTGCTGTTCGAAACGGGAAAAACACACACATGAAGTGACGCGTTTCCAGTTTGTTTGGAGAAGAAGAACTTCTTCGTCTAGCTCACTTCATGACTAGACTGATAAGGCGCTTGTATTTTTTTAATCGTAATCTTATCAAGGGAGCCAAATATGCCCTCTGAAAAACTAGTTAATTTCTTCTTCTGCTGCTGATTTTGAGTCCAGCGACACGCTGATCTGTGCCACCATCTGTTCCGTAACTTTGACGGGCACCTGCAGTTGAACTGGCAGGGGAACCATGTAATATTTGTCAGAAATGTCACACAGGCCAGGCTTGAAAATGTTAAGTGAGCTACTTGGAAGTTTCCTCAAGAAATCCTCAAAACGCAGTGCATATGAAAGGTACACATTTTCAGCCACAAAATACATGTCTTACAGTGTTACAGTAAAGCTGTGACTTTGAGAGAAGGACAAAAAAAGCTATTTCTCTCTCTCTCTCCTACTGTCGTTTGTTACAGGGGGTGCAACAATGTAGAGAAAGCTGTGTGTGTGTGTGAGACAGAGAGAGAGAGAGAGAGAGAGATAGATATAGAGAGAGAGAGATAGTGAAGCTTTGAGAGGGAAATAGAGAGGAAACAGGGAGAGTGAGAGGAAGACAATTTCCAAGGGCAGGCAAGCTGTGAGAGAAGTGATGGACGCCTACTGTAAGTGCGTCACATGTGTGTGTGTGTGTGTGTGTTTGTGTGTGTGTGTGTGTGTGTGTGTGTGTGTGTGTGTGTGTGTGTGTATGTAAGTAAATCTTTCCCGATGACAGAATCAGCACACAGGCTTTATGACCCTGCTCAGTGAGCTAGCCTCCTCCATTAACATCACCCCCCCGTGCACACACACACACACACACACACACACACACACACACACACACACACACACACACAAACGCCCCTCATTCTTGATCTTATCCTGTCTCCATGCTTGCTCTTTCACTATTGGCATCTGTATATTTCTTGCTGATGCGCGCGCGCGCACACGCACACACACACACACACACACACACACACACACACACACACACACACAATTCCTTGACCCAGTCTTTTCCCAAATGGTATTTCACTATGTTCCTTCCTTTCTCTTTGTATATATGTCTTCCTCCCTGCTTCCTCATTGCCCATTCCATCTTTCCTTCCCGTCTGTCTATCTCTCATCTCCGTTTTCTAAGTCATGTGTTTTCACTTTTTCTTTTCTCTAAATCTGTCCCTCTTCTGTGCTCTTCCTTCCTTTGTTCATCTTCATCTTTTTGTCAGTTAGTCTCTGGACAGTTTAAATTAATACACAAAGTTTTGGAAGTTGTGGATGCAAAGTGGATGCTAACACTTTAGCATACACCATGTTGAGTGATAGTAGGCTCCATGCTAACACTTTAGCATACACTATGTTGAGTGATAGTAGGCCACATGCTAATACTTTAGTATACACTATGTTGAGTGATAGTAGGCCACATGCTAACACTTTAGCATCCACTATGTTGAGTAACAGTAGGCTCCATGCTAACACTTTAGCATCCACTATGTTGAGTGATAGTAGGCTCCATGCCAACACTTCAACATACACTGTGTTGAGGGACAGTAGGCCTCTAGCATTATCTCAGAAGTGAGAAAATGAGAACCTGCAGCAGTTACATGATATGCAGCAGTTTTGTGTTGGAAACTGGTAAAAATTGTATAAAACTGTTTTGAACTACTTTCTCTGTTTCCATAGGAAGTGAAGGTGGGGCGTGATGGGAGACTGTGTGCAGCTAAAAACTACTGCGCAGGAAATGAATTTGTGATTGCTCACATGAAATATTTCCAAAAATAAAACATATAACAAAAATATTTATTTGTGTAGTGTAGTGTAGGCTAAAGAGCTAACATGGAGCACTATAGGTCCGTCCACTCTGCTCCTGTCTTTAACTTTACCTACTTTCTCCCTACCCCGGTCTCTCATGTCCTTCCTTCCTCCCTCCATCCTTTTATCCCTCTCTCTCTGATTTATATCCTGATTGAGTTGTATGCTTTCAGCCCAACAGCCATCCTCAAAGCCCCCTTTCATGGCTTTAACCAAAGTGTGTGTGTGTGTGTGTGTGTGTGTGTGTGTGTGTGTGTGTGTGTGTGTGTGTGTGTGTGTGCGTGTGTGTGCGTGTGTGTGAGATGCGTGTGATATATGTCCAGCAGTCACTTATGTCCAAGTCCTCTTCATGCAACACTCGTATATCAACCTCCCAGTCTTGCAGAATATAATGGAACGAGAGAGAGAGAGAGACACAGAGAGAGAGAGAGAGAGAGAGAGAGAGAGCGAAACGGTGGCAGATAAGGGAAAGTAGCGGAGAAACAGTCAATTTACTGCATGTGACTCAAGGCACTCACATTTCCCTCTCACCGCCGTTCTAATCCTCCATATTCCACCCCAAATAGCCTCTCTCTCATCTCTCTGGAATTCCTTCGCTTTGAAACCGCCACTCCATCACTTCTTCTCTCCTTTCCTCTCCCCATCACATCGTCCTGAACGCCTCCACCTCTCTCGTTTGGAGGAAAAAAAAAGAAGGAATCCAACACCTCTCTCCCTCTTCGTCAACCTGCTGTCTGTCTTTCACCTTATGAACCATAGTTGTATCTCTGTATTCCTCTCTTTGTTTTCCCTCCATCAAAACTGGCTGCTGAAGGAATTCAAATTCATATTTATTCTCTAAATGACCAAAACTTCGTTGGAACTTCAGCTAAATTCAACTTTTAGGGTGTAAATTACTTAAATTATATAAGTAGTATCAAACTGATGTAAGTTATATGAGAATAGGCTCAGATTAATGGTTTTCTGAAGATATAATTTCATGATGATCATCGTGTACCCACCTTTTTATCTACTACTTCAACAGAAAATTGAACATTCCTTCCACTTTTCTCTGTGAAGGACCCACATTGTGTTGTTGGCTTGGGGTTTACGTTTCAGACTGAGTGAAAATGTAGGATTTGATCGACCAGACACAAACACAGAGCCACGCGTTCTTATCATTCAAGACATTGTCGAGCCAGAAACCTCCCTATATAACCTTCAGGGTGAACCGTGCATCTGTGCATTCTCGTGTACCCACGTGTACACTGTATTGTCTGAAGTTTGTCGTTGCCAATTCAGAATTGGTTGCCTGCTGAAACTTTAAGTCTGACCAAATCCCCGAACCTGGTGTTTACGATATTTTATTTTTCCGATGCTGCATTGCTATTGAAAAGGGTCTTTCTTTCTTTTTCTTTCTAGATTGCTCTCCCTCAACAGTTGCCAAAGTTGCCAAATCGTCATGAAAAAAAAAAGACATATTATTCATATTCATATTACATCCATCTCCCCAGGTTTCTGCACCTTAAATTTAAGACTCATTAAGATCTTTCACATGCCAGTTATAATGAAATTTAAGACCAATATCACCTCCAGAATTGGCAGGAAAAGTAAAAAACAATGAAGTAGCGTATGCGTCTACGTAGCCAGGGAGGTTTCTTACCAGGAAAGTAGTGCACCAAGAAAAAGCAACACCTTTATAAAACATATTTGAGACTCAAATGCAACATTTAACTGTATTTATGACATTTTAAGGCCATGAATCTCAATTTAAAACATTTTTAAGGACATTGTGTGTGTGTGTGTGTTTCAGTCCCTGTACAGTGGAGACCACACAGTTGTATCAGTATATATGTAAGCTTAAGTCATCTGTGTTTGCTCAGACAACAAGAAAATTCAAACACAAAGAAAATCAAAGTGTGTGTGTGTGCGCTGGTCACACATCCCTCCCCTCCTCTATAGCTTGCTAGCCGGTGCTGTGAAGCTGTGAAAATGCCCCGGACATGTAAGACGTTCAACAGTCCTACTCATTCTCTCTTATGTTTCCCTCTCCACTTCCTGTCTTGGCATTTTCTCTATATCTCCTTCTGAGTCTTCATCTCCCCTGCCTGCTCTTCTCTCTCTCCACGTTGCCTATACCCCCCTTGCGCTTCACTCCTTTTCTATCCCTCCTCCTCCATCCCTCTGTCTACTGTCAATATAGTGCATTGAGTTTTACTCCATTCCCAGAAAAGGCAGTCAGGGCGGTTCAGCATCAGCCTACCTATAGCTGCTATAACTAACATATAGTGTGTGTGTGTGTGTGTGTGTGTGCTGTATGTACGTCCCCACACACTTCTGTCTATACTTCTGTCAAGGGCAACCCCGCCCACTACAGCTGTATTGGATTTAAGCCAGTTTGACTTAAAGCTTTTGCGTTCCGTTGGATCCTGCATCCTGCATCCTGCGACGGCGTATAGGAGGTAGTACATCAGCTTGCGAGGACGTGCACGTCACATGCACACACGCACACCCGGCGCTGATGAATAGCATTGTTGAAAACTTAATTGCTGCATGTACACATTACATGTGTTGCAAGAGGGTGTGTGTGTGTGTGTGTGTGTGTCAGCAAAGCAGTCGGAGCTGAGTTGCTAGTTTAAAAGCTGACACAAGGCTATAGCCAGATGGAGAGAAATAAATTAGATAAAACAGAGGTCAGGAGAAACTCTGGGTGGACAAAAAATGTAGTGTACATAAAACTGCACTGTCACCTGCAAACATAAAGACATACACAGCCTATAAGAATGTATACACACAGACACACACTACACCGACTTTTGGGGAAATTGGCCCGTTAGTCAACTTCCTTTTTCCATATTATGATGATGAGAACCACCTGGCCTGTGCACGCGCTAACACGTTAGCATTCAGTACGTTAAGTGTCTTTAGGCAACTAGCATTATCTAACGTAAGAAGACCTTTTAGTAATCCAGAGTCACATGAAGGGTGAATTGACCAACGGTTAAATTTCCCCAAAAAGTAGCTGTAGTCATGCATAGGTCCCCGGTAGATCATTCTCCATGCTAACACTTAGCATACTAGCATACACAATGGTGAGAGACTGTATGCGACTAGCATTATCCAGTAACAAGACCTTTTAGTAAAAAAAATGTAGTGTTTGTTTATTGTATAGACTGTAGAGTCATAAATGTTGCATTGTTGTGTATATTAGCACATATTTCTTCATGCTGGAACCTTATGGGTGTTTTCAAAATCTCCCGAAAAAATAGCGCATCCATTCCCTCGCTCAACCCCAAACTTTCACCCCGAACCGCCACATGACATTTGGACTGCACGAGATTAAGAAAAAAGACAAGATTGATGTTGCACATGCAACCACATGCACGCACACCTGTTTCCAAAAAACAACAAACAGATGCCTCTTTCCCAGCATGCCGCGCTGACCTGTGCCTGCTGTTACGGCGGTGATATGATTTATTAATTAGTCTGCCGTTTGATTGGCTCGTTAAAGGACAAATCTAATGAGGTGCTCGCCGATGAGAGAGGGGGAAGTGATTAAACACTGACGGCAATCACCCTTCACCTCACACACACACACACACACACAAACAAAGTCACAGAAGCAAAAACCACTGAGTTAGCATTCCACTCCGATACTATTGACCCCGAACATGGGCCAAGGCGCGCTTGTTTCGGCTCCGGGGTCGCGGCAGGTGGCCCGGGTGTGTATCTACAACATGATCTGCCCTGCCCAGGCCAGCGGTGTGGTAATAATTAAACAGCGGTGCCTGGCTGAGGCAGATAATGAACAGCGCTGTAGCATGAACAATGAGCCCCGTTAATGGAGATTCCTGCCGAAATTGACTTTTCCGAGTTGTCACAGCCCAGTTCCCTGTCGCTTTATACGAGTTTAAGGAAAAGGGTTCTCGGGATGTTGAAAAGTTTCATCATTCTGTTGCATTGAACTGCTGAAGATGGTGCAGAAAATACATAATATATATATATTAAATATTTTATCAAGTCAGAAATGAACAATAATATAGAAATTTAACAGGCATGAAGGAATTTAACTTTTTTTTACTTTTCTTTTACAGGTAGCTATCCAAATAGAGGAAGCACCTGACTGAAAGTAGGTGGGGTGTGTGTTCTTGGTTTGGGTTCATTCATAGAGGATAAGGTAAACGATAATAAACACAAAGTCACACTGAATGATGCGACTGTGTGTTACATAATGATGATTGCCTTCAGTATATCAAGGGACATACTAATGAATGTGCACGGAAATCATTGCAATGACAAACCTGTTGACTGCATTGAGAGTGTGACCTCTGAAAAAACATTCTGCCAACGGGATTTAATGAATAAAATGAAACACTTGATTACCTGTTCCCCAGCTCGTTGTGTACAAGGACTAATGATCCATACCCATGGAGTCACGTGATCTGTTTCCCTCTTTGAAAACCAGTTAGCGCTTTTTGCCTTTGTGTGTGCATCAATTCAAGGTTTTCAAGTTAAGGGCCCTCTCCTCTCGTCTCCTCTCGTCTCCTCTCGTCTCCTCTCCTCTCCTCTCCTCTCCTCTCCTCTCCTCTCCTCTCCTCTCCTCTCCTCTAGTCTCCTCTCCTCTCCTCTCCTCTAGTCTTCTCTAGTGTCCTTTCCTCTAGTCTCCTCTGCTCTCCTCTCGTCTCCTCTCCTCTAGTGTCCTCTCCTCTCCTCTAGTCTCCTCTCCTCTAGTCTCCTCTCATCTCCTCTCGTCTCCTCTCTTCTAGTCTCCTCTCCTATCCTCTAGTCTCCTCTCCTCTAGTCTCCTCTCCTCTAGTCTCCTCTCATCTCCTCTAGTCTCCTCTCCTCTAGTCTCCTCTCCTCCTCTCCTCTCCTCTCCTCTCCTCTCCTCTCCTCTCCTCTCCTCTTGTCTCCTCTCCTCTAGTCTCCTCTAGTGTCCTTTCCTCTAGTCTCCTCTGCTCTCCTCTCGTCTCCTCTCCTCTAGTGTCCTCTCCTCTCCTCTAGTCTCCTCTCCTCTAGTCTCCTCTCATCTCCTCTCGTCTCCTCTCTTCTAGTCTCCTCTCCTATCCTCTAGTCTCCTCTCCTCTAGTCTCCTCTCCTCTAGTCTCCTCTCATCTCCTCTCGTCTCCTCTCTTCTAGTCTCCTCTCCTATCCTCTAGTCTCATCTCCTCTAGTCTCCTCTCCTCTCGTCTCCTCTCGTCTCCTCTCGTCTCCTCTCCTCTCCTCTACTCTCGTCTCCTCTCCTCTCCTCTAGTCTCCTCTCCTCTAGTCTCCTCTAGTGTCCTTTCCTCTAGTCTCCTCTGCTCTCCTCTCGTCTCCTCTCCTCTAGTGTCCTCTCCTCTCCTCTAGTCTCCTCTCCTCTAGTCTCCTCTCATCTCCTCTCGTCTCCTCTCTTCTAGTCTCCTCTCCTATCCTCTAGTCTCCTCTCCTCCTCTCCTCTAGTCTCCTCTAGTGTCCTTTCCTCTAGTCTCCTCTGCTCTCCTCTCGTCTCCTCTCCTCTAGTGTCCTCTCCTCTCCTCTAGTCTCCTCTCCTCTAGTCTCCTCTCATCTCCTCTCGTCTCCTCTCTTCTAGTCTCCTCTCCTATCCTCTAGTCTCATCTCCTCTAGTCTCCTCTCCTCCTCTCGTCTCCTCTCGTCTCCTCTCGTCTCCTCTCCTCTCCTCTACTATCGTCTCCTCTCCTCTCCTCTAGTCTCCTCTCCTCTAGTCTCCTCTCCACTCCTCTCCTCTAGTCTCCTCTCCTCTAGTCTCCTCTAGTGTCCTTTCCTCTAGTCTCCTCTGCTCTCCTCTCGTCTCCTCTCCTCTAGTCTCCCTCTCATCTCCTCTCGTCTCCTCTCTTCTAGTCTCCTCTCCTATCCTCTAGTCTCATCTCCTCTAGTCTCCTCTCCTCCTCTCGTCTCCTCTCCTCTCCTCTCGTCTCCTCTCGTCTCCTCTCCTCTACTCTCGTCTCCTCTCCTCTCCTCTCTAGTCTCCTCTCCTCTAGTCTCCTCTAGTGTCCTTTCCTCTAGTCTCCTCTGCTCTCCTCTCGTCTCCTCTCCTCTAGTGTCCTCTCCTCTCCTCTAGTCTCCTCTCATCTCCTCTCGTCTCCTCTCTTCTAGTATCCTCTCCTATCCTCTAGTCTCATCTCCTCTAGTCTCATCTCCTCTAGTCTCCTCTCCTCCTCTCCTCTCCTCTCGTCTCTTCTCGTCTCCTCTCCTCTCCTCTCATCTCCTCTCGTCTCCTCTCCTCTAGTCTCCTCTCCTCTCCTCTAGTCTCCTCTAGTGTCCTTTCCTCTAGTCTCCTCTGCTCTCCTCTCGTCTCCTCTCCTCTAGTGTCCTCTCCTCTCCTCTAGTCTCCTCTCATCTCCTCTCGTCTCCTCTCTTCTAGTCTCCTCTCCTATCCTCTAGTCTCCTCTCCTCTAGTCTCCTCTCCTCTAGTCTCCTCTCATCTCCTCTCGTCTCCTCTCTTCTAGTCTCCTCTCCTATCCTCTAGTCTCATCTCCTCTAGTCTCCTCTCCTCCTCTCCTCTCGTCTCCTCTCGTCTCCTCTCGTCTCCTCTCCTCTCCTCTACTCTCGTCTCCTCTCCTCTCCTCTAGTCTCCTCTCCTCTAGTCTCCTCTAGTGTCCTTTCCTCTAGTCTCCTCTGCTCTCCTCTCGTCTCCTCTCCTCTAGTGTCCTCTCCTCTCCTCTAGTCTCCTCTCCTCTAGTCTCCTCTCATCTCCTCTCGTCTCCTCTCTTCTAGTCTCCTCTCCTATCCTCTAGTCTCATCTCCTCTAGTCTCCTCTCCTCCTCTCGTCTCCTCTCGTCTCCTCTCGTCTCCTCTCCTCTCCTCTCGTCTCCTCTCGTCTCCTCTCCTCTCCTCTACTCTCGTCTCCTCTCCTCTCCTCTCCTCTACTCTAGTCTCCTCTCCTCTAGTCTCCTCTCCTCTCCTCTCCTCTAGTCTCCTCTCCTCTAGTGTCCTTTCCTCTAGTCTCCTCTGCTCTCCTCTCGTCTCCTGTCCTCTAGTGTCCTCTCCTCTCCTCTAGTCTCCTCTCATCTCCTCTCGTCTCCTCTCTTCTAGTCTCCTCTCCTATCCTCTAGTCTCCTCTCTTCTAGTCTCCTCTCCTCCTCTCCTCTCCTCTCCTCTAGTCTCCTCTCCTCTCCTCTCCTCTCTCCTCTCTCCTCTCTAGCACACCCATGCTAGCAGAGGTGCATACACACACACACATATCTACCCAATTGCACACACAGAAGTGCACAAACACACCCTCACAAGGAAACATAGAGAGGAGAGGAGAGGAGAGGAGAGGAGAGTGTGTGTGCCTGCGTTCAAGTGAGTGTATGTATGCACCTGTGATTGTATGAGTGTGTATCTGAATGTGTGCCTATATAAGCCAGCATTTGTTTGTGTATGTGTGTATTGTTGTGTGTGTGTGTGTGTGTGTGTGTGTGTGTGTGTGTGTGTGTGTGTGTGCGTGTGTGTGTCAGAGTTATGTCCGGCGGGGCTTATTGTCAAAAACAGCCTTGCTAATTAAATTGGTCCCCAACTGAGAGGAGGAAAGGGATATGGAGGCGAATAAATGACAAGAGAGGATAAGATAGAGAGAGGATAAAATACAGGAGGAAAGAGAGAGAAGAGAGAGAGAGGAGACGTGATGAAATGAAGCGGAAGACGGAAGGAGATTAGAGCGGAGGGAGACAAAATAAGTGAGGTTGAATGTGAGATTGATTGACTGACAGAAATAAAAGAGAAGCATATGGAGGGTAAAAAAAAGGGCACAAAAAAGGTAGAAAGAGGGAGAAGGGAGAGAGGAGGCAGTGAGAGGAAGGGGGGATGCACTGAGGAGAGGAGAGGAGAGGAGGTGTACCATAGGACTGATGTGAGAAAAGGGGGGATTTAAAGGGAGGAGGGATGTGAGAAAGAGAGATGAAGGATGAGTACCAACTTCAAAACTACTCCACCACTGACAGGGTGAAATGTGTGTGTGTGTGTGTGTGTGTGTGTGTGTGTGTGTGTGTGTGTGTGTGAGACAGCCATGTGATCTAAGGTCTTCAGTGTCACTACACTGCCTGTGCTGTGATAGCAACCCATTCATCATCTGAGCATCTGGTGCCCATGCAACAACACACACACACACACACACACACACACACACACGCATAAACACTAACATCTGCATCCTGCGATCCTTGCCACCTTCCTACCTTCACTTTATTCCTTCCTTTCCTCTAACCTTCCTTTTCTTTTGACCAGTTTCTTGTCTTTATCTTCCCCTCTTCCTCTCCCCCTGCCTCCATGCCTCCACTCTCCTGTAATCAGTGAGATATAACAGAACATGCTTTACCACATCAATTCACACAAGTCAGTCTATGAGTGAGCAGCAACCAGCCCGCGGTGGCTGACGGTGGTATTGCAGCCTAAAATACTCACGAGGCCCAAAAAGCAATTTCCCCATAGACAGCCATTGAAAAAGACACTGCTCTAAAACTGTTTGGCAACATTATCCATAACAGTATCAACGAGAGTAAGTGTCTTTATTGTGGGACTCTGACCAATGTCATTGTTTTTGAACGTTTCCTCCATACTGATAACACCAATGTATCCGTGGCAACTACCACGACACAGCTCGCTCCCGACCAATCACACGATCAAAAGACATCTGTGTCTTGCTACCCAGCCAACATGTCCATGTAGGCCCCACATGGGTTAGTGGTGGGCTGGTACTTACAACCCTAATGGGACCCATATTAATATTCTCCATATAGGCCCTGTGTGTGTGTCTGCCCATGTGGGTCACTAATGGGGCCAAGGTGGGCTATAAGTGGGCCCAATGCGGGACCCACACAGTTGGTTATCCCAACTGGGGCCCACACACAAAGCCCACTCGAAGCCCACATCCAGATGAAACCCATAACCCCCAGGTAAAACTCATGTGGGTTGGGTACGCAGCTCACCTGATTTGAAGCAGGCGGCCCTTGTGTCCTACTTCAAGAATGATGAAAAAGTGCAAGCGGAGGAAAAAATCATTACAAATCTGTCCGCGGCGCTCGTAGCTTGTCACGCTATTATAGAGCTAGATAATGAACAAACTGGCCGGGCTTGTCAGGTCAAGCCAAAGATGACTTATTATCTTGCAAACATTGCAGCAGCCGTTGTCACTGTCAACCGCGACGCTCTCTTGCGGCTTCTTCCCAGCAGGCTGATGCTGCATTTACGCCGTATGGGAATAGCTGTCAGAATGACTTGACTGTTAAACGCAGCGACTCGGGAGGCACTTGTGCATTTTGAACGTTCGAAGCCATCAGACGACTGTGAAGTTTTTTTTTCCCCTTCGGCAAAGTTCTCCTCCCGATTAGCCGCTTACGCGTTTTAAGAGCGCACTTGAGTGAGTGACACATCTGAGGTCGCGGTTTAAAGAAAACCAAACACAACCGCAAAAACGAGAATAGCTCGCATCCCGCAAATGGCGTTTTAATGATGGTTCATTTTGTTATTTGCTACTTGAAAGGAACACGTCGAGCCCTACTCTCGATGACAGGTATCGCTTTGTCGGTGATGTTCGCTATTCACAGCCGTTGAAGGAATCAATCGTCCGTGTAGCTTCCCGAGTAGCGATTTACCATATGGAAAAGCTGACGCGAGCAATATCAGACAGCTGAGGTTTGATTCACTGGATTCAAGATACCTTTTCACTCTGAAACTGACTGGCTGACCTGACAATAAGTGACAGCTAAATACAGACGCTCCGTTTTTTTTATGTCGGGTTCTACTTATAGATCCATTAGTATGTGTGTGACAGTGGATGAAGACACGCCCCCAAAGTCTCAGTAAAGACCCAAAACCTGAAACAAATATACACACACAAAATTGAGTAGCTGGAAGGGTTATTGCCAGAGTGAGGCAGAGGCAAAGAGTGATTTGCTGTCCTTAGAGGGGACATTTATTGTACAGCTCCCATTTCTACCACGCAAGCCGCACACACACACACACACACACACACACACACACACACACACGTGTGCACGTTCATGTCATGTGTTTTGAAGGCCTAAAGCAGAAAACCCTCCGACTCTATCAATAGCGGGAGAGACGGGAAAGACCTATTGAAGTATTCGCACTGGAGCCACCAGGCAACGCTTTACGAGGACGTAAACAAGGTAGACATTTATGGAGTGTGTGTGTGTGTGTGTGTGTGGGGACGGTGGGTGTATCATGTTATCAATAAGTAGTATATGAGAAGATAATTCCTCTTTTTTTTTAAACCTACCTACCATACAACATTCAGCTTGCTACCTTTTTGTTTCACAACTTGTTTCCAATTTTTGTCACATTTTGAACTTCTTTTGAAGCCTCAAACAAGCTGATTTTAAATGGTGGCTACAGACCTTTTGTCGAATACTCTTTCTGGGCGCTGTTACAGAGTAAAGCGTTTCCGTTCTATGTGCCTTTTTTTTTTTTATCAGGAAATGCCGAACCGTAGGAGAAGGCGAGGGGTTTGCCAGTCCCCCAGTCTTCAGATGTTGTTGAAGGAAGCAAAAGCGGGCCAATAAAGCGGCTGCACAAAAACAAATAATTGAAAGCTGGAGATGGAGTGGTACCATTGCATCGTAGAAGCTAGTTAGCGAGTGTTTTTTCATGTAGTCCGATTATCCCGTGAACCGCTCCGTAGGCTGCCTACTCCTACAGCCGCTGACCTCACAGGCGATATGAACATTTTCTTTTTTATTTATTTATTTATTTAATAACAACATTAATAACAGTAACAATAATACTAATAATAATTATAGTAATGACAACAACAAATACAACAAAAATAACTAATATTTAAGTGAATTAATAAATACTTAATAAGTAAGGGAAAAGAAGGGAAAGAGAGTGAGAAGAGAAAGAAAAGAGAGAGAGAAAAGAGAGAGAAAAAAAAAAAAAAAATTAAATGCTGGAAGAGAGGGATAGATTAGAGGGGATGTGGGGTGGGAGTCTGATATGAACATTTAAAAAAAAAAAAGCCTCATGAGTAGGAGTGACAGCTGATTTCTACCAATCCAAAAAAAAAAATCAGTTGATTGGCCCCGCCCTGGCATCGCTGTTCGCTGCTTTCCTTGAGAGGTTTTCAAAATTTGAAAGGGGAGACTCTGGAGGAGGTTCGTAATCGGCGCTGCTTGTCTTAATGTGTGCAGTCAAAAGGCTATAATCAGCCGAGCTAATGGCTTCATTAACATGGGCGATGATTCTACTGAGGATGATTTTCTCTCAGTCCCGAGGAGCAGCGACTACGTCTGAAAGCACTCTGCAGCACAGCAGACCATACCGAGCCGTTTGCATTGATGCAAAATTTAAAATAAATACATTTAAAAATTTAAGAATTAAAAAATTTTAGAAATTTAAAAAATATATATATTTAAAAAAAAAAAAAATTAAATAAAAAAAGACATAGAATACAAATAATAATGGTTTCTTCTGGTGTTGATGTGCTGTGTGGCTGCACAAAGTTCTCAGTATGCATTGACAATTCATTTTCTGCTTTGGTGCAGATGAAAGTCCTTTTTTTTCCTGTGGTTTTCTACCTTCAGGTGGGAGTGGTTCATAACCCCAAATAGTAATTTAGTGGTCCTAGCTAAGAGGTGTAAGCATACGGTATGTGAGTTGTTTGAATTCCATTAAAAGGAGCAGTATTCTTAAACTATACAGTAAAGTACAGTAAAGTATCCATGTAGAGTAGCTCTGTTTGGAGATGCCTTCCAAACAGGAAATCGCCTTATCCAACATCCCCAAAAAACAAGGCTTCCCGGTAAGCATAGTCCAGCCCCTCTGTCCCAGAGCCCTGCTGCTCCACATGAACATCACCTGATACAGAGTCACATTGTCTCAGTAACTTCATAGAGCTTCTCTCTTGCCTCAAAATGAAGAGCTGGCTTGGAGCCAAAATGGCTGCTTTCAGGACAGGGTGACATCTGGGTGGCATCATTAATATTGGGTTGGTCCTTTTAACATTAAATCTAAAAATGTTTTCTTTAAAACAAGTGAAACAATCTAAAGGGGTGGGATAATTTCACTTATCTTGATTCAAGTGACAATATCTCGAAATAACTTGAGATTAGGCCACGTGATTCAAGGAACAAACCTGAGGAGATTCTTTTTCTTTTTTTTTCTTTTTTTTAAGTAAAATATTTGAAAGTTTTAAGACTCAAGAAACGATTCAGTGACTTGACTTTTTTTGCAGTGTAGAGTAACAAGCTTTGGCAGATGTGAGGATATAAATAGAGGGAATGGATGAGGGAGAATGCATGGGACACACACACACACACACACACACACACACACACACACACACACTAGTCCAATGCTCCAGCTCGTTTCAGCACAACATCATTCTACAACAGAGAAGCTTTAGAAGCGTCTGGTCTCACACTGGTTTCACAGCCCTGGGAAACAAAATCAAAAAGCCAATTTTCTCACAACACTGGCCCAAAACACAAACTTTTCTCTCTGTGTGTGTGTGTGTGTGTGTGTGTGTGTGTGTGCGTGCGTCAGCCAGGCATTGATCAAAGCAGCACCATCTCTCACCGGGTCGGTGGAAACATAGACGGTCCCATCAGCTCTAATTTGGACCCTAATGTGTTTGTGCATGTACGCCATTTGGTGCACATATTTTTTTTAATGGACCCTTTTATCCAAAACACCTCACAGCACCGCGAGCGCGCGACACTTTCAGCACGGGTGGGCCCCGGTGTGAATCCAACCCCTAACCCTGTGTGTGTGTGTATGTGCGTGCTTACCTGCATCACCTGCATTCATGGCCACCTCACTGCAGCTGGCATATGTGCGTGGTACCTCTGATTGTGCGTGCGTTGGGTAATTGGTTTGCAGCTGCATCCCCTCTTTTCCTGCCAACCCGCCACACAGCTGGTCAGTCAGTCATCCCTCCATCATCCCTCACTCTATATCTACTTTTCATCTCAGCTCTTTCCCCCCACCCCCGTTCATCCTACCTCGGTGACCTCGCCTCCTCTTCTTCCGTTATTTCAATTTTACCCGAACCCGTCCTGTTCTGACAGCTTGGGGCCTGAGATTAGTTTCGAATGAACTAACCGATGCGTTCAGTGCCTCGTTGGAGACGCAAAACAAGTGGATCTGGTCTTGACCTAGCTAGGCATCACTGCTCCATCAGTCCAGATTCAGCCACGGTAATCGCTCACGTGGTCACTTTGTGTCACTCCCGC
>JAXDDX010000141.1:0-315000 GCA_034670405.1 Hoplostethus atlanticus | reverse complement strand
GAAAAATGCAGGTTGTGTTCACGCTATTTAGATTCGGTGAGGTTAGATAGCAGGACTGACAGTTGATGAAGGCATATTCTGTTTGGTGAAACACGGAGAGTGACTTTTCACCGTTTCCTTTCAATATATATGTCAGGTAAAGATGTATTTTGAGTCCATAACATTTTTTTTTTACCTTGCCGTTTTTTTAATAAAGTTTTTAATAAAATTTTAATTACGGTGGATTATGGAAGTTTCAACACGCTTATTTGCCGTATTCATGTCAAATTGTTTAAGAATCAATGTAAATATATCCACAATTGATGGAAACACATTTTATATTTTTTTATATTTTATTTTATAGATTTATTTTTAGATTTTTATGTTTTTTATTATTGTTCATATTTTATATTTTCTCTGTTTAACGTGGAAAATCCCAAACGTTGGAATTAACTTATAGTGTGATAAAACTTTAAAAACTTTTTTTGATTTGAGTTTTGCCATCACGTACAAATGTACAAGACCAAGATGAACCTCCCTTGATGTCATTTTCTGAGGATTTTTTTCACCCCACATCTCAAATATTGGATTTGGGAGAAATTGAAAGATTTTTTTTTTAAATGATTTATACAGCTCTGGTAAAAATGAAGAGACCACTCCAAATTATCAGCTTCTCTGGTTTTACAATTTATAGGTATGTGTTTGAGTAAAATTAACATTTTTGTTTTATTCTATAAACAACTGACATGAGTTGTGCCTGTGGTGGAATTCAACAGACACTGGAATGGAATGGCTGCCATACATGTAGAGATGCTGATTTAAGATCTCTTCATTTTTTCCAGAGTTGTATATAAATAAGACCGAGGCTCTCTGGGCTCGACTAATCTGGGCTACGCCGTGCATTAATATGCTGAGCTGCACGCTAATCACCAGGAATGTGATGCTGAACACCTACTTAAATGCAAACATAGGACCCTCCATCTGTCCCTGGGGCGAGAGAGGAGGAGGCAATTTACATGATTAATTACCTATACCTAACAAGCATCGGCGTTGTTCGGGGCTCTGAGGAATCTCCACGCGCACACACACACACACACACACACACATGCGCCTGGGTTCAGCTTTGCAGGCCTATTCCTGACTTCCTAGTCTAGTCAGGTAATGATCTATAATTGATGGTGCAGTCTAAATTTGGAGACTAATCTTTCTATTAGGTATAGGAAAAGACAGTGTCGATTCCAATGAATTCCACCGGTTTCAGATACAACACATAGGATGGGTGGGAAGAACGGTCTAATTGCACTCGACTCACAGGACAAACTCACACTTTACATAATAGAGCAAGGAGGGGGAAAGTATTTTTAAACTCGTTTTTCCGACTAGAAATAAACAATTTTTCGCTGCACCTAAATATAGTTTTTCAGGCGCTTACTTTATGCTTTATTGTGTTGAGCTACATTTCAAAGAAAACTCTGCGCTACATTTCTCTATTTGTATTCTATTTTTTTCACTCAGCTACATCAGTGAAATAAACTACAGTTACAAGCTAGTCTTAATAAAAAAAGAAAAACTCTTGCAAAACAAAAGTGATCAACTTTCCAACTCTTGAACTACTGACCTTTCAGAGGAAAAGCACGAGAGTTTAACCACATTGTTAGTACAGACCATATTAAGTTGTATCAAACTGACGTAGCTTATATGAGGATAAATGAACAAAAACCCAACATATATTGATGCTTTTCTGAAAATATAAATGATTTTGTTTATATTGGTGGTCATTTTCCTTATGATGATGATGATCTCACAGAGTTCACCCCTCTTTTTATTTCCCACTACCTCCCTGATCCTGGCCATGTTATCTGTGATATAACCAGGGCTGTATTCAAGACCACCTTATTCGAGTAGAAGTCAATTGCAAAAACCAGGTCCAGTTGAGTTGAGTCAAGACCAGAGCAAACTGACCCCAGTTAATGATTAAGGAGTTTCTTTCTGCATAGGGTTTTGAGAAGAATTCCATACTATACACAGGTGTAATGCCTTAAATTGTTTGTACTGCTGAAAACCGAAAACCATATCTCCAAGACCAGTCAGTGTAAAAACAGGAAGAAGACCGAGATGTCAGAGAGGTGGACTCCAGAACTACAAGCATGCATATAACCATACTGACACCATCCAACACTTTTGACATAAACGTAAAAAAAAAGATCCCTAGCGGAAAATAAGTTATAGTGAGAAATGAGGACGCAAAAAACACCCTCCTCAAGAATAAGAGAATAAAGCAGACAAAGTACAACAGTCTGAATTAAGAGGCAGCCATGCTGCTCTGATGCTGACTGGAGACATACGGACCGGTTCATTACCTGTAATACGGTGTAATAGCAGCTTCCACATGGGGGGAAGAGCGTGTATGTGTGTGTGTCAGTGCATGACCGGGTAAGTGTGTGGATAACCGTGTCTGTCTCAATGCATGCAGCTGTGAATGTGTGTGTGTGCCCGTGTGTGCATACATGCATGTGTGTGTGTGTGTGTGTGTGTGTGTGCGCGTGTGTAATAGGCTGCACCACAATGCCAGTGTTGTGATTAGGCAGCAATCATAACCTAACAAGCTTTAGATAGCAGGCATCAACACACACTCGCTGGAGAATAGACCATCATACATCCTCATCAGTGACACACACACACACACACACATTTCTGTGGTTATAAACTCTTATTCATTGCAAACGGCTTATTCATTAACACACATACACAAAGGCATATAAAGACACGTGCGCGTCCTATCTCTAATACACGTGTGTAAGCCCACACAGATACAAGCACAGCCGTAGACGCGCACACAGACACACACACACATACATGGATTAAACTATTATGTTTTTGTGTTTGTGGCAGACTGGGGGGAAGGTGTGGGGGAGGCGTAGGCTGGATCAGCAGCGGCGACCGACCAAGTCCACGGAGGATTGCAGCCGGGAACAGCCTGGAAGAGCTGCCCAGTCGGGGTTGGAGTGGGATGCTCCTGGAAGCCTGGCAGCCTGGCAGCTTTGGTGCTCTGTGGCTGACCTGCCGGGACAGAGGGGAGGTGCACCGGCCAGGAGAGACGGAGCTGAAAAGTGTCCGTCAAGACCGGGTCGTATTATTGCTGTGTTGCAAATAAAGCGGCCTGCTGGCCCGTTAACTCTGCCCTCCTGTTTTTGGTGGCCACTGCTGGACTCGCTCCACTCGATCCCCGTGGACTCCAGCGCTCGCTCACTCAGACGCTCTCTCGTTCAATTGGGCTTAATTGGCCGCAGCCGGTGCCGGATCCAGGGAGAGTCAGTCCACTGACTCAACTCTCTCCTGGATCCAGCCTACACCTCACCCCCACCCTCCCCCCCAGTCTGCCACACTGTTCAAGTTCATCTCCACTAGAAAGCCTAGTACCAACACGCTGTTTGTGTTTATTGTTCCCCCGTAAAACACATGTATTCAAATTTCCTTTCCACTCTGTTTTTTCCCCTCAGTTTATCTCCCCCCCTAGGGGTCGCGCCCCACACTTTGAGAACCACTCGATTAGAGGTTGAAAAGCAGCATCTAGTTAGCGTATGGAAAGTGTAGAAGAGCGTTCAAGGAATTAATTGAAACTAATCTCTCCATACGGTTCAATTAGTAAATTAGTATATGAGTAAAGAGAAACAGCAAGAGATCCATGCTTATCTTGAAACATGAGATGAGCGATGATTTGAGGCATCAGACTAATGTATCCCAACTATGTAGTCCTAGGACTATGTTCAGCTACCATATGTTAGATATATAGCTCTGTAGTTCCCTCCTGACGGTTAGTAGTCCAACCACGCTAACACTTTAGCATCCACTATGCTGAGTGATAGTAGGCTCCATGCCAACACTAGCATTCACTATGTTGAGTGATAGTAGGCTCTGTGCTAACACTTTAGCATTCACTATGTTGAGTGATAGTAGGCTCCATGCCACTAGCATGATCTCAAAAGTGGAAAATCAGCGCTAAAGCTTTTAGTAAACTTAAAAAATATGTTGCCATGTTTGGCAGTTTTGTGTAGAAGATTGGTACAATTTACACTGAATATGAAACAAAAATAACAAACTGTTTTGAACTAGCAGGGACTACTTTACCTTTTTCCATAGGAAGTGAAGGTGGTGGCTGATGGGAGACTGTGTACAGCTAAAAACCACTTTGCAGCGAATGAATACCTGGTTGCTCACCTGAAATAGTGAATGACTCTACAATCTACAGTCCATATAATAAACACCACTAACAACCTTTTACTACTTTAGACTTTAGACTACTCAGTCTTCTTACTTTGGATAATGCTAGTGGCCGACTATCACTCAACATAGTGCATGCTAAAGAGTTAGCATGGAGCACTGGAGCAAATGATCCAGGACACGTAGACGAGTTGACCAACGGGCCAATCTCCCAAAGCAAATACTACTATATTTTCATTTCCAAAGTGCTCTTACTGTATATATTGTGTTGTTTTTTTTATATAAGAGCTCTTACTGTAATTACTGTAATACTGTAAATATTGTGTTGTTTTTTTATTGTAAATACTGTGTACTGTTGCCCTTTTGCACATTCCCGTTGAGCATTGCCACTTTTCATTTCACTACACACCCCGTGTGTGTATGTGACAAATAAAGTTCTTGAATCTTGAATCTTGTGGCATTTGGGCAATACATGGAAATGCTTTTCGCCGTCCCCGGGCATGTGGGGGACGCAGGGAATGTCTGTCGTTCTCTCGTCGCTTCAGCAGACACGATTTAACCTCTCGGTCATCGTGCCATTACACATCCAGCGTGATATGAAAACTCAAAACGGCCAATAACAAAAATAGTGTGTCCAAATGCCAACTATGAATCATAGTATGACTGATATTCTAATCAAGTCCTTGTTTCAAAACCATAGCAGGCGCACAGAGAGAGAGAGAGAGAGAGAGAGAGAGAGAGAGAGAGAGAGAGAATAAATGGCGGTCTCAGGTTGCTGTGTGGGAGTGTATGAGAAGAGATTGGACCCATGCATTATAGAAATGCCCAGCTAAGACAAACCTAACGCTGTCCCTGTGCTACGAGTTACGCTCTCTTCTCAATCCGATCTACAAACAGCAACAACAACAATGTGTATATACTTGCAAGTATATACACATTATTATATATATATACACAAGAAATACAGATGCTATTGGTAATAAAGGTAAATAGGGAATCACAGCTAACCTCTGTGATGCGTTCAGTCCTCGTGTAAGACTGGGAAATCGTGCCGTCGCGATCCACTGCTTCCACCGACCCAAACAGTATGTGTGTGTGTGTGTGTGTGTGTGTGTGTGTGCACGCCTCTGGCAGTGTGTGTGTGTGTGTGTTTTAGTGCATCTCTGCGTGTGTGTGTGTGTCTCTGTGTGGTTTTCTTAGAGCACCGTGAGTGTTTGGTACACATTTTTCAAGCCCTGCCAACTGTTAAACCTTGTTTTTCTGCCAACGCCTGCTGTCGACCCCACCTGTGCCACAGAAACACACACACACACACACACACACACACACACACACACACACACACAGCTTTGCAGCTGTCTCACCTCAGTGCAAATGCCGAGGGACAGGACATGCTTCAAGTAGCAAGAGTCAAGAAAAACCAAGTTGAGTGAGAAAGTGAAGTTTGAGATATGTAAAAAAAATAAGCGGAGAGAGAGGGAGAGAGAGTGAGTCTGGGGGAAGTGAAGCCAAAAAAAAAAAAAAGTTCCATGTAGAATCCACTAGAATGAATGCATGAATATGGTAATGTTTCCAAGCACGTGCACGTGTAAAGGACAAAACAATTTATTTGAGTCAACGTTGCCCACTCCTTCCCTATTTCTCTCCCTTTCTCACACACACACACACACACACACACACACACACACTTTCTGTCTCCGTCTCCATCTGCCTCGGTTTATTTCCCCCTTGCCCGCGAGAAGCCGAGACACAGATATGTTTGAGTAACTGAAAACCGCAGTTATATAAAATGTACAGGTTTTTAAATTTCCCCCCTCATTTCTTGCAAAAGTGTTTGACAAGAAAAAGGATAAATCGTCAAAGAGAAAAATATCCCCCGTGCAATTTGACTCGCCGACTGAATGTTTGCGACCTCAGAGCCCTCCGTTATCAAGACAACGTTAGTGGAATACATCCTCGTGACAAGTTGTTTGGCACTGGAAACAAGCGTTGATGCAAGGTTAGATGATGGCTACTCTTGTACTGTTGAGCTCACGGTGCTATCATCTGCACCACTCAACACTAGCATGACTCATTACCAGGATCAGGACGGCACACCAACAAAGTGTATGGCTATGAGTTACTAAACATTAGGAGCATGACTCAGAGAAAGAGAGCCATATTTTAGTGTGTGTGTGTGTGTGTGTGTGTGTGTGTGTGAATCTGGAACACGAGGCACTCCCATATGGAGCCGAGATGAAGGGACCACAGTGACCTGATTTTGGAGATGTGCTACAATTCAACCTTGGCGGAGGAAAGGAGGAAGGGAAATCCCCCCTCGGGAAGTTAAGCAAGCAAACGCTGGTCCGGCGAACACCGGACCACCAACCACGGCTGCCCTCTTTCAACACAATGTGTACTATTTAAAAGAAGAAAAAGTTCAAATTGAGTTAAAAAAAAAATAGCTACAGTGGAGTCCATTCAATAGGCCCCGGGCTTATGGAACTTGGGGGAATACACACATCCACACACACACACACATTCAAATATAGACGCATGGCGGCACGTGTCCCAATCGGCCCAGTTCCTTCATCAGCATCAGGTCATGACCGGACGGAGCTTCCTGCTTCCTAGCGGCCTGCTCCTTCTACAGCTATTGGCCCGGCATCGATTTACTGCGCGCACCGACTGTGTGTACGTATGCGAAGGCTTCGTCTACGTGTAGGGGGTCACTGAAGAAATGAGAGCGAGAGATGGAGATGAAGGAGGGGAAGTGAGGAAGAAGAGGCTGCTGGGCAGATGTGATGACGGGGGGGGGGAGAATAAGACAGAAGAGGAGTGAGAGGAATGCTGGACTGGAGTGAGTAAAAGAGGAGGAGAAGCTGAGAGCAATTACGCATAGACATGACACGGTTGGTATTTGGGCACGCGCTGCTCTGTGCATTTTGATGCCGTCTGGATGTACACACACACACACACACACACACACAAGAAGGAGGCTGAGATTAAAACGAGATGGAAAAAGTTTAAAAAACCAGCTTGAAGTCGCCGTTTGATTCATCGGGAAAACCATTTTCTGTTTCTAATGTTCAAAACACACGACTGGCGGAACGATTACGACGCCGCCTTTCCATAAACAGGAAGTATCTCACTCAACCTAGTAGTGAGGTGACTATATATACAGTATATAGCAACAAAACCACAAAAAAATGTCTTATCTCCGTTGCCCTTGCCTGGCAATCTGTGGCTGAAAACAGCCTGGAAAGCTACTTTGATCAACTTGGGAGTCAGGGTGTGTGTGTGTGTGTGTGTGGGAGGGGGGGGGGGGTTGATTTTGTCTGTGGGGTGATTTAGTCTGCCTGTATCACGCAATGAAAAACACACACCCACTGTTAAACTAGCTAGATCAGATATTTCCCATGAAGAACTCTTACCTGGTCAAGGAATAAGCCCTTTCTATTGAACTGAGAGAGAGAGAGAGAGAGAGAGAGAGAGTGGACGAAGACACCTTGATGTATTTTTGCTAACAGGACACAGTGAACTCGAGACATTTCTGCTCCCGAGCTGTACCCCTCTGAGCGTGTGTGTGTGTGTGTGTGTGTGTGAGAGAGAGCGCGAGTGTGAGGAAGATAGAGACTCTTATCACCATGGTAACGGCCGTCTGCTGCTGCCCCTCGCCATCATGACTAACTCCAGACCCCACACACACACTGTACTTATGAGGACCTTCCGTTTACTGCTAGGTCATTTCAGTGTCGCTCAGGACTTGATTTGTGGTGGGGGCTTCTGGGTAATGGAGTTTTAACACTGGACTAGATGGCTTGTTAAGAGGGATATACACTTGTAAATACAACTCACTGAATGTAGGAATAAACGCACACACACACACACACAGCATAGACTTTCTCTATATTACTCCTGTCAGTAGAATCTCACAGCGGCCTATTAATCTGACACCCCCCCCCCACCCCTCCCTCCCCCTTCTCCTCTCCTTTATTATCCATGGCCGCTCCCGCCGACGCCTGATGATTATTCTTCCCTCCTCCCAAAGTACTGATTACAGTCAGGCACTTCCCAGGACACCTCATCATCCAATAAAGGGAGGCCCTATTTTTAGGTTTGTTTCATTCTCTCTCTTTTTTTTTTTGCGTCGTAACTCTTTTGTTCAGGCAGTTCCTGACAATGGAAGAACCCGGCTTGGGGGCCAGAGGGAATTAGAGAGAGACAAGGAGGAGGAAGACAGGAGAAGGAGGGAGAGAGAGAGAGAGAGAGAGAGAAGGGTCAAGATTACAGTTGAAAAGAGGATTCAAAATTTGCGTAGAGTATTCTTTTTTTTTTTGACGTTAAGAAAGTTCAGCTTCAAGAACACAGTTGGAAAGCCATCACTCACACACACACACACACACACAAACACACCTGTGGCCTTGGCTTGCATCCACGCACCTATTTGTTTCATGATTACAGAAGCCCCCTCGGTGAAAGTTAATCTGGTCAGACAGAGCGAGGGAGAGAGACACACACAGAGAGAGAGAGAGAGAGAGAGGATTAATGGCGACTCCCTATTGCTCACCAGCTCTTCATCTCCTTCCATTGTGGTGGTGAGAATAGCACACACTCTCACTCACTCTCTCTCTCTCTCTCTCTCTCTCTCTCTCTCTCTCTCTCTCACACACACACACACCTGTCAAAAGAGACCATTGAGGATGGTAAGTGAGCTGCCTGCTGCCAAAATAGCTGCCTTTTGTTTACAAATCTCATTATCCTCTTCAGTTCACGGCGAGCGCGATGAGTAATTACTCCTGGTGGTGTAGGAGTCACACCGCTGGTGGAAGAATTCACACTCTGGTAGGGTGGATAATGGCTCTTGGTAAACACACACCGCTGGCTCTATCGCGGGGGCCATCGCTTTTACAACGGAGGGTAATAGGATCGGAAAGGATCCATACTGTTACTCCGTGGATACCCCGAACGCAGAAACATACGCTGGAAACAATCTGCACTAAAATACGACACGCCCCCCCCGCCCCACCACCACCCCCACCACCCCGTTAGCATCGCTTCCAGATAGCATCCGCCATCATTTTGGGGGGGAAATTATCAACTGTTTCTTTCAGCCAGCACATTCACACACACACTCATGCACATTTTTACATCGGCGCAACCGCTGGGAGCTGCACTGGAGCGGTCAGGGGTGGGCGGGGTTAAACGCCTTGCTCAAGGGCACCTGAGCAGCAGGTGTTGAGGAGAAGGGAAGCGTCTGGACTCAAACTGGCAACCTTCGAAGCTCTACAACCCCCCTATAACCAAGTTTTGTCGGACGTTTTCACCCGGTGCCTTGCAGCATGGTGGGTTGCAGTGCACACACTGTGTTGATGCTCTTCTTTATCTCTCATACGTTTCCTCAGCCCGTATGGGACGACACCACGCATGCTAACGCTACACGGAAGAGTGGGTATACACAGTCTACACACCTATCCGACATGAGTGCGTACTCTAGCAGGGTGCACGAGAAGCGCCACCCCACAAGTGTGAGGATCATATTCCATGGACCTGTTAGATATATCTAACGGGGTTGCATGTGTGCATGTGTGCAGTCCAGCGTATCCGTCCGTAAATGTGTCGAAAATATATGGTTTCTGCAAATCGCAGTAAAGGTGTCAGGAACAATATCTGCTAGCTTGCGAGAGTGTCTGCATGTGTGAAGAGTGTGTGTGACTGTGCGTGTGTGTGTGTGTGTGTGTGTGTGTGTGTGCCATCAGATGAGACGACTGTATCGGCACGAATCCTCCGAAAATATATGTTTACGGCACAATCAGCTTGTCTTTCTGCTCCAGAGGAGGCATGAAAGGAATTTCCTCCGTTGATATCGCTGCACGATGCGACGCCTTTGAAAACGTACGTTGTTTTTTTTTCACGTCAAAAGAAGCCTATACGTTTTTTCATTGCTTTCTTTTTGTTTTTCCCTCCTGCAGTCAAACAAAAGTGTATGACTCTAATAGAAAAGGTGTTTCATTATTTCTATTAATGCACGACCGCTGATTGTTAGTTTTAAACTATCGGGAATAACATGAGTTCATGGAAAGACCAGCCAGTTTTTTTTTGCAATTCCTGCAATGCTGCCTTCACGGACATCTGAGATTTTGAAGACACGACGTGTGCGAAACAAGTTTAATCCATAGTTGGGCTGAGCAAAAGTAAAATGCGGCAGGTGTGATTGACAGAATAAATAGGTCTCTTTGGATTTCACTTCTCCCCCACCAGATGAAAACCCGCCATCTCCAAAGAGTTGATTTCTCGGAATCGACTAGAAACAGCCCTTTTCTCCTTTTCTGTCACCTGTCCGTTTTTTGAACCTACGCAATGGATTTCCACAGCCACACAGACAACCATGTAGCTACGTGTTTGAACCTTGACTGTGCCCTGGTGGAAACTTTGAGCGTACCGTAAGTAAAAGCGTCATTACTCCATTACAAAATAACACAACGATCGAATTTTGAGTTCGATCGCGCGGTGTTCTAAAACAAAAACGAGGCGACGCTGGATGTGCCGCGCGCGGGAGTGCAGGGAGCAACCGGAGGTGAATCTGTAAAGTGAAGAGAGTTGAAGCAAGAGGAAGCTGGAACGGCTGGCAGAAGGTACGGGTCTTATTGTCAAGCTGTCAGGGGATGCCACAAAAAAAAAAGTAGCTGCTATCGATTTAGTGACAGAGGAAGAGGAGGAGGAAGAGGAGGAGGAAAGGATGGACTATCAAAGTATGCTTCACCTACTATATGCATGTGTGTGTGTGTGTGTGTGTTAATCGCATTACTTTTTTGTGTACATTAATCAATTTATGTGCATCCACGTGTGTGTGTGTGTGTGTGCGTGTTCCCCATGGGTGCTTTTGCCAACTCCCTATATTAGGTTGCGTTACTGTATTGATTAGTTGTCATCGGTAATTGATGGGCACCATGAGTTGTTTTCTTGTTCCGTGTAGCTAGTGGAGATCTACTAGAAAATGAAATATACCTTCAGTAATTGGTTTTAAATGGAAACGCTGACTTGGGTAGTTTGAAAGAGATGACCGCACGTGTGTGTGTGTGTGTGTGTGTGTGTGTGTGTGTGTGTGTGTGTCTCCGTCTTACATGGAGTTAAGACACTCATTAACGTCCCCGAGGACTCCATTAGTCAGTGTGATTACCCCTTGCATCAAAGTGACGGGTTACGTGGTTACGCTCAGGTTACACACACACACACACACACACACACACACACATCACAAGGGATTTTTGCAGCGATAATACCCAGATCTACAACCTAGAAGTCATGTTGCCGCCGTCCCCGGCCGTCAACGATCTTTCCCAGGGTACTTCAGCCCCCCTGAGACTGAATCAGTTCAACTCTCAGAAAATTGGGCAGTCTATCTATCTTTTTTTTTTTCCCTCTTTCTCTCACACTTTCTTCATCTCTCTCTTTTTTCATCCTCTGTCCTCCTCCCTCTACTCTCTGGCTCCTGGACTCCGGGGGTGTTTTAGAGTTCAGCTCCTGTGCTTTTCTTCACCTCGAAGATGACAGGGTTCTATTCACGAGAGGGAGGGTGGTGGTGGTGGTGGTGGTGGGGGTGGCGGTGTGGCGGGGTGGCGGGGTGGTGGGGGGGTTTCGAAAGGCCAAAAGTGAGTGGTGGATTGCGGTAGAAGGTGATCGAGAGGCACGCAAGCAACGAGGCAGAGAAAGAGGTAGAAGAAAAGAAAAAAGGGCGTATGGGCAGAGAGACAGTGATAGAAAGAGAGAGAGAGAGAGAGAGAGAGAGAGGCAGAGAAAGGACTGCCAGCGAGGTGAATGGATGGTATAGGTTTTACTTTTTAGTGGGAATGGCTACAATTTTATGTGTCAGCGATCCGGTCAAAGATCCTTTTCTCTGGACGAAGATGATTCACATCTTGGGCCACTATTATTTTCCTAATCTCTCTTCCTGTAAGTGGTCTTATCTCCCTGGCTCTCTCTCTTCACCTCTCCCTTTATCACTGTCCTCTCTTTCTCCTTAGCACTTTATTATGGAGCAGCTCAGTAATACTACTACTACTACTATTACTACTACTACTACTACTATTACTACTACTACTACTACTACTACTATTACTATTACTATTACTACTACTACTACTACTAATACTACTACTACTACTATTACTACTATTACTACTACTACTACTACTACTATTACTACTACTACTATTACTATTACTACTATTACTATTACTACTGCTACTACTAATACTACTACTACTATTACTACTGCTACTACTAATACTACTACTAATACTACTATTACTACTACCACTATTACTACTACTACTATTACTATTACTATTACTACTACTACTACTACTATTACTATTACTATTACTACTATTACTACTGCTACTACTACTACTACTACTATTACTACTGCTACTACTCTTACTACTACTGCTACTACTACTGTTACTGCCACCGCCACTCTTAGGCCGAATCCCAATTCTCATTTTCACCCCTACGGCTTCGGCTTGGCCCTTCGCCTTGGCCCTCGGAACAGAGTCACAAGGGGTAGGGGTAGAAATCTCTCCCTAAGAATTGGGACAACCCTTCAAGACGCTGATACGTCATCGATGACGTTTACTACAGACGGGACGAGTTTGTTATCGGAGATTACTATGGCAATAATGGTATTATCACAGTGACATTTGCCGTTCATCTGATGGAGATAGAAAAGCATGGACGCTCGCGATTCGTTCACAACTTATACGTTTCACGCTACTAATCGATCAAACAAGTCATCAAATAAAAAAGACCACTGCTTCATTACCAGACCACTTCATGACAGAATAGCGTTAGCGGTGCTCTGTAGGCTAGCAAGCCGTGCTCCTAACGTTACCCTGCCAGTCTGCACTGGTATTAGAGGAGCCGTAACAAGTGCAGCAACTTCGCTGCTGGACTTTAGTTATATTTCGGCGTCATATGCCATCAAAGGGGGAAATGCGACATGGAAATATGTCAAAATGCGGGACTGTCATGTACAAATCAGCCTAAAAACAATGTTGTAACTACATCGGCATACTAGCGATTTTTTGTTATGCTTGTTATAAAGAAAAGGTCTATAATACATTGAAACGACATTAAACTAAGATAATACCACGGTTAGAATATTTTTAAAATCTTTATTAAGGAAGAAAATACTACATTTGTGGTTCACTTTGGATGGTAGTGTAGCGGTCGCCATGATCTTCCAGTTGATTCGCAGGTCATTCTGGGAGATTTCTCATAGCCCTCGGTTTGTAGTGTGCCCCTGAAAAACCTCCGTTTGGAGGGCCATGTAGCCCTAGCACTTCGCCCTACCCCTCGATCCCAAGAGAATTGGGACACCCCTACCCCTTCACGTGAACGCGCAAAACGGAGGGAAAGGGCTAAGGGGTAGGGCCAAGGGGTGAATTGGGATTCGGCCTTACAACTACCACCATTTCTACTCCTACTACCACTACCATAGCTACTATTACTATTACTAGTGCTAGTACCCCTATATCTACTATAATTACCACTGCTGTTACAACAACTACTACTATTGCTGTTAAACTGCGATCAGATAAGTGCTCTCTGAATCCACCCAGAGAGACGTGCTGTGTCTCGATGGGACTGAGCGGCTGACGTCTCTTTCGGGCTTACATGGTAATGGTCGTGGTTAAGCTGTCAAAGTCTGGATCAATGAGTCAAGCTCCTCTCCCAGCGTCCCTCCTAACCAGCCGGTTTCTCCCGCTCCCCTCGACTCCTCTCCGCGGGATTCATTTTCCATCACGCTACATTTAGCTTTTAGGCACTTTAGCTGAGTGCGACTGAAGAATAAGGGCACGATCACACTACTTAACTTTTTTTTTTTTCTTTCTCGTTGAGAAAGAGCTGCATCTGCCTCCTTTTGTGCTGATAGTATGGGGAAAAAAAAAAGTGGGTTGTGCGACATTTCTGTTCAGGTGGCGCGTTGTGTGGAAAAAATAGATGTAGGTTACATCGCCCGACGACGACAGATGCTTAGTTTGACTGTGACAAAAAAAAAAAAGGCTGCAGCTATCCATCCATTTTCCGGTGGAAAAAGAAGGAGAGGAAGTCCAAGGTATGCTCTCAGACCCCGTTCGATCCTTTTGGAGGAAAACCCCCACCCTCCGTCTTCCAGAAAAGAGAGGAGAGAAGAGAGAGGGAGAGAGAGAGGGAGAGATAGAAAGCTAGAGATCATTAACTGCACACTAATTAGCCATTAGATACAGCCTGAGAAATGACTGCCAATCAGCCTAAAACTGCTCTGACACCAGCTGTGACTGTGGTGGTGGTGTGTGTGTGTGTGTGTGTGTGTGTGTGTGTGTGTGTGTCAGGAAGATGCGATCGAGGCAGAGAACGAATGTGGCCCGAGTACTGTGTGTACGTTTATAGCGCCTTCGTATGCATGTGTGTGTATGCAGCCTGTGTATGTGTAAAGAAAGAGCAAGAGAGAGAGAGAGAGAGAGAGTGAGTGTGTGAGGGAGAGAGCCAAAAGAGTGGCAAAGTGTGTGTGTGTGTGTGTGTGTGTGTGTGTGTGTGTGTGTGTGTGTGTGTGTGTCCATCTGCGAGCTACTAGCTATGAGCCATCGGGGATCCACATCAATCATCCAGATACAGAGCTCGCCCCAGCCTCTCTCTCTCTCTCTCTCTCTCGTAATGTTTCTCTACGTCTCTCTCTTTCCCCCTGTGACTCTTTACTTTCTTTCTACTCACTCGCCCTCTCTTTCTCTCTCGCCACAGGAGTTAATCACCTGCTAATGGGCAGTGTCAGTATAAATGTGTGTGTGTGTGTGTGTCTGAGGTGGCATCAGTTGAAGAGACCAAGCTCACCTGTAGAGCTATTAAGGCCTAGCCAACAGTGTGTGTGTGTGTGTGTGTGTGTGTGTGTGTGTGTGTGTGTGTCTTCTAAAAAGCCACTTTGTCTACATTAACATCAACTTAACCCGCTTTGTTACAAAGTGAATGCAAGACATCCGATGCCCAAAGCTAGATCTGGTCTTTCACTCTATTTCCACACACACACACACACACACACACACACACACACACACAGAGAGATAGATGCCAAGAGAGTAAGCACAAGTAAGAGAAAGAAAGTAAGGGCAGAGAAAAGAAAGATTTAAAAAAAGCTTTCTCCTTAAGGCAGTTCCCCTTTCATGAAAAATGTACAAGGTCAGATGGAATTTCACACGTAGAAACTTTTTCTCATTGTCTGGTAAAAAAAAAAAAAAAAATGTGTATCATTCATTCGGGTACTCGACTTCCTTTCAGTTCATCGATTCATCCATCCTTCGACTCAGTGAATCTTGTAAAATCATTCATCGGGTGAGAACACGGAGCAGACGACTGCAGTCGCTGAGGGCCTTTAAATCGGTCACTGGTCTTTTTTTTTAAACGCACGATGACAGTCTGACTCAAGATCTGTTTCCAAGGAGGATATCCCACCGACGGGGAGTTAAACTCAATCGGTTTGTCTTCATCCCTTTCGCCTGCAGATGCAACTTTGGAGCTTCAGGTCTTGGACAATCAGACCTCAACCTCAAGATGTCGCTGGAATTGAATGTACTTGCATGTAGAGTCGGAACGCGACCCTGATTAAAGACAAGTTTGATTTTGAGGTTAAAATTCACTTGGGACTTTTTCTATTTCGGAAGACAATCGAAATGGATTTCAACAACAAAATCAAACTTTTGAGTTTCTACTTTTCACATAAATCTGCCTTGTATATACTCGAGGTTGGGAAGCCATCGAGCAACACAGAACGACGCCACGTTCCTTTCGCGGTTTTGAACGGACTCGGCATGCAAGTACACGCCAATCCGTGTAGACTTGCACAAATACTAATGCGTCTTTGGAGTTTCTTCCCGCTCGGCCGTTTTTTTCCCGTCTGCGCCGAAATGAGGCCAAACGAAGCGAAAGAGGACCGTTTCGCTACGCGGGAGACTTCATTAAACGTGCCGCGCCACGTCGCTCCCCTTTTCCAAACAAGGGGATAAACACAATGCAAAGAGACGCCGCGCCAAAGCGTGTGCCCCCAGATCCTGTCCTCGGAAAGTAAACAGGCTGCCCTCCGCCGCCGTTCGTCCAATATTTGCGAAGTGCAATTGGTGAAGCAGCACTCTTACATCTTGTACCCGTCAGACAAAGAGCACGGAACAAGGTAAAAATCTTGTAAAGTTATTTGTTTGGAAGAGAAAGGAGAAAAGGGGGAGGGGGGGGGGGCATGAATGAGAGGCTACACACGGCATGTAAACACAATGGTTGTGTGTATCTGAGACGGTTAGAGAGAGAGAGAGAGAGAAGAAAGTGGTGTGAAAGCTAAGGAGAAATAGAAAGAAGTAGAGAGAGAGAGAGAAGGTGCTAAAGGCAAGGCTGCAATCAGTAGGTTGAGATTGTCAATTTTTCAATTCCAAGACCTGTCTCTAAAACATCACACACACTCACACAGATGCTGAAACGCACCAACACACACAACTGCCCATGAATTGCACGCATTCAGAAAAACACACACCTGTCTTCTCAATAGTCCATACGCATGCTGATCTAGCCAACTACCGCAAATGCATAATACATAGATTCATGTTTTATTAAGCGTTCTGTGTGTGTGTGTGTGTGTGATGTTTTATTCAGTGATGGTCAGGAGGTGCTAAAGTGTTAAAGAGCAGAGACAACCATTCCCCCCAGTTACTGCAATCTATCTAACAACCATCCATGTGTGCCAGATTTGATTTGTACGTGTGTGTGTGTGTGTGTGTGTGTGTGATCTGTACAATGCCAGACTAGATATATATCAATATATCAAGGCTGTTCATTTTCGCCCTTTTCCCTGAATTCTACAGTTACTATCAAGATATTTGATCATGTATGATTCCATGCAAACTGCTGCGTGCACATGCATGCATGCATGTGGATCTGTGTGAGTAAATATTTAAGTGTAAAAGGATCACTCTAGATCCAGCATGTTGCATCGCTTGTATGCAACTGTGTGCATGTGCATGTGCATGTGTGTGAGTTCATGCCTTTGTATAGGCGTGTGTGGCCCGTTGCTGTGCTGTGCTGCGCTGTGCATGACTCTGCCTGACTGAGCATTCTGGGAAGATGCAAAAAATCATTATAAGAGAGCTATTCCTCTGAGAAATCACCCCCCCACCCCCCTCCACCCAAACTAATTCTGTGCCCGAGCCAAATCCCCAAAATACTTCAAACAGTTGCTCACTCTTTCTCTCTCTCTCTCTCTCTCTCTCTCTCTCTCTCTCTCTCTCTCTCTCTCTCTCTCGGCGGCATTTCAGGTGAGAGAGAAAATGTTTTGAAATATATTTATGCACAGCTGGAGTCACAGGAATTGTGATTTATAGCAATATGTGGAAAAAACCTGCTGGGGGACAAGTGGGGACCAGTTAGCACTCTCCTCTAGAGGAGGAAGAGGGGCTCTTTACACATGGAGAGACAACACTGCCCTCCTCAATCTCAACTGGTTTTAATCAGGTGATTCCAGCAGTGTGTACTGGGTTTTGCACCAGTGTGTCCTGCAGTGTGTACTGGTTTTTAATCATGAGTCTCTAGTAACTACCACACTGTTTTTTTTTATGCTTACAATAAAAGAGACTTGGTGAAATATGTTTCAAATGTTTGAACTGTTGCGCTTTTATTCTGAAGGTTGAATACCGAGACCGAAAGTTATATCCGTTTATTCTAGCCAGTTTTTGCTGCAACCTTACAGCACCACGGAGCATGCACGCACACACACACACACACACACACACACACACACAGCTCATCATTTCAAATACATTCCTTTGCAAAATATGTTTCACACATGTGCAAATAGCTCTTCACAATGACAAAAATCCATCACAAGTACAACGAGTGCACATGCATCTGACTTGCGAGTCATGCTACAACCTCAAACTCTCTGATAAAGCTGTGTGTGTGTGTGTGTGTGTGTGTGTGTGTGAGCGCGCAAGTCCTATTCTCTTCTGTTCCATTCTACTACTACATAAGCCTAATTAAAACAGAAATGCTGGCAAGACAAAAAAAAGATTGATTGCCTACTTGTTATCTGGCACGGTTTACTGAAAGCTTAAAGAACGACACGCGTGGTAATCGTCAGGGAAGCGAGCGGCGCCGACGTAGACAGCCGGTAATGGAGACCGCGGCGTGTTTTGGGAAAAGTTTAAATGGCTTCGCAAGCGCAAGGTTTAGAAGTAAAGCTAACATCCTGCCGGGGGACTATTTATACTTTTTTTCTTCTTAGAGCAGAGATGTGTGTGTGTGTGTGTGTGTGTGTGTCACTCCTGCAATGACTGGATTGCACTATTTAAACCCTCAACGCCTACAATTGATCTAGGCACATTCGCATCAATAGGAGAATGACTGCAGTATGGCGAATGACGTTGAGGCGTTTGTGTCCCTGTGGGGAGGTGGCATCGGGGGTTAGTCACTCTATTGCAATCACATAATTGTTTGCCCCCCTGTGGCCCCGGGTACCCGCGCGGGACCCCTCTCCTTTAAACGCGTGAGTTGCATTTAGGAGCCGGTTTCAAGTGCATTGAAATGCATGAACCATTTAAATGCACACAACCCACTCAAGCGCTCCAAAGTATCTATCTCGAACCGGTCCGGCGGGGGAGGATTTTCAACCAAGCAATGAGTTTACATGGGAAGGAGGGTGGGGGGGGCGTTATATACAAAAATAACCAGCCGCTAAGGGCAGAGGGGGGCACATTTGAGACGGGAGGAAAAGACAACAGAAGAGAACAAAGATGTGAAGTCAATGTTTCGGTATACCCTCTCTCTCTCTCTCTCTCTACTAATTGCTCCTGTGGCTTTTTTCAGAGAAAGAGTGATGAAAAAAAAATGTAAACATCGGATCAAGAAAGAAAGGAGGCAAAAAAAAAAACATGCAGCGTCGAATTGTCAAATTCTGAAAAGAAAAAAGGGGGAAAAAAAAAAAGGCCAAATCTCCAAATGCTAACGCGAGCTAGCTTTCATCTCCGCTAACGCTCTCTTGTTTGAAGAGCGCTCGCTAGCAGAACTTTACTCACATGATGATTATTTGTTTTTGCCGAGATAAATAATCAGAAACAGCCGGCATCTACCTGGTGAATGAGTAGGTAATACATCATCATTTATTGTATTGGTGTGTGTGTGTGTGTGTGTTACAAAAATAATGAGGATAGAGGCGGGTTGTACATCCTGAACATTGTGTATTTCTGCTTTTTTTTTTTAAATGTTACACACACACACACACACACCATATAACGTATCCATCATTGTTGTTTAGATCCCCCATACACACACATACATCCAGAGTATTAATCAGCACTTTGTGTGTGTGTGTGTGTGTGTGTGGATGAATAGACAAGAGGAAGTCTCTTGACAGGCCTCTACATCACAGCCTGAATAACCCTATTCACACAGCGTTCTGTGTACTCGCTCAGAGAACAGCCCCTATCACACACACACGCGGTAAATAAACAGCATTAACAGTATAGATAATGTCCCTAAGCAGCTACGCTGGCACGGGTTCAAGAGCTGTCTCCTTGTGGCCCGAGCTAATCTGTCTTGTAGCCTTTCCTCATTCTCCTCTTCACTTCCTCATTACTCCACACGTCTGGTTTCCCCCGCGCAAACCGACTCTGGGTAAAATCGCCGCTTACGCAACGCAGAATGTAATGTGGACTTTTTGGACAATTGGCGATCACTGTAGACTCTCCATACACACACACACACACACACACTTGTCTCCACTCTACTCCTTACTGGACACGCTGTTCGATTGACAGGCGATCTCTTGCGGATTTACCGCTTTAGTCCGTTCCCGCGGGATCTCGTTCATCCGTTCAATTGCGCAACAATGCATTCGGCTACTTTGAGCGTCGTAGTTACTTCCGCCGCTTCCACTTCCACTTCATTGGATTTCTTCGCTTTTGACAGTCAGAGCACCGCGCGGACATCGCCACAGGTGGCTTCCCTGCCAGTGTCTCTTTCACACCCGTGCAGTTTTGAATCCCTTCACTTTGATATTCCAATTTGCTGGACCGGAGGCCCCGCCAGTGCAGGCCAACTCTCTGTTCAGCTGACAACTATGCACAGGTTTTTTTTTCAAGCGGGCCAGCTCTTCCTAGGGCATGCCTCGCTTGATCACCAGCTTGCCAAGTGAGGTCAGCTGTGTGTGTGTGTGTGTGTGTGTGTGTGTGTGTGTGCGTGTGTGTGCATCACGATCAGCATCCCTGACTGACTACAGCCGCCCTGGGCATGTAAGGAGGGAACGCCGAACCGAGAGGGCTCGCCGCGGCTCATCAGCATTTGACGAGTGTGACTCTTACTGTAAGCCTTGTGGGATGAGATGCACGCTTCGCGCTGGTATCGCTGGACACTGTCCCTCCTGCTGCTTTGGTACCCAGCCACCCCCCCCACCCTCACACCGGCCAAGTCCCCGGGCAGACCCAGCGTAGCACAGGGCGAAGACAACCATCATTGTTCACTCTCATCCTGATGCACCGCAGCCTGCTTGACAACCACTGCCAGACAGGGCCCGCGTCCAGCTTGGATGTAGCGAGCGCACACAAACAGTCAGGAATGGCAGGAAGACAGGGAGGCTCCGCCCCCCGCCCCGCCCCCCGCCCCGCCCCCACCCGCTACTGCACACACCCTCTCAGGGTGGCTGAAGCTTCCTGTATTCGTCTTCTAGGTAGGCAAGTCATCGACCGATCAGACAGCCGGGACAGATGGAGCTACTTAGTGATGCGTTCAAGGGTCAGCCGGAGTGTGTGTGTGTGTGTGTGTGTGTGTAAATGTGACGCTTTCACTGCCTCTCTCTCTTTTTCTGATCCTGTTGCGCCCAATCGCTCTCTCTTCGCTTCCATATGACCGACAGCACAATTTAGAAAGCAAATAACATCTCAAATATTTACCCATGCACCCATCTGTCCCTCGCTCGCTCTCTCGCTCGCTCCCTCTCCCCCCTTTCCTTCCTTTCCTCTCAGCAGCCTTTTTTAATTGTCATATCGACCAGTTGGGAAACGGGAACACACACCTGCTTGCTTTCGCGCCAAAGTCGCAATAGAGATGTGTTTACGGGCGCGGGAAAAAGCAACGTTCATCGATCCGTCTGCATGCTCCTGGCCTTCATTAGCTCTCAGCTATAACTGGAATAGTCTGTGTGGGAAGACCCTGGTCAACACACACACACACACACACACACACACACACACATGCACGGTAAGTGAAAGACACTTTATGATAATCCTGTTGAAAGTTACCCTTAACTTTCAACCGTGCTTCGTATTTCTTGCTGTTTAGCATATAAATTGGCTTTTTGTCTGTGTGTGTGTGTGTGTGTGTGTGTGTGCACATATGTGTGTGTCACTAACAGCATTGGATAGCCAGCCCAGGGCAACGGTGAGACATGACACCTCCATCTATTGTGCAGCGTCCACACTTGTGTTGCTTGTAAAGCTCAATCAATGTCCCACCTAAATGATTTAGGTTGCTGTGTGTGTGTGTGTGTGTGTGTGTGTGTGTTTGGGGGGGGGGAGGCTCCTACATACACACTGTGTTTTAGCCCTAGGCAAAGCATGTTGACTAACCAGTTTAAAGTCCTTTCATCCTTTCCACTTTATCCTAGGAAGGATCAAACTAATCCTGGCTTGTCGTGGGATGTTTTTATTTGGCGGTAGGTTCCCTGCTGCTGCCGCTCCGCACGATGTTCAGTATGTTCAGTAGGATCTATTCTACACCTTTTACCTTTACTTTCTTTTCCTCTCTTCCTGTTTTCCTCCCTGCCTTCCTCTCTACCTTCATGCCTTCCTCTTTCTTCCTGACTTCCTTCTTTCCTTCCTTCCTTTCTTTGTTTCTCCCTTACTGCCTTCCTCTCTTTTGCTTCCTCCCTGCCTTCCTCTCTCTTCATTCCTTCCTCTTTCTCCCTTCCTGCCTTCGTCTCTTCCTGCCGTCATTCCCCTTTAATACATGACGTGTAAAAGAGCATGGTGTTTAATTAAAGCTTATTTAACTGAAATTCTTACATTATTCAATTACAATTATTACTATTAATTATAGTGATTAGAATGCAGCTATTATAGCAATTATAACAATATAATAATATGGTACTTATTACTATTTGATACTATGTACTAGTATATACAATGTGCTATTAGTATATTACATCAGATTTGCCGTCAATGAGCTGCATTTTTGGGAATGAGTCATTTTGGTAGGAAACACAGACACCATTATAGAAATACTATAATACTGATTAGTACTGGAGGATTATACATGAAATTAATACAATGTCCAATTCAACATGGTTGACATGAACTAACATCATCATCACCATTATATCCATATGGTGAGCTGGTTTTTACCCTTGTCAAGTTCATCCAGGATTTCTTTCCCCCATGATAATGGTTCAAGAAGCCATCAGAACATAGACACGGCAACATTTCCTTGTATTTTGATAGCATCACTGTCCAAAACAAAGTTATCATTCTTTTAGCCATTCCACCACGAAGTACCGTGCACGCCGCAGCGCAACATTTCAACACTTTGAGGACAAAGTCGTCGGCGTTTTGACATTCCCGGTTCCCATGCTGAGGCTGTGCCTTTTTGGACGAGCCAAATGATGCGGCCTCCGCTGTGTTTACGCTCAGACAGATCGATGTTTCAATGCCTCTAGCCTCTGTCCTATCCAAGAACGCTGTCCTGAGCGCCAGGGTTTCTCCAGTGTTTTCATACCGACGACCCCCAAAACAGACACATTAGGCCACGGATTCCCATTTCATCAGCTTGTGTCCCAGGGACGCCATATGGGGAGATTTTGGTTGGATTCTCTAATACGGATCATTTCAGTGGATTTGATGTATAGTGAAATTAAACTATTCCTCATGTTGGACCTCATGTGGACCCCCCTCAAGGACTCTTGGAACCCACTCAAGGACCTCTGGATGTCCCTGGCCCTATTTTGCTATCGGGAGTTTATTTTTTGCTGCCTTTGCACGATCCTTAGTTTGGTTCGGTTATACAGTCGCGATTTTCTAACCATGGAACCTCATATCGGCTACATAAAAGGTACAAACGGAGATACGTGTGTTTCTAAAATACGCTGACATCATACTGCCGTCTTTTTGTCCGGGCAAACGTTCACGGCGTGTTTGTAAATTCTCTCATATCCAGTCTTCGCTCTGTGCCTCCAGCTGGTTCATAATCTATGCTGTGTCTTTGGCAGCCGCTGCCGTAGCGCTCATGCGTGGATTGATTTTTTTTCCACATTGACGCCCATGCCAGTGTTGCCAGTGTGTAACATTTTTTAGCAATGGTTTGGCGTTGGCTGGTCCCATGGTAGACCCCCATCCGCCGTCAATTACAACGAGAAAAAAAGCGGAAATCCACCGCTTTCAGCGATACGCAGCGCAGTCCTACATGCAGGACTAGTGTCCTTTCAAGGTTTAAGCTGTTGTAATTTAGTTTGTCATTTTATTTTGACATTTCAGTGTGTTACATCAGTGTCATCCCGTTCAGGAAAGTCCCTTAAGAGAGATCTGCGGCACTGATCGGCGTCCTCTCAAACAGAAACTCCCCCGTCCAGATGAACGCTTCACTTCAATATTTCATCATACCGCTGTCATATCGAGAAATGTAGCACGAAAAAGTCAGCAGCTGTCTGTTTCCTTCGCTCTTCATGTAAAATAGATTTCAACATGTCGTCATTTTTTCATCCCACTCCTCATAAAAATGGAAGTAGGTCTACATTTGAAACCACCATTGTTAAATTGTTAAATTTTCCCAGATGAGGCCCAGATTTGCCGTATCTTCGGGGATACGGCAAAGCACGCAAAGTCTGACATCGCTTGCTTTGTTCATGAGAAGTGCAGTTTGATGTTAACGTGTGTTGCTTAACATTCATTGAACATGTCACTGAAACATGTTAGACGATGCGTTACACATCAGGCGTTATGTTAGCATTGTCTCATTGTGTGAACGTGTCTTCAGTGATCTAGCAACGGAAACGATGAGCCTTCCCTTCATTTGTAATGCTGCGCTAGGCAACTTGGAAAGTTTTGAAGGACTTCATTACCCAGAAATCATCAGTCAGTAAACTGCACTCCTGGGCTAAAAAAAATTTGATTCGTCACTTCCTGTGCGGCAAGACAATTTCCCGCCACCGACCATACCTGATATCTGACATTAATTGGGGCAATCTATTGGGTCTCAATTAGTGGGGGGGTGGGACGCTCTTCTCTGTTGCACCCCCTAGTGGTTATTTGGGATGTTTTTCTTTTAACATAAAGCTTTGAGGGGGGGGGTCACAAAGCCAGGTGGCTGTATGCTGCGTCGAGCCTTTCGGAAGCATTGTGGAGGATACACAGTGTTTCTCTGTCTGATATCTGAGGGAACAAAGCGGCAGCAGCACGGAGCACTGGTAGGACTTATGTAACGCCGGAGCGAGAGAGAGATGAAATGAGACGGGTGCGGAGAGAGAGAGAAAGAGAGAGAGAGAGAGAGAAACAGTGACACAGAGACAGAGGAACATCCTATTAAAGCCGAGTCTCAGAGGCAAGAATCAGAAGAGAAACGCAGAAACAAAATAGCGCCCTCCGGAAATCAAACGATAAACACGGTCATTAATAAATCTCATTAATTGGGCTGTTCGTCTTACGCGGCTTTTGCAGCTCGTTTTTTTTTTTTTTTTTATGTAATCTGCCTGCCGCTTGTTCCTTTTGTGCTCGAGATCAAAAAGAGAACACCGGTACACATTACGTATGTACTCCCACACAAAAAATAACAAATTCCAAGTTAGTTTTTTTTTTAAGTAGGTCTGTAGCGCGGCGTCACTGGAGTGCAGGGAAAACCGGAAACAAGGCTGCACCTCGTCTCGTCTAATTCGAGATCATTACTGTGGCGGACTGGAGGGAGGGTGGGGGGAGGCTTAATTGGATCCAGGAGAGAGGTGAGTTAGTGGACTGCTTCTTCCCTGGATCCGGTACCAGCTGCAGCCTTGGTGCTCTGCGGCTGGCTGATCGGGACCGAGGAAGGGGCGCCAGCGGAGGGAGATGGCGCCGGCAACACGCTGCCGTCAAGACCCGGGCTGGGTTTATTGTTGCTGAGTGGTGCAAATGAAACGGCCCTGCTGGCCACTTAACTCTCCTCCTGCCTATGTGTCTCTGTCTGTCACGAACCCCGGTACGGTGGCAAGCTGCCACAGTGGTTCCCTGACCGGGAATCGACAGACAGGGACTGGGTTCTCCGGGGAGGAGAACGCGCGTCTCCCTCCGCGGCGACGACCGACGGAGGTCCCCAAGGGGTGCAGTCGGGAGCCACCTGCAAGAGCTGGTGACAGTCGGGGTTGGGGCAGGATGCTCCTGCCAGGCTGGCCGGCTTTGGGCTTCCGCGGCTGACGGAGGACTGAGGTGCGTCGGCGGAGGGAGACGGCGTCAACACCGGGCCGGGTTTATTGTTGGTTAATAAAACGGCCCCGCTGGCCACTTGACTCTCCTCATGCCTTGTCTCTATCTGTCACGAACCCCGGTACGGTGGCAAGCTGCCACAATTACAGTGTTTTTCAAAGTCTAAGATGATGAGATGATGAGAGAAGAGGAGTTGCTCTGAAACACCCCCCCTCCCTCCCTGAAGTGTCCATCACAATTACAGCAACCTGTTATTTTACGCCCATGCGGTGTACAGTAGCAAGTGCTTAATCTAGACTTTTTGGGACCCCCTCCAGCTCTTCGTTACTGCCTCTCTAGCAAAATAACGGAGGCCCTGGGAGCTTTACCCATCTGCAGTCACACACGCAAAAGGCATCGGGACAGTGAGCTTCAACGCTTTTTTTTTTTTTGCGGTTGACCCATCAAATGTTAAATATTGACATCAGCAAAGGAAATAAGCTTCAGCTCACTGCCGGAGGAAATATGTGATGTGTAAAATGCGATCAGGAAAAGGTTGACTTGATACACACACACACACAAACACACAGACAAGCACTATATACATTTGCTTCAAGGTTAAGATAAGGGCTACATGAAGGGCTACAGCAAGGAAAGTACATACACACACACACACATACGTGCACGCACATAGACACACACCGTTCTGTTGTTATCTTCAAGTGTTTAATTAGTGTGTGATTGAGACAGGAGGCAATTTCATTATCTTCTCTCTGCTATTGTAATCAGAATGACAGTAGGAGCCATCTTAACCCTGACACACACACACACACACACGCACATGCATACACAAACATATACACACACTTGAATACAAACGTTATACACAGTCAAGTGCGTAAGTATACAGGTACACAAGTCAGTAGACACACACACACACACACACACACATACACTCAAGTGATTCATGATGTGTCCTCTTCCTCTTACCACCTGGATTAAATTGTGATCCTGTGTGTGTGTGTGTGTGTGTGTGTCCTAATCAGTGTAGCCCCATAAACCTTTCACTGTCTCAGTGGGTGTATTCTAACACCAGATGTGCTTCCTTCTTTCCCATCTCATCAACGATGCTGTCCCTCCCCTGGTGAACTCTGGGATATCACCAGTAGATGTTTTGTTGGGATTTAATAAGGAGGATCGGGAGGAGGTCAATTATGATTTCCTCACACGCTTCTGCTTCTTGACAAGGAGCTGTTGTCTTTTTTTACATTGAGAGGGATGCCATTTCCCCTTGACACCCCTTGCCCCAAATCACCCACTCGTTTTACTCAGAAACCTTTTAGCTCAAAGTTATGACTCATGCATTCAGACTGTCAATGACACTTTCATTTTGAGGAGAATTTTTTTTATCATTTTTAAACATCAATATATCATTGTCATGTTAATTGTGATGCCTTGGTGTAAGT
Organism: Hoplostethus atlanticus; assembly: GCA_034670405.1. Lineage (NCBI taxonomy): Eukaryota > Metazoa > Chordata > Actinopteri > Trachichthyiformes > Trachichthyidae > Hoplostethus > Hoplostethus atlanticus. Next base: position 287,930 of record JAXDDX010000141.1, on the reverse strand, counting down.
TTCTCTAAATTAAGACTACATTTCCCATGAACCTTGTTGCTTCCTGTCAAAAAAAAAAGGATAACCCTCCCTCCCCCTCTCTGTTTTATTTTTGGCATGTTGGAAGTGATTTCTCCATCTTCCTTTCTCTCCTTCCACCATCTGCTCTGAAAGCGTTGGCTCCGTTAGCGCTGGAAGAACAGCGCCCTCTTCCTGTGTTGTGCCGTAAAGCAATCCAGCAGTCTTGCCATGAAATCCGACCCGGTGGCACACAATGTAAAATGCAGTGTAGAGGCCTGGTAGAGGCTGCAAAGCTTCTCGCCTGATGGTTCATTTATAATAATTAAACAAATGTCCCAAAATTAATGTGCCGATGATTCGTGATTTATTTTTGTTAACTGCTGAATGTAGCATCTTTAATATTCTCACAGCGAACAAGCATTTCCCACCATATTACCAGCAGCTGTTATTGGCTATGGCTGTCACTTGGTTACATTGAAGCTGCTGTGGGCCGTGTGCTGCTGTTAAATATCTAGTAGTTTGAACCGAGGGCTGGGAGCCAAACGGGGCTGGTGCTGCTGCTGGGGCTCCAACATGTTTCCATGAGCCTGCTGCCCAGGGAGGTTCACATGTGGGTCAGGAGTCAAAGTTCAGATATGAATAGAACCACTGGACAGTAGACTACACTACAGTAGACTGTACTATCATGTACTGTACCGCACTATACTACAGTAGACTGTACTATCATGTACTGTACCGCACTATACTACAGTAGACTGTACATCATGTACTATACCGCACTATACTACAGTAGACTGTAGTATCATGTACTGTACCGAACTATACTACAGCAGACTGTACATCATGTACTATACCGCACTGTACTATAGTAGAGTGTACTATCATGTACTGTACCACGCTATACTACAGTAGATTGTACATCATGTACTGTACCACACTATACTACAGTAGACTGTACATCATGTACTGTACCACGCTATACTACAGTAGACTGTACTATCATGTACTGTACCGAACTATACTACAGTAGACTGTACATCATGTACTATACCGCACTGTACTATAGTAGAGTGTACTATCATGTACTGTACCACGCTATACTACAGTAGATTGTACATCATGTACTGTACCACACTATACTACAGTAGACTGTACATCATGTACTGTACCACACTATACTACAGTACACTGTACTATCATGTACTGTACCGCACTATACTACAGTAGACTGTACTATCATATACAGTACCGGACTGTACTACAGTTGACTGTACATCATATACTGTACCGCACTATACTACAGTAGATGGTACTATCACGTACTGTACCGCACTGTACTACAGTAGACTGTACTATCATGTACTGTACCGCACTGTACTACATTACACTGTACTATCACGTACTGTACCGCACTGTACTACAGTAGACTGTACTATCATATACAGTACCGGATTGTACTACAGTAGACTGTACTATCATGTACTGTACCACACTATACTACAGTAGACAGTACTATCACGTACTGTACCGCACTATACTACAGTAGACTGTACATCATGTACTATACCACACTATACTACAGTAGACTGTACTATCATGTACTACACCACACTATACTACAGTAATACTACATGATTTTCACCGTTGACTCAAATCAGGTAATGGCAGAAGGCTGCACCTTGCTCCATGGCTGTGAACTTCTAGAGACACATCTGATCAGGTTTTGTCCAAATGAAGACCTGGTCTGTCCCAGTCCTCCAGAAGCCGTGACACACAGTGTGGGCCTTGGTAATCCTCTCCCTCTTCCTTTATTCCCTCTGTATCATACTGTCATCCACCCACTCCCTCTCTGTGGATTTCATCTCTCTTATCCCTGCCCTGCCTTCAACTAATCCTCCTGTTGTCCACTCCCGCCTTAATATCAATTAATAGCTCTGCCATAAATTGTACCCGCCCCTCTCTCTCTCTTTCCTCCACCCATCACATGAAGGCACACAGGTACAGGTGCACATTAGAGCAGAGTGACTACACTGTGTATGTGCGGGCAAAGGCAGTCGCTCCACTCCCCCCTCCAATCTCGCCGTGGCTGTAAATAACGTTCCGTAACCGTGGCGACGTTTATGCTTCAAAGCAGTACGGCAGACATCGCCGCCAGTTTAGACAGTATTTCCAATGCACTTGACAAACTGGAGGCGTCAATTTATCCGTCAAGTGCCACAGGCGGCGCCGGCATATTCTCTTTCCCTTCTTACGAAGCCGGTGCTTTGAAGCGACGCGCTGTCAGAACCTCCCGGACCACACAACTGGTGGTTGAGCGACTGCAATTTTGTCTCCCCGACTCTGACCACAACAGCCCCTCTGCCATCCTGCCATTGTTTTTTGTTTTTTTCTTCAAACGAACAATCACGTTACGTAATGAGCGTCGCACCTCATGTCGCTGAACCACCGGTGCGGTTCTGGTACATCAACTGCCACACTCTCCTTCAAAAGTGAACTGTGTGTGAACTGCACAGGATTAAGCACTCCAATTAAGAGTGACAACTGTACTTAGCTGCGGTGTGTGTGTGTGCGGCCTGAGTAGTGATAGGTAGTACTCATTATGCTCGAGCATGCCATCCAAACCAATTTGCACTTAGCCCAAGAACATGTTATTGCCTTAGCTCATTTCCTCCACGCCACACACACACACACACACACACACACTGGTTATTTCCTCCTCGGGGCGCGTGACAATTGCGCTAGCTCGCTGTTCTATCTGTTTATCATCTGGCAAGACTGGCACAGAGAACTGTGAAATCTTGCCCTGAGACTGAAGAGTTTTTTTACTCGCATAAACAGATTTTTTCTTTCCTTTGTAATTGAAACTGCAAAAAAATTTGAAATTTGCTCAAATGGCAAATGTGGAGCCATCGTTTGCAGAGGACAAGGATTAGTGATGAAATAGTACGTATAGACGGCGGTCACATCATTGAATCCCTGATCTACTGTACAGACTGAGCTTGTGCAGAGCCGTGTAGAAGCACTGAGGACATGAGGGTAAAACACCTCGTTCTGTCTCGGTCTCTCTCTCTCTCTCTTTCTCTTCCACTCTCTCCGAGTCACCTATGGGCAGACAGAGGAGGGGCTCTGGGCTCTAAACAGCTGCTCCCAGTCCCCCGTTTTAAACATTAAACACACACAGGAGCCCCATTACGCTGATGGAGAGTGTGGAATAGGGATGTATATCGAGGATGTAATATGGTGTCTCTGTGTGTGTGTGTGTGTGTGTGTGTGATGCCAAAATAAATTATTTAACACACATGCATCCTCATGGAAAGCAGACACACACGCAGACACAGTGTTATGGGGAATAACATGGCCAATGCAACAGCTTGGGACACACACACACACACACACACAGAGAGAAAGCCAGTTTGCTGTCCGTGTCCTGTTACACACCATCTGCATAAGGCCCCTAACCAGCTCTTAAGTATCTGTGTCTTTCTGGGAACACAAGCCATTAGTTTCCTAGTGTGTGTGTGTGTGTGTGTGTGTGTGTGTGTGTGTGTGTGCGCGCAGCGAGAGAGAGAGCAAGCAAGAGAGAGCATTAGCAATGTGTTACAGCTATAACGGCATTGTGTTAGAGCCATAACAGCCGTCTCAGTTGCCTACCCAGTCATGCTACGTGCCAGCCGCTGTTGGAAACTGTTGTTTGGTTAAGGGACGCGGGGAGAAGCTGTTACCAGAATCCCCCTTATGTCAAATATGGACGGGAGGCAGAGAAATGCCCCCCTAAAGCCTCGATTTATTGTCCTGTTCACATTCAGGAACTGGTCACAGATAAGTTGAAGCTTGAAAGCAGTCACAGAAAGCGAGAGAGAGAGAGAGAGAGTCCATGTCTGCAAGCACAATGTCTTGTGGCTTTGTAGTAATGGACTGCACTGATTTCAGGCTCTAGGTTGAAGCACTACTGTGTGATATCAACCGGTAATAGAGAGTAGCACTATGAAAATACCCGTCTTACGGCTGATCACCAACCGAAACCGAAAACAACACGAGCAAACTCTGTACCGCTGCAAGAGTAGCGTGTAAAACTGTTTAGCTGTTAGTGCCGTGCCAAAAAGTGCAGCCGATTAATTGCGGAGTGAAAACTGTCTTTAATCCGACGGATCGGAATACAAACAAAGCCGGTACTGAGACAACAGAGCGTCTATTGCAATTTCAGGGACTAAGCAGTTCCATGCCACATGCTGAACTGAGCCAACATCTGCTTTAACTCAACATCAACATCAACATCAACTAACATCAAGTTGCACCCATCTCAGGTACATTTTTCTTTAACCCGTTCCTGCAATTAAAGTACATTTTCCCTTCACGGCTTCAGTAGAGGTTTTTAATGATTTCTTTATGGGTTTTTTCAGTTTAAGACAAAGACATAATGCACATCTCACATGTACAGAATATATCTTATATGCACAGCATGTTATGTTATGTTATGTTGAAGAAATGTACAAAGCCACAATTCCACTAAATACAGGCGTAGTGAAATGAGCACAAGGAATATAGAAGAAGAAATAAATAAATGTTAAAAAGGGAGGAAATGGAGGAAAGAAAAAGAGCAAAGAAGAATAGAAATAAAAGAAAATGGGGCAGAGTTAATGGATTTAGTGGAAGTGGATTTAAAAGGTGAAATCAATGAGGTCCCATAGCTTCCACCTGGATTCTACCTGGTTTGTCAGTCTCCGCCCATTTCTTTTTTTGTTGCAGCTCCGCCCAGGCGACCCGCAGCTTGAGAAAAACAGGCCGCTGGCGTACTCAAACTACGATACGAGCGGTGGCTGGAGCAGTGGGGTGGACTGCTGTATTCTGCCATTCTCTCTCGCTCTGTCTCTCTGTCACACACACACACACACACACACTACACACATAACACACACTAAAGTAAACAACAACAGACAGGCCAATCAGGGAACAGCGAGTGAGAAATATTAGCTTTGCGGTCCCTATCCTTTTTGAGCAGTCGACATGCCTCCAGTCTGGGGACTCATTTGTCATCTGTTTACTTCAAATTTGTCAAACAATATCATATTTCTTTTTGCTGCTCCCCCCCAAAAGCCGACAAATCCCAAAAAGAGTTTTTGTGTGTGTGTGTGTGTGCAAGCCTAGACAGCCAGACACCAAGACTGATAGATTGCAAGCCACACGGTGACCTACTGAGACACACACACACACACCTGAGATGGGGAATATAGCGTTAACGTTAGCAGCTGACCTGTTAGCAAATATAGCTTATGCCATGTTACCTACACGTTAAAGGTATGTGTTTTATTCTGAAATGACAAATGACAGCATGCATTGTCTCCCCGTCATCAAAACATTTAGCTGTATGCAGCATGTGTGGCCGTCACTGATTTTGAGAAGGACCCAGGAGTGCGTTCTCCAATCACGTGACGTCGTTTTAAGTTCTTTCCAATATGAGAAGAGCATTGTGGGAGTTGTGCATGCATACAGACTTACACTAGCATGTGCACAAATGCTATGCACATGTACACACAAGTAACGCAAAGTGATACACGCACACACATATACAAGGATAAGAACACGTGCACGTGTGCGCGCACACACACACACACAGTTACACACACACCCATTCATATGTATGCAGACAAGCGCTGACACTTTTTGTCTCATTTTCATCTTTTCAACCTTGAAAATGAATAGCTGCTCAGCTAATCGCCTAAAAGGCTTTCAGGCAAAATCATTTCAAATTGTGTGTGTGTGTGTGTGTGTGTGTGTGTGTGTGTGTGTGTGTGTCCAGCCTTTTTTCCCTCTGATCTCTTCAATCACCAATAGAGGTGAAGGACAGCTTGTCATACTTTTTTTCCCTCCCTCTGTGATTTCCACTCGTCTGTTTTCCTCTCCCTTCATCTCTTCTCCGTTTAGACAGGCCTGATGTGACGGGTTTAATCAATCGGAGCCAATGTGAACAACGCGAGTGTGTGTGTGTGTGTGTGTGTGTGCGTGGATGTGAAGGTGTGTGGGTGTTTGTTTTCATTTCATTACAATCGCAGGAGTGTTGTGTAGTGTTTATGTGAACAGTTACGTGTGTGAGGAGGTGTGTGTTTTTGCGCGTCGCCATAGCTTGACGTGTGGATATACATGTGTGTGTGTTTAAGTGTGTCTGCTTATCTGTGTGCATTGTGTACTCTTGTGTGTGTGTGTGTTTGACGTATGCAGGTTGTCAGTAACTCAACACATGCAATCACACTGTACGGTGTTGACACAAACACACGGCTGTGCATGCACGCTCACGCAATCACACACTTTCGATACCTCACTCGCGCACGCCAATCCGAACGTGCACACTCTTTTTGCACACACATACACAATCACCTACCATTCCCCCAAAAAGCAGCAAAACGTTCCCAACCAAATCACTATAATAAGACCACATTTCTCCTAACAGCTTACCCTGATGTGCAGTATAAAACTGTACTAGGAAACTAAGCAGTGGCTCTGTAGCAACGGCACAAGCAATCATCGCTGTTTGTGTGCGTGTGGGTGTGTGACTGTAAAATCACACAAGAGCTACACGGTTCGTGTATAAAGTATACCTCAATTAAGCTCCAACACGTACCGATGTTTCCCCAGATTATTCCTATTTAATACAAATACAAAGCTGTAGCGCTGACTTGGTAAGTGCCTCTCAGAACACCGAAGGCCTTTTTCTCGAAACGTTCCAACAATCCATGGCCTCCAAATGTACTCTCTGATTTAAGGGCGATACGCATCGTGTTAGAGCTGTGATCTTGCTGTTCGGTAAAATGCGGGGGTAAAAAAAACAAAAACAAAAGCATTTTCCAGTCCTTAAGTGCGGAAATGCTTTTTTTTTTCCTGAACAAAGCCGCCGTGAACAATGGAGAAAGAGAGAAAGGGTGGTTGAGAAATACAAGGATTATACCAAAAGTAGAACAATTGGCCCTCAATTTGCTCTCGCAGAAAACAATACGGCAATCTTGTCAACAAAACAACAGCCCTCGCGATCCGATTCGACAATCCTCCCATATGGGGAGAGAGCGAAAAAGACAAGTACAAAGAGATTCTAATGTTGGGGGGAAAGTGTGGTTTTCTCTCTCGCTTTTTCTGTGATTCTACAAACTTGGGGAGGCATTCAAAGACGTGCGTTTATCTGGAACATATATACCTTCCAGCATAAATTGCGTAGCATTAATGCAGTATAACTGCAGGATGACTTCTTGGATGGCCACCACCGTACTCAGTGAGACGAAAAGCTGAATAAATAATATGGAAGTGAACTCATGTACCCATCATGTATTGGATGAGTAGTCACAGAAACAAAAACACAGGCAGTAGAGAGAAAGATGAGCTAAGATTTAAGTTGTGTCTGATTTGGGTAGTTCTGCGTGTTGCGCAAGCTTAATCTTATATGCAGGGGGTTGTGGGTATCCATCTGCTGCTGGAGCCTCTTTGCACAGGTTACTCATTCATCCAGGAAATACAACTGCATGTTGGTCTAGAAGGCACAGATGACAATTGTGGCCACAGGTGCACGTGGGATGTTTTGTTTCCCGAGTGTCGACTGGAAGGCGGCCGCCTCCTCCGAGGCTGCTGAAAGTGGCCCCGCCCCCACTCTCGCTCATGTCCTCAGCCAATGATCAAGCCTTATTCTCCCCACTTGGTTGCGCATTTGAACAGTAGCTAACTGTTTTCATGTCAATCAATTTTTTTTTCAGTTTTATGTTTGTGAATGAATTGTGTTGGGAACATCATCAATAAATCAACCTGACAATTGTCTAAAAAACATGTGAACGTGTGGCGTAGTTAGCTGCTAGCTGTTGGCTAGGTAGTTGCTACTGGCTAACTAGCTTGCTGGGCAGCTAAATGTTCTTCCAAATAAGTTAAAAATAAAATGTAGATGTGAAAACAATCCTTCATATTCCAGTGTGCTGTCTATATCATCAATGTTGGGTGGTAATAAGTAGTGTACCATATTACCATTTCAGTTTCAGTGATATTATTAGTTAGCAATCCAAAATACTTTTTTTTTTTTAAACTTTTATTATCAATCTGTAAATAGCAGACTGAAGTTTAATAAACTAATCATTATCAGTCTATGTCCTCCCAGTTGATAGTGGCACACACTGAACTAGCTTAGAAATGGAAGAAAAGTTTACTTTCTCCGGGTGGAAATATTCCCACTATTTCTATGTTATCAAGCAGAAAGATGACAAGAACATTGGTCCCATTTGATTTATCTGATCATTCAAGAGGTAACAGATTCATCCTTATTTTTGAAGGAAAGAGAGGATGCAAACACCATTTTTTTTGGTGCAACAGAAAAGACACACAAATAGTTTAACAATTACTGCTCCTAAGGACTAATAAGTAAAGTAAAAAGACTTCTTTTAAAATGAGTAATCTATTACTTCTTTTGAGTACTGAGCCCAGGCTATACATCACTAGCAATGCGGATGGAGCAGTAGCATACACAAGGCGGAGGGTGGAGGCGAGAAAGCGAGACGTAGCTTAACAAACACATTAGCCCCCATAGTGAGTAGACACGGTGCAGAACAACACACTCTCATTAAAGATGATACATGAGCGCGGAGCTGAACAACTGCTACTAAGAAATTCATATACTCAGAAAAAAAATAAGAGCGAATAGCTCTGCTGTCTTGTGAAAACCTTGGAACGGCAAATCTGTTAATGTTCTTTTTTCTTTATATGGACCCCTGTAAAGTTTTCACAGCTCCCCGTGTGCTGAGTTTCATGACCGCAGGGCTGACGCACACCGCTCATAACCCACTGTGCGACTTTAAAAGAGCTGTAATTGACTGTGTGCATTGTTCCTGGGTGTCATAATCACAAAAAATGATGCCAGATAATGACTAAAGCACTGCAAAGTGTCAAAAACATAAGGTTATCTTTTAAGGTTATGTCAAATAAAAATTAAATAGCATTTTTTATATGTGAAAAGCTGATTTTTTTGGAGGTACAAAAAGAAGATAATTGAAATAAATCTTCATGGCATGAATTAATAATATACATCATAGTAAGTAGTATAAAATTGACATAGGTTATATGAGTATATGGCCTTTTATGGGCGGGAAAAACATAAATTAATGCTTCTCTGAAAATTGTTTTTTGTTCATAGTGATTTTGCGGATGATCGCCGACTAGAGGTCAAAGTTTATCCGCCTTTATATTTGCATCACTGGACACATGGTTTGTGCAGGCGGATGACCTGCCCGGTATGAGAGGAGAAGAGGGGAGATGGAAGTATCCCAACTCACCCATTAGCCCCCATCGTGCATGGGCGAGTAGATGCAACATGGAGCAACATCCCACTCACATTCATATACAAAAGAGAGGGAGAGAGGAATGGAGAAAAGAGACAGGCGAGAGAAAAATGAATGGGTGAGAGAGGTGGAGAGGAAAAGACGCTAATTCGAGGGAGGGTTGGGGGGAATGCAAACCCTTGCATTAACCCCTGTGAAGGAATGGGTGGAGAGCCACAAAGCGCAATAGCAACATCACTGTCATATTAAAAATGCTATCTGTAGAATTTCCTCATAAATAAATCACTGTGAATTTAGGAGCGATGACATATTCAAGAAGTGGAAAACTTCTTAAACTACGTTTTAAAACTCTCTGCTCAATGCTTTCTTTCGGACTGATTTGGGAATTCCCCGAGTTGAATTTTCTTTTTCTCTTCCCGTAGTCCGTTAAGTGACTGGCGAGCTCTGCATCGAAAACAACGGGGAGTGGTAAATAACAGAATATTCCGACTCATAGGGAAACAGACACAGAGGAGAAGAAAAACACAGAGGGCCGCCAAAGAAAAGGAGTAAATGAACAAGTGGAATGGAGAGAGGTGAAGAGGAAGAGAAGTTAATCCTAGGTGAGGGATTCAAACCTGCTAATTATCTCCTATATTGTAGGGATGATTAGCCACGCAACCAAGGGCCATACACCAGTCACATAAATGTATAACAAACGGATGACGAGATACAGCTGAATGAAAGGAAGCAGTGAAAATGTCAAGTGGGACAAAAGCAACAGCGGAGAAATTCTATGGGATTGGAATGAAAGTGATACATTAGCCTTTCTAGAGGAAGGGTGAGTGAGCAGGAACAGCCGATGAATAGGGATCCCAGTAATTGTGCAATTGTGTTACTACATATGAAGCGGTAGCCACCGGCAGAGCTACTCTGGAGGAAGAAATAATCTCATTGGGTGAGTTAAACCTCAGTGGGCGGGGCCAAAAAAAACTGTTTTTCAGAGCAGTAGTTGGCGAACTTGAGTGGCAAAGAAGGAACTCCAGTCAAAATGTAAATAAAGTATAAATGATAATGACTTATTTTTTCATTCATTCATGACCATGACTTTCATGACGTTGGAAGGTCAGCAGGCTAGCTAACTAGCATACCTAGATAGCTATAGGCTAGCATGGCTAGTTTTGAACTTGGAAGGTCAGTTAGGCTAACTAGCTAACCTAGATAACTTAGTGTGGCTTGATAGGTAATATTAGCTCCTTCCTGCCTTACGCCGCGGCTTTTTCACTGAGCTTCAGTCTAACTGCACTCAGCCAGAACCATGGAACGTCTGACGGTGAAAGAGTAAAACTCGATTCATCCAAGCGCTTCTTTTTGGGGATGAAGCAAAAGTCCAGCAGTGGTGAAAAAGTGGGACACCTGCAATAGCTACATTATGTAGAAAGGTCATGATACTTTTGTGGCAATGCAGTTGGGACATTTTTCTGAATTGTGGTTCCTTATAGCCTGCTACACTATTCACATTGACATTGGCTCATTTAAACAACTGTATGCAACGTGGAGGCACTATTACACATGTAGGACACATAAAATTGCCCATGTGTCATAAACTTGAGAGAGAGGGGAAGGCGTTGAGATGAAGGAGTTCATTTCATGCAGAGTTGTTGTGATGATAAGCAAACAGGATGTCAAAAGAGCCCTGTTGTAACAAATTATCATTCTGAATGCAGCTCGTTTTCCGCGTCAACACCAATTTTCACGAGAGTGGAAGGAAAGGGTTCAGGTGACATAGTTTGCCGCATGCCGAGTTGTTTACAACAGCAAACAAAAAGGTCGAGGGGCCAGAGCTGTAATAAATGATCATTTGGTACGCAGCTCAATTCTGACGCCGATCATAACTTGACCAACATTAATAATTCACTCAAGAGAGTGAAATAGGGAGGGAGGGAACAAAGACGGCTGTTCAGGAGGCAAGAGAGGACAATATAGAGGGAATTAGTGAAAGATGAAGGGATCAAGGAGAAAGAAAGAGAGACAGATTCCTGGCCGGCGAGCTGCCGTCGTGAGTCAGCCGAGACGCCGCTATAAGAAAGGCTTATGGGAAGGCTGACAACAAAGTGCGCCTTACAAACCAGAAAAACAACAGCCGCTTAATTGGCCGGCGAGGCAGAAAGCCACGCAGACAGAAACACACACGCGAGGCATCTTTAAGGTCCTGCTGTCGAAACCGTTTGTGTTTAATTCGACGCAACACGCGGCGAATTCAACTGACGTTCGCGCCGCCGTGCAGCGAAGGCTCGGGCGCTCCGACGTCGGCGACTTTTCTTCGCGAAACGCCGAGGCTCTTGCAGCCGCGCCGCCCTCCCCCGTGAACGCGGCGGATATCGTGAAGCGAGCGGCGGCATAAATCACCGCTCAGCCGCATCTGTCCCCGACGACGAGTAAACAAAATAAAACGACGATGGATTCTTATGAATGCGGGGACAAACTGTTTTGAGCGCTTAACGATTTGGAGTGATCGATACCGTTCTCCTTCAAAAGATTCTGATGAAAGCCAGGACAAATTATTTTTTGATGTGCTTGGTAATTCTCTTCCCCCCCCCCAAAACCCCTCCCCCCTCACTTTTTTGTTCATTGTCTATCTCCTCCTCCTTTCTCCATCCTCCTCCATATCTTTCTCTCCTCTTTGTACATCCTGTTCCTACACTCCCCCTACTCCTCTTCTTCACCTCTCTATCCCTCCACCTCCTCCTCCCTTCTGTTTTCTTCAAAATGGGAGTGATCGTTATTCATCTTCATCATCTCCCTCCTCCTATCCTCTCCTCCCCCCCCCTCATTAACCCTGAATCCCCATCTGTCTCGTATTTATGTCTCTCCGCGACGCTGCATTTGTGTTTGTGTTTGTGCCCGGTTGACGGTGAACCAGATATTCATTGTTTTCGACAGTCGAATGATGGTAAACTTTGCCAAATGACGAACAGATGTTTGGCACTTTAGCAAAACGCATGTAGCCACATGCTTTTGTGTACCTGCTCTTTTCTCGTCTTCCAGCAAAGACCAGGTAGAGAAAAGGCGAGAGTTTGCTTTTTCTGATCCATGTTTTGGTTTGGCTGCTTCTACTTCCCCTGCCCCGACTTCCTTTTCATTTACAGACGAAATGAAATGAAAGGTTGTCACACAATGCCAGGCAATAGTATCTGGTTAGGTTTTATTGTATTTTATTGTATCAGGCCTTACAAAAAAGTCACATGTGGAAAACAACATGTGAGTGTTCCCACGTGTGGTTTTTTGACACGTGTTTTAGTTTTTCACATGTGAATAAAGGCAATCACATGTGAAAATGTCAAATTCACATGTGATTTTGTGACAGACTTCATTTTCACATTTTTTCATTCATTCAATCACATGTGAAAACTTTGACACATATTATATTTTCACAGCAAAATATAATATATATATTTATAATATATAATATAATAAATGTGAACCTGCACTTTCACATGTGAAATGGAAGATTTCACATGTGACATTTTTGTAAGGGAGTGTACACGAAGTTGCTGCACCTCGTTTATCAAAATGACCTGGCAACACAAAGGCAATTTGTTGTTGCGGTTGACACAATGCCGACCGTTGTTGGCTTTTTAAGGCCACAGTGCGAGTGCAGCGTAACGCAGGCCCCCTCCTCTTCCGCCGCCTCCTTCATCGCTCCTCGCCTCCCACAGACCTCCTTCTCCTACCTTTTCCCTCTCCATTATCTCTCTCCTCCGCGTCCCCGAGTATCCCTCTTATTATTTCCGTCTCCTTCTGCCTCTCCCCTTTCCCCTGTTCCTCCTCCTCCTTCTTTATTTTAGCCCTCTTCCCTCTGCCTTCCCCTGCCAACAGCAGCATAGCGGTGCAGAGGTTCCTTAGATGTTTTAAGCTCTTATATAAGACTGCAGCTCAACCTGACACTGCACACTGTGCCGCTGCTAGTGTGTGTGTGTGTGCAACAGTTGATGAAAATATGAATGATATAATATCCTAATACATCAACCCGCCCACCGTGACCACCAATAATTTAACAAACCGAGAAATGTTGGCCACGGCTGAACTTTTTTTTTCACAGTCGTCTCCAAGCCAACGATTTTGCTTCATGAACAATAACAAGTTCCGCTTTGCAATTGATTACAGTTGATTACAGTTATTCACAGCTTCCCGGCTCGCTGCAATTTTTCATTTGAAAGACGACGGGAATAAACATGTCAAAAAACAACGCTTGGAGAAATGTTGCAACCGCCCTCGGGGGTCCATGATGAGCTCTGAAGTCAGTTATTTTTTTTTTTTTCGATTTCTTTTTTCGATTTCTTCGGGCAAAAAAAAAAAAAAAAATACACTACATGCTCATTTTTCTTGGTCAAACCTTTGTAGGTGCAGCCCTCTACATAGAGCCTCTCAATTGGACAGAATAGAGCGAAACATCGACCGAGTTGCCGGCAGTGTGAACGCGTAGAAAGGCATCCCAAATGGAGGCGTAGGTTCATATCCCACTTCTTCGTAATGTGTCAGACATTTATACCAGTCGGGTACCGTTTTAGGTTTGTGCACTCGTAGTGTTGCAGTGTGCGTGCACCCGTGTGTTCATTAAGAAGGTTAATGGGGGTTATGGGGAAATTGAGCTAGTGTGTTTGCCAGTGTGTCTGCTTGCAACGGTCTGTCACGATAAAGATCGGTGAATCGGGTCGCGCTCGGTGACACAGGCAGACGGCGTTACGGTACGTACGTATGGATCAACGCGTGGTTATACAATAGAAAGAATGTGCTGCGTGACTGCTGTAGAGAGAGAGAGAGAAAGTGAGGAAGAAAGAGTGTGTGATTGAACCAGCCAGTTCAGAGAATGTGGGCTATCTGTTGCATAATCTGCTGCAGTAAAAACTTGAAAACTGAAAAAAAACAAAAAAACGAAGAGACGAGAGTGAGAAAGAAGCACACACACACACACATAAACAGAAAAGTGAATTTGTGAAGTGAGGTAATGTAAGGTGCAGAGAAGGAATAACAGTTGATTGACCTTTTTTAGGTTGAGTGTGTGTATGTGTGCACATTTGTCTTATTCCATACCGTTCATTTGAGTCTGTTCAAGCCTGTGTGTGTGTGTGTGTGTAATGGAAGGCAAGGAAGTTTGCTGCCTTTTTTTCAGCAGCAAGTGGGAGGTCAAGTGCACACAATGAGAATAACTGAACGCTGCTCGTATACACAGACATGGCAGGCATTAATGATTCAGAGGGAGAGACGAGAGAAGGAAAAAGAGAAGGAGAGGAGAAATGGGAAAGAAAGAAAAGATGCAGCATGGGAAAGGACAGAGGGAGGGAGGTAGGGAGAAATGGGAAAGGAAGGAGGGTGGAGAGGAGGAGATAAATAAGCAGAAGGAGAGAGGCTGATAGAGAATAAAGTGGCAGAATCCCCCCCCCCTTCTTAGCTCTGAGACATTTTAGTTGCTTCGCTCCTTGCGCTAGATTTTAGGAGAGCGTGAAGAGAGAGAATGTGAGAGCAGAGGAAATGCAGTTTGACATTACAGCAGTCTGAACAGCAGGTCCTGCTTTTCCACCTCATTTTCCACTCTATTCTGGCGCCGCGTGGCTCGTTTTTTTTTTTTTTTGGTAGCCATTTGCAATCGTTTTTGGTGTTTTTTTTTTAGTGTGACAGTGTTGAAAGGGGCTATATAGAGTGCAACGCTGATAAAAAAAAAAAAAAAATGAAAAGAAAAAGAATGAAAGAAATCAAGGTCAGACCGGTATCGGCTAGTTCGGGCCGATATTGGCCTTTCATCAAAAATTGGATATTGTCGCCACTTCTGATATGATGGATATGATGCAGTTTGATTGATCACATATCTATTGTACAATTGATCATGACTACACTGGTTGTCTATGGGAAGCCATTGACCTGAATTCTAATGTGATGTTTTGACTGGGTTCCACATGAGTAGTAGTACTATTATTATCATCACCATCATCCTGGGTGTGGAGGTTTAGTATCTTATGGTCAATATCCTGTTTCAGAGGCTTTTCCATACTGACAAGAGGAGTTATTATATGACATTAAAATGGTCAAAGACATATTGTGATTACCTGCATAAAATATCAATCAATCAAACACAATATCAGTATCGGATCGACCTTTGAAAACAGGTGAACCCATACTACCAATTTGAAGGTGCAAAATTGAACCTACATTTTTCTATACAGCCAAACTTTACCAAGAAAACAGTCAGAGTAAGACTAGAAGAAACACCAAACGCCTTCTGAAAAAAGATTGATATATTGCATTAACCCTTTAGACCCACTGAGAATCCTCAGTTAAATGCTTTCTGACATATATTTCGAGTTGTTTTCATTTTAAAGAGGATGACTTTGGGGCGTCCTGGTGGCTCAGTGGTTCCTGTCTCTCTCTACTGACTGTCAAATAAAGGCAAAAATGCCAAAAAAAATCTTACAAATTTGGCAAACACATTCATGTATAGTTTGCCAGAAAAATGACAACAACAAATAACAGTATCACACCTCTATGAACTAAAAGAAGAGAGGGTTGAGATTACGACCCGTTTATGTCCGTCTCTTCCTTCAGTGTCAACTTACACAGTACGACAACAAAACAGACAACGGAGAGAAGACCTCCCGCACTTCACGTGGACAAGTACTGGACGCTCAAGTGTAATAAGATCAAACTTAAACGGAGAAAACTCAATGTAAACCGCTCGGCCCTCCATTAAGACTGTTCGAGGCGCTCCCTCCCAGGAAACTCAAGGTAAATGTCCCTATGTAGGAACGTTGATTGTCTCGTTTTGTCTCCGCAACACAGCTTCAATAAAGTTGTAAAAGCGGGGACACTACAAAAAAGAGGAAAATTGAATGCCGAACAACGACACAATGACGCAAAGCTCGTAACTTGATTTTTGATACAGGCGCTATGGCGTCTAGAGGGCTAAAGAACACGTAGAAAGTTGGTCGTCGTATCAAACCCTGCATCATCAAATGCAGCTTGGAAATAATACAAGGCTCCAGACACATTGGCATCCAAACAAGGCACCGCTGCCAGCCCTGTCAACCCGATTACACACACACACTCACACACACCTCTGATGTTTGCTAGGTCCAGAGGGCACACGCGTACACACATACACACACTGGCACGGCTTCAAGGTGGCATGACATGGCACTGCTAGTGGCCTTGTCAACTCAACTAACCTCCCACTGGAAACACACACACACACACAGTCACAAAAGCAGAGATCATATCCAACTGAGAGAGAGGAAGGAGAGGAAGAGCAATATGGAGAGAGAGGGAGAGATATGGAAAGTGAGAGAGAAAGAAGAAGAAGTGGAGACGTGAGACGTGTGAAGAAGAGAGGGACAGTGGGAGAGCGCAATAATGCAAGAGAGAGAGAGAGGGATGAAGGAGGAGGAAAAAGACCATCTGCTATTACTGGGGGGCTCCAAGCGGACCTTGGTATGACGCTGTGTGCGTGTGTGTGTGTGTGTGTGTGTGTGTCCGTGCAGCCCCTGTGCAATTGTGCCGAGGATCACAGAGAGAGATACACCCACACACCAAACACATGCCTTAGCCTTAGGTCATAATGTTGAGTTGTGTTTAAGCGTTATGGGGTGCTCTGTACTGTGTTACCGCTGCAGCGACCCCTGCTGCCCATTTTATTTTGAGTAAAGTGAAGTAGAACTCAACTACCTCCTAGTACACTGTTTGGGGCTTGTCTGAAATCCTTCTCTGTCATCAGAATTTGATTGGTGGTACAGATACAACGTTAGAAGAATACATTGTTAGTGTGTGTGCCGTAGTGCAGTAAGAAAAATACTGAACCGCTGCCCGTCTTTCTACACTTAGTTCCACAAAGATCTGATTTGCTCAAAACAATGCTCACCGCATTCATTTTGAGATATTAGTATATTTACCATAAGCAAAAGAGGCCATCTGCGAGATGATCGTCAGCCTGTACGCCGCATTTTACATCGTGTAACACTGGATCTCGTGTTTTGCGTGGCAAATCTGCTGGATTGCCTTTACGCCACAACACAGGAAGTGAGTGTGAAAGTAAAGGAAGGAGTGAACTGTCGCAAAAAGGAAGCAACAGGGTTTTATGGGAAATGTAGTCTTAATTTATGAGAAACACCAGCACGAAAAATACCACTGGTGTGAGATAGAGGCTGCCAAACGTCTCCACCACGGTCTCAGTTGTTTACGGTAATTCTACCGAGATATCACAATTCATTTGACAATGATATATTGATGTTTAAAAATGCCACATAGGGCACCTTTAAGTTCCATTCCTCAATTGAAATATCCTGCGTGATGTTTTTTTTGTAACCTTTTTTTCATCCATGATCAGTAATAAATGGTCAATCTCTGTGATTTTTGGCTTGAGGGATCATCGATTTGAACCTTGTGACACGAACAGCAACAGTCATTGCTTACCATTTGCCAACTACCGTGCTCTATAATCAATACGTTGTTATCAGCATTAGTCATCATTGTCCAGCTAAATACTTGGAGCTGATAAAGTAATCTGAATCCGCTGAAACACACCCTGTATAGGTGTAGCCGGCCAGTGCTGTAATGCTGGCCATTACTCATTGGCCAGACATTCACTGCCTTGCTCAAGGGTGCTAATAATAGCTATTCTCACACCATTTGCGCACACAATTACGAGTGCTAGATTGCTGTGTAAGCGCTATTGATCTGCCTTTATTGGCTATTGATTACCAGCGCTGCACCCACACAACTGTATTGGTGAAGAGGCCTTAATAGCTCGGAGGGTGAGGCGACATGCTGCACTAAAGGGAACAACTTAAGAGGGAGACTTTATTGATCGGCAACACAATCAAACCGGCAATTAAGAACTCAAGTCAGACCTTCTGCGTTCATCCCCATAAAAGTAGCACCTCTAATACACCTCGGGTCCCAGTATGCTCTCGGGTGAAGTCACACAGGAAGGTCTAGTAGAGGTTTACATGATGCTGGCGTCTGGTGCTCAGTGGGTAGCTAGCTACGCTAAAGCTTCCTTTTCATCCCCAAAGCACACTGGAGTTTGATTCCTCTTTTTTTGGGGGGGGCCTTTTTGTATTAGTATGATTTAAGCACCGTGGGTCTCAGAGGATCAATTCACTCAATTTCAGTCCTCAGGGTGAAAAAAAAATGTAAGCGCTCTTGTCCAAGTGTAGAATGAGATTAGATGCCTTGTGACGGCGACTTATTGGGTTTCTTTTATTTCTCAGAAGTGAAAATTAGGTATAATCCGCACATATTCAATGTAAAATGAGTGTTGTATTACCGTCTGAAATATGCAATGCAATACAGAAGTATAGCCTAGATGAACACATTAAAAGCTTGTTATACCTTGTAAAACGGAAAGGAAAGCCCGTTTGGATCAGTGGCGTCTCATGTAACTCATATTATTACTAAGATATCTTCAGTTAGTTTCATAACCTGAACAGAAGTGACTGCAAGACATACACTACGCCGTGGCTGCTTCTTAATAATAATAACTCTGGCTATTTTCATGTGGTTCTTTGGTCCGATAGCAATCCAAGAACCGGGTGAAACTGGAATGCACGATTTGGTTCTTTGGAAGTACGAACATCGCACGAACAATCGACAATAATTAGCCACTGCTAATGCCAAATGAATTGGCACCACTTCTTCACTACTTAAAACAAAGGCATTGATTTAAGGCAATTTAAATTGATTTGACACAGAACTACACACTGTAATACCTAGACTATTCCCAGACCAAAGAACAATCTGAACATCAATTGAAAACAAAAAAAAACACAACCCTTTAATGATGTTTCTCGAGGTACATGAAGACGTTTGTGGAGGAAATTGCAAAGTGCTTCGAGCGACGAAGAAGATTGCAGCTGTATTTCTGTTGGTGATGCTGTTGGGTTACATGATTCCTTCACAAAAAAAAAAACTTCAAAGGATCAAAGCGCAAGGCGAATCCCTCGGGACTAAAACAGAAGCACAGGCAATATGCGGGACACGGGAAGCAATAAACATCGAGCGCCGAGAACGACGGCGTCAACGGCGTCAATATTGTCGAAGGTATCCGCTGACTAACAGTCATCACCTTTACTGCGTTAAAGAGATGATTGTTAAGCAGGACGAAAGCTGCTTTTAACACATTTAGACTCTGCTTACACCAAAATAGACCAGATAGACGCATTTAGGTCGCTTTCAACAATTAAAACGCTCCCCCCTTTAGAAATTAAGGCAGCTAAGGGGTTGATATTTTAAGAAATGATGGCAGGAAGTGTTCATTTAGGGACTGAACCGTCTGCATGTGCATGAATTGGACTTTTGATGTAGACTCTCGAGACTCTTATTCTGAAGCATCCAGGACAGTGAAGTGAAGACCAACTGAGGGATCTCCACTGCCGTGACAGCCTGACTATTTTTAATCATGTGACACTTTATGATCCCCGTAGGAAATTCTCTTTTTGCTTGGGAGGGTCAGAGTTCAGGGTCAGCTGCAGAACAGCCCCCCTGGAGCTGGTCGTGTCTTGCTCAAGAGCACTTCAGCAGGGCAGAAAACGTGTTGGTGTTCCTCTCTGTGGAACTTGTTCATAAAAAGGCGAAAGGGTTCCACCACGTTAAAAGAAGCCATGTGTGGATCATTCTTCCACCGTTACACGTCATCCGTCGGTGATGTTCAATGTATCCACATTCCCTCAACCTAAGTGAAATGGAGATGAGGACATTTCCCAGAATGACTTTCGACAACCGCCAGAGAAGGGATGTGAACTTGACAGGCTACTATCGGTAGAGAAGTTGGTGTCTCTTTCTCTTCTCCGATGGATTTCTCCCTGTGTGATTGTTGAGCGTCGGTCTAGAAAGAAGCTCTCACACCAAAATCTGATATGTACCGTTGATGTTTTAGATCGCTGAAAAAATGTCTTCTATCAAACCTGCTGGAAATATCTCAAGATGATGTCACAGCATCTATGATTGGCCAGTTATCCACGAGAATAACAAAAAAATACAGCGCCGAAATTAAACAAAATGAGCCCAGGAATGGGAGTTACTCCGCCAATCGCTGTGTTTTAACCCTTACAAAATCTTGTAAATCTTCCATTTCACATGTGAAACCTGCACTGTTTCACATGTGATATGCTTTACTCACATGTGAAATGAAATTTCCACATGTAAAAATATAATATGTGTGTCAAAGTCACATGTGAATTCGACATTTCCACATGTGATTGTATTCAAATGTGAAAAACTAAAACACCACATGTGGGAACACATGTTGTTTCCACATGTGAAGTGTTTTAGGGTGGATTTTTCCACATCCAAAGATGTGAGCCACTTCGGCAGGTAAGTCAACTCACTCAAAAACCATTGACAGCAACATTAGCACACCCAGTTTGTTTCTTCAGCCGTGAGATAGTGCTGTGTTTCGAAACAGGCAGGAAAAGGTTTTGCCTTTTGAGAAAAGTCGGGAATGTTGTCAAATGAGAGATGAAGGACAACAGGAAGGGAAGAGCAGAAAGACAAAATAAACTTCGGCAGCCGAAAAATGTTTTCTAAATCGGTCCTTCTGACAACAGATGTGTGTGTGTGTGGGGGGGGGGGGGGGGGGGTTTGAGGAATAAATAACCTGGAAGAAACTGAAAATAACTTGAAAACGCACTCGGATCAAACGGGGCGAACAGACGCCGGCAGCAGCCATTTAGTTTTGTCCGATAGAAGTGTTTATGTCTCCGCCGAGTGCCGGCTTGGAATTCCAATACATCCCGCTGCTGTGAGCGTCCCATCCTTCCATATTGCCCAGCACGTTCCCCAAAGGATTGGACTGTACCGGAGTGGTACTTTTGATTCACCGCCGAGATGAGATGAAAAGGAAGGAGATGGGGAAAAGAGGAAAGGAAGGAAACAAGGGGGAAGAACGGCTAAACGTAAGAGCTGGGAGGGAGGGAAAACAAAACACCGGCCCTAACTAACACTGCCTCTTCGTTGTAGCATCCACCCATTCCCACCTATTATGAATGTGTGTGTGTGTGTGTCATTTTGGCCAAGTTCCCTCCAGTCAGAGGTTTTAATGGAGGAAAATGAGGTATTATTAACTTCTGACAATGATGATCAGGCTTTGCCAAGTGTACACACTCATTCACACACACACACACACACACAAAGCTGTTATCGGCAACTCACATCTTATCTATCTGTCTTGCCACTCAGAGGAGTTCTTGGAAGACACAACGTGAGAAAGCAACATTTCTCTACGTATGTCTCTCTCTCTCTCTCTCTCTCTCTCTCTCTCTCTCGCTCTCGCTCTCGCTCTCTCTCGCTCTCTCTCTCTCTCTCTCTACTTAGCAGTCCATCTATATGCCCGTCTGCCATCCTGCCTGCGTCTGTGTCTATATCAGTCCAGCTGCCTGCAGTTCTGTGTCTGGCTCTCTCTTGTTCAACCTGTCTGTCTATTCACGTACTAGCCTACCTGCTACTGTCTATAGAAATAAATGGAGCTCCAACTAAGAGCGCGCACACACACACACACACACACACACACCCCATTGTCCCCGTTTCTATAAACATCGGCGCCCTGGCGATAAGGCAGCGGTGTGCAGCCTTCAGAAACCCTCCTCCACAATGTCTTGGTAACGCCTCTGCAACATTAAGAGCGGTGTTTGACACACACGTTGCAGATGCAGACACACAGTGTACACAGTATATACTGCTTGAGGATATACTGTGTACATGTGGAGTTTATGTTTAATGCTGCGTGTGTGCATGTGTATATTGGTGTGTGTGTGTGTGTGTGTGCATGAATGCTAGCTAGAGGTGCTGGAGTTCTATGAATAGCTGAAGCTGTCTCAAACGTCACTGTGGTGTGCAGCAGGATTTTGCCACGTCTCACTGTTTTACCTTTTCCCAAAAAGATAAACAATGTCCTCCATCAGTGACTGAATGATGAGTGGATGAATGAAAGAAAAAAAAAGAATGATGTAGAGGTTAGAGGTCATCAATTACAATCAATAGCATCTTCATCATAGCGGGGGGATAGAGGTTTTACTGGCTCTGGGAATGTATCGCACCTATCTGCACATGTGCACACACACACACACACAACGCTATTTCCACCAGCACACACATAAACAAAGACATACTCTCTGACACAAGTGCACCCAAGCAATGCACACACACACACACACACACACAAACAAATAAATAC
This sequence comes from Hoplostethus atlanticus, assembly GCA_034670405.1. NCBI lineage: Eukaryota > Metazoa > Chordata > Actinopteri > Trachichthyiformes > Trachichthyidae > Hoplostethus > Hoplostethus atlanticus. The sequence goes on along the minus strand of JAXDDX010000141.1, from coordinate 265,433 downwards.
AGCCACCTTCTGTTTCCCATATCCCCTTCACACACACACACACACACACACCTTCCGCATCGTCCCCCACTGTTATTTCCAAGTAGGTTTACAGGTCTAATAAAGAGCTTTTATATAGTCAATATGGCCGACTGTGTCTGGTACAGTGTGTCCTCTACTCACCACTCCAGACTGTCAATACAACAGTAAAAGCCTCCATAAACGCCCTCTCCTCATACCGCTCTGAACTACGGCCAAGTACACTTTTCAGCGTTTCGGTCGGAAAGTCTACGAACTAAACTTAACGAAGTCTTTGACCGTTACTATTTTGTACGTCAAAGTCATTTATCAGCTTTATTTTGAAATGAAGCTCTCCCCTCAGGTTAGAAAGCAAGGGGAGGGTACGGTCACAACGTGGGAACGACCGCAAAGAGAAAGAGCAAAGACCTAGACGGTGTCGTGGCCCCCCCGGTGAGCCCCGATTTCCCCCCTCAGAGCCAATCGCATGCTTCTACGCCACCATCGCATGGCAACCTAAAGTGTAAAGGTAAATAAAGCGTGGCTTTTCTCGGAGCCTTCCGTATAGAGGTGTTGTTTTGCATCCTTTCAGTTCAGGGGATGCAAAATGGCACAGGTCAAACATGTTTTTTTGTATCCTGCTCCCTTCATCTCTCTCTCTCTCTCTCGCTCTTTCTTCCTGCCTCTATACTAAACAACTTTTTTTTATTCTAATTGTCTCAGCTGCCTTGTCCATACACACACACACACACACACACACACACACACAGCTTCCCATGCTGGTCTTGGAGTGGTCCCTAGAGAGAATCCACTGTTAGTAGATAATTGGTTTCCAACCTTCACAATACATCCCGTCTCTCTCTCTCCCTCTCCCTCTCCATCTCTCTCTCTCTCTCTCCCTCCTCTATTCAGCAGATACACACTGATCGTATGTATTGCGTTGTAATGGGTGCGGGCGCAAGGAAGGAGAGCGCTAGTTATTTAATTGTATTATTTTTAACCAGCTGTATTTACGCGCCGCAATAACGCTGCTGTGTGACAGCCAATAAAGCAAACTGAATAAGGGGAGAAAGACCAAGAGGAGGAGAGACACAGAGAGAAAGGGATAAAAAGAGAGAGAGAGAGAGCGAGGAGTCTTGACAGTCCATCTGTTCTGCGCCTGTAGCCCTGGCCCAGTTTCTCCACCGCCTTAACGGTATGGGAGAGAGAGAGAGAGAGAGAGAGGGAGAGGGAGAGGGAGAGGGAGAGAGGGGGAGAGAGAGAGAGAGAGAGAGAGAGAGAGAGGGAGAGGGAGAGGGAGAGAGGGGGAGAGAGAGAGAGAGAGAGAGAGGCAGTCTATCTAGGCAGAATGCCAGCAGGTCGTCTACAGAGCTACAGCACATACAGTTTCCCTTTAAGTAAGTTGACTGAGAGCTGACTTTATATACACACACACACACACACACACACACACACCTGGGAGCTACCCACTGCTACAGAGTGCATACAATTCATACCAATACCATGGCCTAAGGCACACACACACACACACATACACACACACACATATTGCATAATGTAATAATGCATAAAGTGATGCAGCACTACTTACAATTCAGCACACATGCATGCTTACACATGCAATTGTGCACGGTGAACACACACACACACACACTCACACACACCTGGGAGCTCCTCAGTAAGTACAGTCAGTCACTCGCTAACAGCCGTTTTGGGGTTGAAATGCCTGGCATCTCGTTTTCAACACCACGTATGGGTCGGTTACCATGACAACCGCCACATGTCTGCCCATGCGGCCCCAACATTTAGTCAGCAGATTGCTTGTCTGCCTGTGAGACGGGTAATGATTCTGGCCCACCCGGTGTGTTTTTTTTTTCTATCTTCTATCGGTGGCTCGCCTGCTGACGTCAGTGTTTTGTTGACGCCCCCATACTGCGTTCCATTATGGACTAAACCTCGAGCGGCTTGAAGGAAAGATATTTTAAAAGGATTGATAAACCCCCATTCTACATCTACATCCTACATCCCACTACATCCTTAAAAGCGCGGATGCATTTCAGTAACTTCATGTCGGGGTGGTCTTCCTAAATTGCACTGATTACCGGGGGGCACGTAAGATAACGGTAACGTTTCCAAATTGTTGCTCCTCGCGTCTCTCTTTATCAGTAGGGCAAACGATGAAGTTCCGCCTCCAGCCCGACACGATTATTAAAACCGATGACTCAACATATGACAGGCGTTGTAATTGGTACTCGGCGAGTAAAATGCTTCATTTAATAAAAAAAAAATAATAATTTAAATGACAGAAAGCACTTTTCTCTTGCTAACTGTGAATGTTTTCGGGAGTCGTTATCATGGATAACGAATGTACGACGCTGACTGAGCTGGTCAGATCTGGATATCCCACCATAATAAACTTTTATGCATTGTGTATACGCTGCTTGCCCAAACTCGGCATCTATTGCACGCCCGACCGTCCTGGTAAGGGGATCCCTCTCTGAGTAGCCCCTCCCAAGGTTTCTTTCAATTTTTTCCTAAAAGGTTTTGTGAGAGTTTTTCCTTGTCCTCTGTGAGGGTCCAAGGCTGGGGGATGTTGTGTACTAACCATTTATTGTTTCACATGTTGGGCACTGTGAAGCCCTTAGAGACTGTAACGTGATTAAGGGCTGTACAAATAAATGTGATTTGATTTGATTTGATTTGAAGTAGAGAGATAGCAAGTCATGGGTGATTCTGAATCCCTCCGCTGTCAAAATAAAGCGGAGGGAAAAACAAAACAAAAAAAACAAAAAAACAACTATAACCTCCAATTATTCCAGAAGAGGCAGTTGCCTGTTTCTACGCAACCATTGCTCATGTCAAAATAAAGGTCTTCCTAAACATGTATGTTGAGCTCAGCTGTTTCGGTGCCTTGCGGCTGTAACTATTGGCTGTAACTATTGGCTTTACTTTCCCTGTGATGCGTGTGGCCGGTCATGATGCAAAATTGACATCAAAAAAGATTTCTGTCCGTCTAACTAAGTGTGTAAAACTGTGTTCTGCAAATAATTTTAAAAAAGCATGTAAACCGGGTGGGTTTACCCTCCGCTACATCCTTGATTACACTGGACGTCGCGGTCGGAATGCAAAATGGCGAGAATGAGAAAACGACCGATGATAATATCCGTCCCCGTGGCGCAGAATCAGAAAGTCACCATCTGCTGCTGCCCGGTCAAATAGAGGAGCGAGCGGCAGAGTAAACACTGGGTTGCATGGACAGAGAGAGAGAGAGAGAGAGAGAGAGAGAGATCAACACATTTCATGAAGGCGCAAAGATAAAACTGCCTCCTTTTTTACAAGCGCTAGATGGTACTATAAAATCTTACCTTGTACTAACCACGCACACACACACACACACACACACACACACACACATACACACACACAGGCTGGACCATAAGACCTTGCATTTTCCCTTCAGTTCACGTTCAAACCATTTGTAATGTCTAGACGGTTTGCCACAGGAGGCTGTTCTGCAGCAGGATAGGCTGTTATCTGCCATCCCCTCTCTTCCTCTTTCGCCCCCCCCACACACACACACACACTCTCTCCATCCTTCCTTGAGTTCCACTTCCTTTCTTCCGCTGCCATCTCACTCCTCCCTCCATCTCTCCAGCGAGTGTTAGCCCTATCGGAGTGTTGTTGCAGTGTGAAGCAACTGAGGCGAAGCAACAAGCAGGCGCTCTGTGCCTTCCATTAGGCCCTATTTCCAGCCCAGTCTCTCATTAGGGACAACCCACCATATTGGGCACTGTCTGCTTAGCCAACTGCCGTACGCCCACACACACACACACACACACACACACACACACAAAAATGCAGGCAAGGATACAAATGCCTATGCACAAGCAAGGGTACACATGAATGTAGAAACGATGTGGTAAATTAAACTATGATAAAGTTGGCAAAAACAGACTATTTCATATTGAACCCGGCTAATGAAAGGGCTGAAACTATAAATGGGGCAGTGTAAGAAAAAAAAAAGACGCCAGGAGGTTCTTCATGAATCCAAACGTGAACACGAACATGGGTTCAAACTGACTACGATCAACGAGAAGACGACATGAGCCGACACTACTGCCAGGTCCACATCTTTTGGTCACAATGTCACAATTCATGATATTTGCTTCATTTCATTCACGTTTTCCAGCTCTGCCTCGACTACATATGAATGAATGGAAATCATCTGTCAATGCCGCAATCTAATTTTCTGGTTGCAAGTGAAAATAAAACTTGAGCCCGCTACAGTATTATTGTATAAATATAGTTGTTCCCTTTCAAATTCCCCTCTACTCATAACTTTGTTGCTACTTATTATGATGCACACTATGAATTGACATCATTTTTCACACACGCTTTTCAAAAGGTGTGTACACTTGAATTTGAGCTGCACAAACACACAGACCTATAGATGTAGATGAAGACGTACATAGAGAGATGAAGCGAGGGAGCGGCGGTGAATCGCCATAGTTATGGCCGACTGTAGTGGATTGCGATAGCAACCGTCTCCGTGAAAAGCCTATTGTCATGGGAACCAAAGGAGGGAAGACAGTATTGATGTAGCACATAGGGAATACAGTAATCTGTCTAGTGCAATGGTGGCCCACAATCTGCATCTGTAAGTGTGTGTGTGTGTGTGTGTGTGTGTGAGATGTGTGTGTGTGTTTAACAGGCTGGAGGTGAGCGTCTGCAATCTGCATCTGCAAGTGTGTGTGTGTGTGTGTGTGTGTGTGTGTGTTAAGTGACGTCAATTCAATTACATTTGCTTTGTTGGTAGGTGGGTAGGTGCAGAGAGAGACATATGCCCAGTGGATAAAAAAAGAGAGAGAGGGACAGAAAGAGAGAGAGAGAGGTCACAACCGATAGATAGAAAGAGAGAGAGAGAGAGAGTGGGGGAGGGTAGAAAAAGAGAGAGAGAGACTGAGCGATACACAGGGAGGAAGATGAAATCATTTAAAAAGGAGCTGATCCAGGAGGCTCGGGGTCAATAGGTCAAGGCTGTGAGTGTTAAGTCAATCTCTACCTGCACCTTCTCGGGTAATTGCTGTGCTGCGTAGGTGTGTGTGTGTGTGTGTGTGTAGCAAATGAGCCGATTTAGCTGCCTCTGCCGCCCGCCCCAATGCCATATTATAAGGGCTATTGAGGATACTTAGTTAAAGGACAATCGGCCGTAGAGAGAGATAAACACACACTTAAATACCTTGATGGCAGATAGAGAGAGAGAGACGGAGGAGGGACGGATGGAGAGAAAGGTGGAGAGATGGTCAGAGAGACACTTACTCGATGGGGATGAAGAAAGGGAGAGGAGGAGAAAGACAAAAGAGAGAGAGTGATGAACAGAAACTCTTGGCAATGGAGAGAGAGAGAGGGGAGGAGGGCGAGAGACATTAGCAGAGAGAGAGAGAGTGACAGCTGAGTAAAAAAGAAAGGAGGGGGAGAAAGAGAGAGAGAGAGCATTCAGAAGCTTTTAGAGCCCACATTGAAAAGAGACCCAGTTCCATAGTATGACATAGTTCCATTGACTGTATTGGACATTATGGGCCCTATATATTAATCTACAGCCATTAAACCACTATACTCCACCACCCCACCCGCCTCACCCCCACACACACACACACACACACACACACAAGCCCACCAGCAACAAATCTAAACATTTAGTGGGATGGTAAAATGGAACATTTTTAATTTAAAAATGTATATGCATGTACAAGCGTGTGTGTGTGTGTGTGCAAATCTGTGCTTGCACACACACACACACACACACACACACAAACACACACACACTTCCATTCTGCTCTTGTCAAGTGTAATAGAAGACATGGGGGAAAAGACAACAGGATAATAGGATTATTATTCTCCTCTAATCTCCATGAGTCAGCACCACACTGTTGTGTACTGTGTGTGTGTGTGTGTGTGTGTGTGTGTGTGTGTGTGTGTGTGTGTGTGTGTGTGTGTGTGTGTGTGTGTGTGTGCTCTCGTGTTTCTTACTTGTTGAGGTCCAATGACTGGGAGCCCACTCACGGTATGGGGCTCAAAAGCCTCATGGGGCCCAAAATGGTGGGCCCCACACCGATTTTGATTCAAACTAGCTCAGGAGTCTCTCCTGATATGCCTCTTGCTTTTTTTTCACTTGGCTCACGAGGTGACAAAATATGGGTACAAGTGTGTATGTGTGTGTGAAATCTTTGCTCTCTATCGCCCCCTATGCGGTACTGCAGCAGATACACACTTTTAGCCAATGCGACAACCGACCTGGCGCGCCACTAATTAATATTAATATACCACCGAAGAAGAAGACAAAGACGAAGAAGAAGATCAATATACCTTCTTGCTATGAGCAAATAGGTAGGTTTATTTGATTTGATTTTGACTTTGTTCATTAGATATTGTTTCTTACTCGGTACCCAGTTTCTTGCAACTGTAGCGCAACAATTTCCCCTTGGGGATTAATAAAGTACCATTTCATATTTTCTTATAAATTCATTTGTTAACCGAACTAGTGCTATTAATTAGATCGGCGCTATTATTTAGCTCGGTGGCCGAGCTGACATTAGCTATCTTGTTAGCTAGCTGGTTGCGCCTTTGCAATGTAGTTAGCATAGCAGTTAACATAGTATACACAGACGCCACATTGACTGCGTTGTATCCCTAGCAACTGCATGCTGTAAGTTTCCTGTTTATTAGTTATGCTAAGTTTAGTTTAGTTATTCTAAAAGCGTTAGCGATCTAATTTTCGCTATGTTCAACTCCATTGAGTTATGCTAACATAGCGAACGCAGCTAATGCTAGCGATGTAAAGGTCCGCTAGCCATGATGCTAATTTTCGCTAACGCTAGCGATGTGAAAGTCCACTAGCCGTGATGCTAATTTTCGCTATGTTCAACTCCACTGAGTTATGCTAAAAGCATTGGCGATCTAAAAGTCCGCTAGCTGCTCGAGTTTTTACTAAAAGTATTAGGTCTTTGAACTAATTGTGACGTGCTCTCACAGAATCAGTCGGAAGTCGCAATGGCTGATTTACGTAGAAACGCCTTTAATGTCAAAAGTCTATTTTTGACCATTTTGGTATTTTGACTAATTTTAATAAAACAAAGCCTTGGCTTTCATAATCTGTATGAATTATTTCCTATTTTGGAGTGGAAATATAACTTTGAAGCATAAAAGCAAGATATGGTATTTGGCGAAGTTGATCGCGGCATTTGGCGACTAGCCAGCTGCATCCGCACCTGTTGGTTGTCAAGTTAGCAAGCTAGTATCGTAATCATCAAGACCTTCAATGGCGTCTCGGAAATAAGAAGAAATCGCTCGGCAATCCAGTGTTGTCTGTGGATTCCGGCGATCGGTGGCGAGAGTTTATTGACGACTATTTTTTGGCACCGAGATCTGACCGAGAGACGGCTGAGGAGAGCGGCTCGGACGACACGGGAACGGACAACAACAGTGAAACCTCCGGCGACACTTCGGACTCTGACAGGCCCATTTCAGACACCGACAACGATGCAGATGTTGACATGGAGACACTTTTTTTAACAGACCCAATATCTGCCGTCCGTGAGTTGGATGAATGGGATGAATATGTGAGCTACGGATCTGGAGGGGATATCGAGAAGGCTCGTAGCTTCAAGTGTGGCTGCAAATGTCATCAGGGAAAGCCTTGCTACATCCTCTTCTCTATGGTGAAAAAACGAGAGAGATGAGATGTGATTGCTGGTAAGCACTTTTGCACTTATCCCATAGAGCTAGCCAACATTAGTAAACACAAGTGTGTTTATCTTATCTTCTTTAAACCTTGTTCTCAGTAATAATGAACACTAGGTAATGTTTTGAGTAGTTCTAGCTAGCTAGCTGGTCAACAGGACCCAGTAGTTGTATTTAACTACAGATGAGTGGTCTCACACTGAAATGACAAAATTAGTTCTGTTAATTTATTTTAATTGTCACAAATTGAAAGTAGGCCTAAGATGTTTTTTTGTTTCCTAGGTGAGAAACACATGTTCCTGTCAGCAGCACTATGAACTGATCCAAAGAAACGGCTTGTTCCAAAAGGAAGCAGCAAAAAGAAAGGATGCACCAGAGGACCTCTTACTTTATTGATGGTGATCACATATGCAGATATGATGAATGTCTAAATGAATTATTGAATAATTTAAGGATTTAGTGATATGTGTAATATGGTTATATCTTTTCTTGCAATATTACTTTGGGGTTTAAATCAAATCAAATCACATTTATTTGTACAGCCCTTAATCACCGTTACAGTCTCTAAGGGCTTCACAGTGCCCAACATGTGAAACAATAAATGGTTAGTACACAACATCCCCCAGCCTTGGATCCTCAATAGAGGACAAGGAAAAACTCCTTTTAGAGAAAATTGGAAGAAACCTTGGGAGGGGCTACTCAGAGGGATCCCCCTACCAGGACGGTTGGGCGTGCAATAGATTTGAGATTTGATAGAGTTTGGGTAAGCAGCGTATACATAAAAGTTTATTATGGTGGGACGTCCGGATCTGAAGTTTATTATGGTGGGACATCCGGATCTGATGTGTTTAATATTTTGGCACTTGGCATTTATACCAATCTATAGATTTATACCAATCTATAGCAATGTATAGGTCAAAGGGACACTTTGACCTAGACATTGCTATAGATTGGTATAAATCTTCTACACTGTATAGGCTACTGTACACATTAAGCATATATTTACAAATAAAGAATGTGTTTACATAAACACTTTAATGTATATCAGTATGTTTGTCTTTCTTTTTACGCGATTGAATTATGTGTAACCATAATTGTGGGGGGTTGGGGAGGGGAGTCACAGATTTTTCACAACGTCTTCAAGGTGCTTTTGAAAGATTCATTAATAGTGGATAAATAGTGTAAGTGTACTGTGTGTAATATAACCTTAAAGAGCAATTTCTCCTCATTACATAGATGCCTAAATGTTATATCTGCTATTTAAAATAATCACTCAAGCAGCATTTGTTTGAGATGTCAAAGCGGCAGCCACCCAGAAATGGAATGTTCAGATTCATAATGGAAAGGTTTTTTTAAAGGCCTTTTTCTCAAAACCACACTTTTGTGTCTCTCGTTGTAGAACGCCTCATAACTTTCTAATTCTTTGGAGGAGTGACATGGTTTTGGTCTCATTGGAAAGCCTACATTCTCCTCTTTCAAGTAATATGAAAACCCCACAATGTGTTTTGGGGTCAATGTGACTGATTCTGTGAGAGCAGGTCACAATTATTTTGGTTGGTTATGAATGAAATCGTGATTGTGAAACTGAAGTGAACTACCTATGTTTCAATGCTTTCACCTGGATAACGTTACAGTTGGCCCGTCTATGACAGGGACTACTCCACATAGATCATAAACCCTTGAATATAAAAATGACTAATTGAAATCGGTTGATTAGTTATTGAGGAGGTCATTTTCTCATGTTGGATACCTCTGTAATGATTTAAAAAATGTCTTCACAGAGCCATAATGTTGAAAAGGAAGACAAGGATACGGCCTGCTGCTGATGCAACATCATACATTCTGTCTTCAATGGAATGCCTTTATGGAAAAATGTATTGATAGTAACAAAGGTAAGGGGACTTCAGGTCCTTTCGAGGGCAGCATATTACAAGTGCATTTCTCAGTACTATTCATTTACATGCACATACGGAATAAACAAACATTTAGGCTACATTAGGCAGTTTTTTGCCAACAGATATCTGTTTCTGTTTTTGTAATATCCAATACAGCCAGGTATAGGCAAGTCTACATAAGCCTAGCTTCTATCATAAATGTTTACAGTAAACATAGGTGAAATAAACTAAAGTTCTTCACATTTCTTTCGATGGCATATAGAGTGGTGCAGGAATGAGTTCTAAACCCCGGAAGGGAGTTAGCATTTTTTCACTTCTGGTTCCCTCGTCTCGAAGTCAATGGGTTTTTGTAATGTGTTTTTTGGTTAAATGCCTGAAATAAGGTCTGTGGTTAACACAAGCTTAAGAGGTTTTGACGTTTTGTTCTACGACATAAAATACCCCACTTGAGAATTTTGAAGCTTTTACGTGTCTTAAAAACAAGTGGCTAAATGAGACTACACAGTGTCAGGGACATTAAACGTCATCATGCCAAACACGGTAACTCATCTCCTCACTAGTCCGCCTTTACAGCTTGTAGTTGTGTTTATACTCGCGCTCTTCCAAACTATTATTACTCAAACTTTCCAACTTGTAGATTTAGCAATTTTTAGTATTTTTAGTGGTGGTGACGTTGAAGTCATGCGACCGTGGTCTAGTTCATTTATAGCCTAACGTTAGCTTTTTACTTCTGGCGATTGCATTTACGCTTCAAAAATCATAAAAGTGGTGTTCATTTGTGAAGATCATCTTGCTGAACAAAACATGTAAGTATCATGAACTTCTGTTTGCCACAGAGATTATTTTCTGCAATAATCAAAAATCCAATGCAAAAATCCCATTGGCTTTTTGTCGAGGGAACCAGGGCGATGCTAACTTCCGGGTTGGCCTACAAAAATCATCATCCCCGCACCACTCTATTGCCTGTGTCCCATCCTGTCTATATGAATTCTAAATGCCTATCTTTGTAGTTGGAAAATGATAAAAGGCTGTATTGGCATTTCCAAAGGGGCTATGAAAGCAGCCACGTTGTGTTATTACACTGGAGCTCTCTAGATTTCTAGCTCCAACTATGTTGGTTTTAAAGGCAGTAGCTTATAACATAATTTTGTTATGGTAATACCACATTTAATTTACGAGCGGTGGGTCATGCTGTATGTGAAAGGTTAAGACGACTCAATGTTTCTTCTAATTAAATGTATATTTAATTATGTGTCCTCATAGGAAGAGGAGTGTTCGCTACCCAGCCCATAGAAGCAGGTGCTTTTGTCTTGGAGTACAGGGGTGAACTCATATCAGTGGAAGAATGCCGGTCAAGACACTACTCAGAGACACAGAGTACATTTCTGTTTGAATTTGAATGGCAGAAACGTCACTGGTGGTAAGCATGTAAAGATACATGTTTTGTAGAGATCAGGGAAATTCTAATTAAGACTTGAAACAAAGGTTTGAATAGTTGATGAATGAATGAAAGCACAAAGAAAGAACAATCTTTTAATCACACATGCTAGGTGGATCACAACAGTTAATTCCAGTGAATCAGTTTTGGTTTGTAACTTTAGCTGATAAGTCTTTTTTTTTAATCTGGATCAGGCCTTTCTCCCATCACACGTCATACAGTTAGAGTTGATGTGCTATGTATTTGCTCTTAAAATAAAACTGAAGATGTATAAACTTTATGAAATTTGATATTTAAGTAGTACAAAGTTTAATGGGTCGTTTTCTTATACCTTTTAGTGTTGATGCATCCATAGAAGATGGATCCCTTGGAAGATTAGTGAATGACAACCACAAATCTCCAAACTGCATCATTAAAAAAGTCGTAGTAAACGACAGGCCACATTCAAAATGGCCATGGCGTAAAAAGGTGAGTTTGTTAGATTAGGCATACTGATGCATTTTTTTGAGAATTTAAAGTGTGTAAAAATGTGCCAACTAGTACAGCTAGTTTTGTATTTCTCCTATCTCATTATCTGTGTATCTATGGATATCCATGTGACCTCTCAGATCTATATGATCTGATCGATATTAGTTCTTGCTTTCTATCTAAACTCCCGGTGACAAACAAGCACATGAGCTAACTTTTGTAACTTGTGGATATCTCTACATACATGATTACTGTCAGTTCTTAATGTGTTCTTGTTTTTTTATCTGAATTCCAGGTGACAAACAAGCAGGCTCCTGCTGCGGCAGTAGAGATCCAGACGATCCCTATGGATCTGACTTCCCATGAAGATTCAAAGAGAGATGATGCTAGCACACAGGTAATGGAATAATGTAGACACTGTTGTCACAAACTATCTATGTTGACCTGTACACTATGTAGTTCCATTACCCAGATAGGAAGGTGTTCACATTGCTTTTCTGGTACAGATTTTCAGTCAGGGTTACTCATTGGGTGATGTGGTAGACTTCTGATTGAGGGAACAGAGTTAACCTGACAGACACCTAGTCTAGGCCTCATGGAGCCAGATAACCTCACACACACATACGTTTCTAGTCTTGCCCTCATGGGGCCAGTTAACCTTACACACACATACGTTTCTAGTCTTGCCCTCATGGGGCCAGTTAACCTTACACACACATACTTTTCTAGTCTTGCCCTCATGGGGCCCTCCCATATGGATCTCACTCTAAGTGATTTTACATCATTTGGGCAACACATTTCAGTATCTAAACTCAAGTTATTACAGGCAGAATTTTACACTTCCTGAGCTGTTGCATGTTTAAAAATGTTATTTTCGATGTGATCAATTGTAGCCCCTTATTTGTTGTATTGAGACTTGTTGAGACCTCTAGAAAAGACCATGCCTTGCACTTAGCTTTAAGTTATATGCTGTTTCTGAAACGGTTTTCACATGAGCTAACTTTTGTAACTTGTGGATATCTCTACATACATGATTACTGTCAGTTCTTACTGATTATTTTGTGTTTAAATATATTTGTCAGAGGGTTTTTCCTAGTGGATTATCCAAACACTGATGAAACCAATGAGGATTGTATAAAAGACCAACCTCTGACTCCACACTGTGATGAAGTTGTTCGAAAGCTGAGGAGGACCGAAAACATTCTGCCTCAGATACTTTGAATGCCAGCAAAATGTTGATAGGCCAGTGGTCCAAATGTCTTTCCCCTGTTATTGGTTTTAATAGAATGTAAACAAAAATGGATAACTATACCTTGACATAACTCCCTTTTTGCAGATGGATAGAGTACCAGATTTTTCTGATGCTCTCTACGATTCAAATGAGAGTATAGTGGACGAAACCGATGATGAGAATTCTATAAAAGCCATAGCAAGCCAAGCGCTAACTCAACTTGACCAGTCCAAGTGGAATTCCTTGGAACTCCTACCATTCACGCAGGATGTCCAAAATCTTCATTCCCATTTGTCTGAGAAGAAGCAGCAACACTTGAATGCCCTGAAAGAAGAGACTTCGCCCTCAAACTGGAAAGACCTTGCTAAAGTGACCCTGGCGCAAGTTATCCTCTTCAACCGCCGGAGAGAAGGAGAGGTATCCAGAATGCCCTTGTCTGCGTACTTATCAAGAGACACATCAGAAACGCATGAGGATGTTAACTTTGCCCTTACAGCACTTGAGCAGAAATGGCCGGATAGTTCTCACAATACCAATACCAATTATACCAAGCAAATTACTTTTGGATTGTGATGTGGTGAGGTCATGACAAGTTGCCTTGAGCATGTTTGTTTTATACACATTTGAAATGTACAATACATGCTCTTTGAGGACAAAGAATGTTGTAAAGAGTTTATTTTATGCAATGTTTTGTGTAAATATTACTGATGGTTAACCCTAGAAAGAACAATGTTAACTCAAAATGAGATTTGGGGGCTCATTGATTTGAAAAAGTCTCCATGGTTTGGGAAGTGTTGAGCAGGAGGTTATTATTTGAGTACCATGTTACTGCCCTGTCTACATAATGATGATTTTTTTATGAGGCCAACCACGGTAGTGACTGAGCTAAACAGGGATGTGAATTGGTTGGTGTAGAGGGAAAAGAGGCGAGATGCAGGATGTAGAGGATGTAAATTAGAATGTAAATCCCTGATGCAGTCCTGCAGTTTCTTTAGTAATCAAGGACAAACCATGGAAACCATTAATGTCTCCAGATAGTAACTTTGTCCCCTGATAAGATATAAAAACTAGAAATATGTATGTGTGTGTGAAAGTGGACCTCACAAGTTCTGAATGCTAGAAACAGAGCCCCACAAGTGACTAAAAAACGGTTGTGGAGACAAAAGTTTAAAATTCTGTTAAATTGAAGTGATATTTGTGATTAGGAACTGCGCTTTATCTTCCTGATTTTTTACAGAGGTGTAGAACCACTGGAAAGGGTGGACCCCACAATTGGGCAAAACATTTGTGGACCCCTCAAGGGAGTCGCTGTCTTTGCGTGCGCGTGTGTGTGGATGTGCATGCATTTGAATAAAACGGTTCGGGGTGGACCTGTGGAACTTTTTTATTACGCTCAATACAAAACATTATAAATTTGTGAAAATGTAATAAACCCCCAAAACTTTTGGCAAGGGGGCTAAAGTAAGTTAATAATATTTTAATTTCCCAACACAGAGTGCAGCTTTAGCCATGGGACTGTCAGTTTGAAGTCTTAACGAATTAGTACCATTTTATTTTGAAAAAACCAAGGTCTACTTAAGCCATCACACTAGTGAAGTTGTAATTAATTAGTACAGTTTTATTTTGAGAAAACCCAGGTCTACTTTATCCGAGGGACTACTGGAGTCTTAACTAATTAGTGCCATTTAGCCATGGGACTATTAAGGTCTTAACGAATTAGTGCCATTTTATTTTGAGAAAACCAAGGTCTACTTAAGCCATCACACTAGTGAAGTTGTAATTAATTAGTACAGTTTTATTTTGAGAAAACCCAGGTCTACTTTATCCGAGGGACTACTGGAGTCTTAACTAATTAGTACCATTTAGCCATGGGACTATTAAGGTCTTAACGAATTAGTGCCATTTTATTTTGAGAAAACCAAGGTCTACTTAAGCCATCACACTAGTGAAATCCTAATTAATTAGTACCATTTTATTTTGATAAAAAAAGGGTCTACTTTAGCCATGGGACTACTCAAGTCTTAACGAATTAGTACCATTTTATTTTTGAAGAAACACAGGTTTACTTTAGACAAGGGACAACTGAAGTCTTAACAAATTAGTACCATTTTATTTTGAAAAAATCCAGGTTTACTTTAGCCAAGGGACAACTGAAGTCTTAACAAATTAGTACAATTTTATTTTGAAAAAGCCAAGGCCTACTTAAGTCATCACACTAGCGAAGTCCCAATTAATTAGTACCATTTTACCTTGTGTAAAGGTCTACTTTATCCAAGGGACTGTTGACGTCCTACTGAATTAGCGTCATTTCATCTTCAGCAAACCCAGGTCTAACTTTATGAGGTTGTGAGAAGTTACTAACATTTTGAACATGAAACTAGAAGACAACTTTTTTTTTTTCCCAGCAGAGTGTGATATGTATTAGTCAGCGTGCCAGAGTTGGCGTTCAAATGAGTCACTGTGGATAATATTTGTATTAATAGAGCTAGCGGAGGAGGTGGATATTGTAGTGCTTGGTCACGTAAATGTGCACGCACACACACACACACACACCGGCACAGACTCAAACATGTTAACATGTCAATACCGCAGTGGCTGCTAGGGACTATTTCTTCTCAAATATTGGGACTTCAATGACTTTAAACACACGCACATTTGTGTTATTATACTTTTAGCTTCAACTATTAGCTGTTAGTTTTAATTAGCTTGAACTAACCTGAACCTAATGCTAATGCTAACCTCACCGATCCTAAACCCCGCCCCTTGTAGAGGTGAGAACCTGGCCGTATGTCCTCTCTTTGGAGGATATTCCTTATCTTTATTTCCGTCCCTATGTTTGGTAAGTAAGAGAACACACACACACACACACACACACACACACACACACACTAGATTTCCATCTGTCTTTTCTTTAACAAATGAACTAATGTAGGACACATTCAGCAGCACATCACTTTTCGCTATCTATTATTCAGACCTCTCTGTTTCATTCCGCTATCTCTCCTCTGCCTCTCTCGCGTTCTCTCCCTCCCTCTCCAGCTGCAATCGTTCCTCTCTCCACTTCTCGCTCTCTCTTTCCATATCTCTCCATCATTATTTCTCTATCCCTCCCTCCCTCCCATTCTCTCTCTCTCTCTCTCTCTCTCTCTCTCTCTCTCTCTCTCTCTCGGTTATCTGCTGTAAAGGAGATAAGCATCGGTTTTCAGGAGAGAGAAGAGAGAGAATAATACACAGGATGTTCATGAGAGGTGGAGGGTAGCTGCCGAGTCAAGGTCGAACCGCGTGTGTGTGTGTGTGTGTGTGTGTGTGTGTTGTGTGTGATTTACAACCCCATCTTCCCCGTCTTTATCTGAATCCTTATCCAAACCTTGGCACCATTTCCTCAGAGAGCAGACACAATATAAAGTGTTCTCTCTCGCTCTCACACACACACACACACACACACACACACACACACACACACACACACTTGTCTGAGGTGGTAGTAGATCATGAGCTGGTGAATACAGGATGATGCAGAGCAGGCCGACTGGCATGAATCACAGAGCCTCTCTCTTATTTCCTCTCATTTGTCTGTCTCCTTCCTCTTTTTCTCGCTCCTTCTTTTCCTCTCCTTCCTCCTCCCCTCCCTTTACTCCTTCATTCATATTCTTCCTTTCCTCCCTTTAACCCTTCTCTCCTCCCTTTCCTCCTTCACTCCTCTCCTTCCTCCTTCCCTCCCTTTATCCTTTCTCTCACCTCCATTCTTCTCCTCCTGTCTCCTTCCTTCCTTCATCTCCTCCCTCCTTCACCTCATCTCCTCCTCCCTCCACTCAGCTCATCTCTCCTCTCCTCTCTCCTCTTACTGCTTCCTTCCCATTGTGAAAGGTGAAACTGACGGTGGACTACAGCCTCCCAACCCCTCCAATCGCATTTAATGTTTGCATTTCTGACCGTCCGATCACATGAACTTTACAATCCGTGAGTGTATTTGAAGAGGAAGATAAAAGTAAAAGGTAAAAAAAAAAAAAAAAAAGCCACTCCCCCAACTCTCTTGATTGCGTGACATTTATTCAGGCCATTAGAAATTCAATAAATGTCGCCCCAAAGAGAGTAAATCCCTTGGGAAAGATACACTGCACTTATGGTTATGAGAGTTCAAACACACTGCATCTATAAATTACAGTGTGCCAGTGTGTGTGTGTGTGTGTGTACGTGTGCATTATTTGTACTTCTATACATGAATGTGTGTGTGTACTTCAACATGCTTCTCCACATGCCTATACGTATGTGTGTGTGTGTGTGTGTGTGTATCCATGCATGGCTGTTTTGAAACATGCTACATATGGAAACCTCAACGCTCACGTTCTCAAGAATGTTTTAGGCAATTGTGTGACTTTGACACCATACACACACACACACACACACACACACACACACACACACACACACACACACACAGTATCAAGAGTGCTACTTATTCAGTGATAAAAGGCGAGCCGGAGGCAACAGAGTAATTGAACTCCGGTGAGCAAAGCTTGGAAGCACCGTGCCGTATCATGGGTAATAAGAAAAAAGTTATTATTCACCTCAAACACGCAGACACATGCACGCGCGCACACACACACACACACACACACACAAATGCGCTAGGACAAACATACTGGGCAAGACACACACCTAGACACAAGCATGCATACATGTAGACAAAGGCATGCACACCAACACATTCACTCCTAAATATACTATATACACACACAGTAGAACATAAATATTGATATACACACACACACACAACCCTACAGAGCTAGGTGGTGTCTAAACTTCCCTACTGTACGAAGTTTGACGGATGATGAATATCAGTATGGAGCTGTTGCATAAGCAAATAAACTTTGAAAAATATTGACTTTTGCGATCTGCACCTCCTGCTGTTCTCATGCAGAATAAATCATATCACATCTCTCTCTCTCTCTCTCTCTCTCTCTCTCTCTCTCTCTCTCTCTCTCTCTCTCTCTCTCTCTCTCTCTCTCCCTCCCAGGACATAATCAGTGTGTTCTCTAGAATCCACCCTATGAGCTGCTTAGCTATTAGCCCAGGGCTACAGTGCTGCGATGCACAACGCAGCATAACGGCGTCCTCGCGCACAGGCGGACTCGTAGCGTGCACGCGCTCGCACGCGCCACGGCAAGACCTCTCCGACCTTTCCACTCCTCCGCCGAGAACGCAGTGAAGTTATTACGTGCAAACAATGACTGACAATACACAAAGTACACACAAAGACACTCAGGGACGCACTTGCGGGCGGCAGTTTGAACCCAAAGTTTTCACGCACGCAAATATCCAGACACAAAATGTAGAAGCCCACCTAAACTCAGTTTACCGACTTTTGTGCTGATTTAAAAATGTATGACATGATTTTATGATTAATATAGGGTATTTTAAGCGGGAATTTTTTTTTAATTAATTTTGTGAAAATAAAAGTTTACCCACATTTTAGTCTCAATATCTCAATTTAACAATAATCTATATATAATAACTCACAGCATACATGAGCAGCATGAGAGCACCTTGACTTGATAAACCTCTAGACACAAACAAAAGGTTGTGGGTTTGAGTCCCAGTACAGACAGGACAGTGGAAGAGAGAGAGAGAGAGAGAGAGAGAGAAGATAACAGTGAAAGATGGAGAGAGAGTCAGTCTTTGACGAGACCGGAAGAGTACGTTTTCCTTTTTTAATCTACCACCTCTCTCCTCCCCTCCATTTATTCTTCCTCCCTACCATCCTTAGGGACCCAGAGGCAATTGAGGCACGGCGCCCAAACACACACACACACACACACACACACACACACACACACACACACAAGGAACATACCAATTGGAGCGAAACATAATCTTCTCCCCAAGATGCAATCATCCATACTCCACTTCAACCTCAATCCACACACACCTATACATAATGACCTCAGCCACGATTATCCGGTAGCCTTATCGACCCTCCTTTACTGAAACCCTGTGATCTATTCCCTGAGGTTGCCTGTCTGTGTGTGTGTGTGTGTGTGTGTGTGTGTGTGTGTGAGAGAGAGAGAGATACAGACACAATTATCCATCCTAGCTACCTGCTGTGTATCACTGACTGTCAACATGGAAGGCATCCCCATGTCTTTATCACTTCTGTGCACGTGTGTGTGTGTGTGTGTGTGTCTTCGTGAATCATAGCCTACTGTATATAATGCCCGCAGGTGAAAGCGATTCTACACACACATGCAAGCACGCAAATGCATGAGCACACGGGGGGAGGATACACAACGCGCAGCACCTCTTCATTTAGGTCAGGAGCGGTTATAGGTGGCGTGGTCGTTTGTCAGTAGCACTTCTAATCACCTACGGGTGGGGGGGGGGGCGGCTGAGCAAAAGGACCCGTGATTAGGATTAAAAGGTCTCATTGGCTAAAAGGTTCTCAATCAATATCCAGTGGGGGGGGCTTTTACTGCGGCGTGATCGGGTGAGATAATAGGGTTGAGGGAGGCAGGTCCAGTGTTCGTGTGATGTAACTGTAAGGGAAGCAGAGGGTCTCGCCCACCACCGCCTTTCCTCTAAGACCACAACAAGGTTGTTTTTTTTAGATAGGGAGGTATCCTATAGCTCAAAGGTGTTATGTGCTTGCTGCCTCAAAAAGGATGCCTCCTCCCTGGCATTTATTTTGAAAAGCAAACAGGACAATTTAAATTCAGGCAAAGTAAACTAAGCTAAGCTATTTAATTAAAAGCGCCTAAAATCATAATTTCCCTCCTCAGGTTGAACTTTATCCATCAGCCCTTTTTTTTGTTTTCCGACCCCCTTCCGTGATCCCGCGTGGATTATTTTTTTTTCCAAATCTATGACATTTCCGAGGAATTAAAAATTTTTGGTGCACCTTGGAAGTTTTACGGCTTACGATTTGCGCCGCTGCTGCCGCCGGCGCAACGGAAAAAAAAGGTTTAGAGCCACTGTGAATAGCAAGGTCTTCAAGCCAAACGAAAAGGTCAAGCAATGAAGGCTGGATTAAAAATGACTGTACCTATTGCATGTAATGAAAGCTGGAGAATATCTCATGAAAAAAAATATATATATATGAGCTGAAGAGCTGAAGGGTGAAATCGGTGGGAGTGACGGTCCAAATGGACGGATACTCGCAGAGTTGTTCATAAAAACACCAGGGAAAGGGTTTCCAAGGCCACCTGAATAGACCGGGGTTAGATTACATGCCTATTTCCTATTGAGTATAATGATGGGATGAAAAGATGACAAAAGATGAAGAGGAAGATGGGAGCCAATGAGGGAGAAGGGGCATATTCAGAGGATGATAACCTATGGATGGATGTATAGGAGTGGATGGATGGGAGGGACGAAGGTCACTCCCATCGAAGGTGTTGACAGATTGACTGAAAGATTGAAAAGCAATGATCGTTCATTGCTTTTTCAAGAGTATGTATCCATTATGTCCATATGTATCCAGCAAAGAGTCGACAGGGTAAAATCATCGCCGATAAGGGAGTGGATGGATGGAAGGGGGAGTCGGCAGTGTGCTCGGATGGACTGATGAGCGTCATCACCAGACCGCCAACTCTGACATGGCGGCCACATGACACTACCAGTTTGAAGTCACCCTTCCTCACCAGGGACCTCCCCAAGTAACCACATCAGTTCACAATCAGACCTCCCCCAAATTCTCCAATCTCATCCCCTTTCAAAACCCTAGTGATGGCATACGTCACCTTGCTTCCTACCTTTCTCCCTTATCTCCTGCCCATCAAGGCGCTATCCCCCAGTTATCCCGGTGCAAGTCATCAGTCGGTAACAGTATCAGACCTGGGTTGCACTGGGCAACTACCAGGTGTTAAATGTTTGATTGCGAAGCAGGGTGTTCCTGAAAAAGAGCTTGCACGGTCAGTCAAAATTCCCCAGATGAATGGAGATCAAAATGAGAATGACCTCAAGAATTGCTATGTTCCGCACCTTTTCATCAACTCTCAGAAAGATAGTTCCTCTTTCTTCCTCTACGTCCGCGAGCCTAGTCAGGAAAGTTACAGGAAACGTGTCCAATGACATCGGAACCACAGTGCAAATGAAGTGTCAAACGAGGACATATCCTTTTTTTTTTTCTCTTCAGTGTCAGTGGGAAAAAGATATGACAAGGCAGAAATACAGATCTTTAGCAAAGGCCCCATGGCTTCGAGCTTGTGGATTGTGAGTCATCGAAAAAAGCTGCAGCTAAAGATATGACTTTCCCCAGTTCTGTCCCACCCTGAAATACATTTACCAAAAAGAAAAAGCTGTCTGGTCATTTTCAAAAAGCTGGGCACAAAGTGAACTAAAATGGCCTCAACAGTCACCTTTGAAAAAGACTTCCAAAAGAAGTGACGTGCATAATGTGAAAAGTAGTGTGTGTGTGTGTGTGTGTGTGTGTTATTTTGACATCTCCTCGCTGTGTCAGGAGCCCTCTGCTGTGATCCCCCCCCCCCGCTCTTCTCTCCTCCTCCTTCAAGGGAGCGAGGGAAGGATCACTCCTTCATCAAAGTGTCTCTTTCATCTCTACCCCATCCCTCCAACCTCTAGGGGTGGAGGAGTGGGGTGGAGGTGGGGGCAGCAGCGGCGGACAGGACTGTCTTTTTACACCTCTTTTGTCTCCTCCCTCGCTCCTTCCCTCCTCCTCCTCATCCCCCTCTCCTGCATATTTCCGGGGCATGATTAGCCCCCGTTGACCCGAGAGCTGTTTCTCTCTCGCTCAACTTTTCCTGTGTTTTCTCATCCTTTTCTCCTTTCTTCTCTACATCACTGTTTCAGCTACTTTCTTTCTTCCTTTCTTCAGCGCTTCCCTTCCAACCCATCATTTCACCCAGCAGCCAGATAGAGCAGCAGCTTTCACCTTGATGGCTAAATCTGTCAATGAAGGTGTTGTGTCTTTATTTGCTGTGTTATTCTCAACGCCACCGGTTCTTGTAATTACTCGCTGTATCATCTTCAATACTCTGTATTTGTCTTCCGACAGACTAACACGACCTCGGGGACGGTTAACACTCAACTGTGGGATTTACACTCTGCATGGTCACTTTGACATTTTATCCCACACACACACACACACACACACAGGCAAACGACACACGCTTGCAGCCTTATTCATGCACACACACACACACACACACTACTTTCCAAAGGGATTTTACTAGGATTAGTGTGTAAAAGCCAGTATCCACAAGATAATAGTGTACGCTTGTTTATGCCTCTAGCTTTCTCACACAGTGTATATATGTGTGTGTGTGTGTGTGTGTGTGTTTATTTTGGCCACCGGTCAAGGAGGGCACTTCATTATCTCCAAGCTGCCTTTCATCCCATGGAAATCTCATTTAAATCTCTTTCTGACTCTCTTCAACACTATATTGGTGGTCAGCCAAGTAAGTGAAGTAACTGTCTCCTCTGACTCTATCCCTACTCTTTCTCCTCTTTCTCTGTCTCTCAATTATATGCTGCACATAGCTTATTAAATTTAGGAGGGGATAAACTCAACAAAAGTTATTCCATTGAATGAGTTAAGCACCAATCTGTCATCCTGCCATTTTACATTTTCTACAAATCACTATTGAGCTCTATCTAATTAGTAAAAGGAAGTTAAGGTTGAGTTGAACTACGAATCTTCACACTTTCACCCAGAATCCTCCTCTCCTATTCAGAAGGAACTATACATTATCGCCACAAATACGCAAAGTGGGCAGAGTATTATGTATAGAAACAATTCTCAACGCAGAAGAATCTCATTGGTTGAGTTAAACCTCAGTGGGCGGAGCCAAAAAACCACAGTGTTAGACTGAAGCCCAGAGCTAGCTAATATTATGAAGCTGAGCACTCTTGGTACTGAGTGTAAAAAATGCAATCGTTAAGGTTAGCAAGTTAGCCTAGCTTACCTTCCAAGTTCAAGCTAGTCATACTAACCTTCTATTTTATTTCCATTTTCTTTAATATTTTCATTGTACAGCACCTTGTAACTCTTGTTTCGAAAGGCGCTTCATAAATAAAGTTTACTTACTTACTACTTACTTACTACTAGCCTGTAGCTATCTAGGTAAGCTAGTGAGCTAGCCTGCTTCCAAGCACACAAATGCCACAACCATGAATAAATGCAGTTTATATGTTTTATTTCCTTCTTTGCCATTCAAGTTAGCCAGTGAGCTAACTTGCGGTCCAAAAAACGCGAGGTTCAACTCGATCAGCACCTCTGCCTCGATCAACACCAATCTGCACACCGTGGGACTGGACGCAATCTGTCCCAGTTAACTTTCGGTGATGCTGGAAGACAAACTGACATTAGAATTTTATGCTGACCTCCTACATTGTCACACGGCTTAATTGAAGCTATCTCTAGTCAAAATCAATTAGGCCGTCCCACACTCATTTAGAGGACGGGGATGAAAAGAGCAGACTCATTTGACTGAAAAATTGGCTGAGGCACTCTGACTGTCTGGTGACTAGATGACTGGGAAGGCAATGTTCTGATTTTAATTAGTTCTCGAGCGCCGTTAGATGTCCGATAGTGTCTCCGCCCTCAGCTACAGCAGCAGGCTCAAAATATGGCTGAAAACATAGGACCTATCGGGTCGGTTCAAATACACCAGCTAGAAAACTCTGGGCAGGGAAAGTGAATAAATAACACTCTCCCTCAGCATCTAGCGTTGAGGTGCCCTTGAGCAAGCCATTTATTCCACAAATACTCAAGTAACTGCCAACGGTAGAGCACCGGTGGTGCTGGGCAGCTCCCAAGCCTGAATGTGTGTGAATGTGAAGCAGGGCATTTCTGCTTCACATTCACATGTGTGCTCAGCCAACCTTTCCTACATAAATAAACATTAAAACAAAAAAAAGAGAGAAAAGATAGGGTTATGAATACCCTACAGGCCACCACAACCAACACCAACAATAACAGCCAAAGGTGGGTTTTTTTCCAGGATAGCTTCCTTCCCCCCACAGTTGCTATCCACACTCATGCTCTGCCATTTGCCAACCCCTATTAAAGGCTATTTCCTTGAGTCCGTTGCCTGGAAGAGTTGTCCTTTATCAAGGGATTAGCTTCACTGATTGCTCAATGATTGGATGTCTTAGATGCCATGAAGTGTTTGACGGACTATTATTAGGTTCGGTTCAAGTTCACACCAGTTGGCTTGGTTACAGGCTGGCATTGTTAACGAGAATTAACTTGTTCTCAGTCGACCCACTCGGTCGAATCAAGAGTCATTAAATTAGAAGGAAAATATCCTCCGGCGGTGTTTGGATAATAGGTTGGACGTGAGTTTGTCTTTTTTTTCCAGGTTCAAACATTTAGAGGCAGCCAAATAAAAGTCACATTGATTGGAGTAGATTGTGGCTAGAAAAGTCTACGGCGTTTCTAGAAGCACACCGAAGAGTAACGCAGCAAGACACGACGCAAAATAATCCGCGAGCCCCGCACGGTCGCGATCGCCATGACAACGTATTCAATTAACCGCTAGTCTCTCGATTAGCATGGAGAGTTAGCCACGCCCACGCGGCCCGCCTAAACACGGGCGTCTTCCCCACGTACCTGCTGTACCTGTATCGCTGCTGGTTTTGTGACGCCTTCCTTGTCGACACGCCTCTGGAACGTCTCCGGCCGAAAACAAAGACTTATTCTCCTGTTGCACTCCAGAAAACCTGCCTCTCAATTTTGGCGGCACTGATGGCTGACATTGTCTCCCCCCCCCGACCAGATTGTTCTCTATTGCTGTGGAGTTATCATTTTCGGAGACGCAGTGTTTCTGCAGGACACAGAACGGTGGTGAAAAAAAAAAAAAAGCAAATCTCATTCATTCCTCGGAGCACCTTGCGACGGAGAGCGAGAGAGAGCCTTTTGTGATATCTGCCAATTTACCCCTCATGCCAGCACAAGTTATTTTCATTTCCGCTCGCGATGTTTTGCCAAGGCACACAGTGTCTGTCTGCCTCTTTCATCGCCCGGGATTGTGCTTTTTTCCACAGGTACGCCAAAGCCACGGGTCGTGCTTTAAATTCATTATCGGCTGTCTCAAAGACGAGGAGCCAATCTGTCTGAAAGGCGTCTGGAAGGCTCCTTAACGCCGTCATGACAGAGAATGAGCTGTGTTGAAGTGCTGACACACTCCCCGGAGTGTGCTTTGTGTGTGTGTGTGTGTGTGTGTGTGTGTGAGGGGCTTATTGTGTGAGAGCGTGTGAGTATGTGTGTGATGGGTTTATAATGCCAATGCTACGGGTTTAGCAATGCAGGGAAAGGCAATATGCCGGTTGCCAATGAACTGTAATATTGAATAAAATGGGGGTGTCTTAGCTTCGAATGACACCTATTGTGCTTTCACACACACACACACACACACACACACACACACCAGCATTTGGGAGATACATTTGGGAGGTGTAAATGGGCCTCTACAGGGCTAAGTAATGACTCCACTGCTACATAAAATGACAGTCGTTTATATGGAGGGTGACCTAGCTCCTCACTAGGATCAATAGATCAATATGTCAGACCAATATTGGCATTGCAATAAAAAGCGATGATATGAGGGATGGTCCTCCATTATACCTCCTCGTTTGGGTTTAAATGGAGAGTTTTAGCGTCCCATGATGGTCTAGATGCTGTTTTTTGAATCAAATTCTATAAGAAATGCTTTTCTTTCTCGTTGCCTCACTCAACACTTTGTGTAATTCTCAACTCATTTCTTTTTTCCCCCCATTTTCATTCTGTGTATCTTCTGGCATAATCCCTCTCTCCACCCCTCTTCACACCTTTCCTCTGCTTACACATCTCTCTTTCTCTCTCTGTCTCTCCATCCCTCTACATGCAGAGACTCATTACTCTTTCAGTCGGGCGGCAGGGAAGAGAGACAGAGGTGGAGGGAGAGAGAGAGAGAGAGAGAGAGAGAGAGAGAAAATGCAGCGAGCAAAATGATAACTGCTTGACAAAATGACATTCACCAAGGACAAAGGAGGAGAGAGAGAGGTAGAGAATGACAGGCAGAGTGTAATGAGAGATTGACAGAGCACCGAGGGAGGAGAGTAAGATTGGGTAAAACAGTGAAGGGTAGAGAGAGAGAGAGAGAGATGAAGAGACGGAGAGAGAGTCTTGTCACCTAAGTAGTGTTTTTATTTTGCTGTGTGAGCAGGGATACATGCAGCATTACGACAAGTAACAACACCCTGACAACAGCCTTTCACAGCATGGCAGCTGTGTGTCTGTGCAAACGGGTGTGTGTGTGTGTGTGAGTATGTTTACCATCATCTCAGTGAGTAGACGGTATGAGCCTCATCATTATTGCCACCTCCAGCCACAAACATCACAGTGGAGATGGGAAGATGGTGTGTGTGTGTGTGTGTGTGTGTGTGTGTGTG
Organism: Hoplostethus atlanticus; assembly: GCA_034670405.1. Taxonomy (NCBI): domain Eukaryota; kingdom Metazoa; phylum Chordata; class Actinopteri; order Trachichthyiformes; family Trachichthyidae; genus Hoplostethus; species Hoplostethus atlanticus. The sequence goes on along the minus strand of JAXDDX010000141.1, from coordinate 239,275 downwards.
TGTGTTTGCGTAGTGATGTTGTTGCCAGACCATTCTCAAGGGTAGTCTCTGCTCTATTTTCTAAATACTGACGGAAGAGAGGAAATAAGAGGATGAAGCATTTGAATCTGATCTGATTGACAGATTGATAGCTCTGCATACAGTAATGAACAGGATGTGTGTGTGTCACCCTCCTCTATTCTCTTCTGTTATGCCACGTTAGACTTTATTCTTAGTCTCTGCGGTTCCGGTCCTGATAGGGAAGGATCCGCGGCTTTCCGCAAATTACTTTTTAACAATGAGAAAGCGTTCACAACTGTCTCCTTTCGCGTCGTCGGAGGCTCTCAATGTTACGGTGTCGCATTCGAAGCCTCTCTCCAGGTGAGCGCGTAGTTTCCTCCGGCGAGTCGCGGGAATTTTTCCTTTGCATTTCAATGAGCCTCCGTTGGCCACGGGGTTAGACGATCGGCCTTAGGATCAGATGGAATAATAGCGGTGCTGATAACGCACACACACACACACACACACAAAGTGACACCAGCTGTCGCGACACACAGACACACACTACTGAATCCTCTGCCTTGACTAATGCAGGGTGTATAAGGATTGAGGAAATGCACACTTTACTCGCTTTCACCCGTAAGGTGGAGAGGACACACTTATTTATCCCTCCGCTTGCCCTTCTCGCACACACACACACACACACACACACACACACAGAACTACACTCAGGCGAAAAATAGAGTGAGAGGAGGGTGGAGACACCCTATAATGTCAGGTTTCTTTGCCGAGAAGATGAAAGAGGAGAGATCAAACAAGCGGTGTACGTGATACAGGAAATGTCACTCCTCCCTAGATACACGCTCACGCACACACACAAAACATGCACACACACAGCACAGACATACAAGGGCATAAACACCCACAGCAATGGATTGATGTGTGTGTGTGTGTGTGTCCACGAGCAAATATGTGCCAATGTGTGTGTGTGTGTGTGTGTATGTGAGGCCGTCTTAATTCACACACAGGGGGATTGCCTTGTCATCCATGTTTTGCAGTAATTAATCACCACCAGCGTAGAACAGGCAGTCAGCCAGACTGTGCACACTTACACACAGCTATATAGCGAAGCAGCCACCTACCCCACCCCGCAATCTGCGTTGGCACCTAAAGCTCGGTCGCGAGAGTCTTAAAATGAGTTCCTCAATTACACACTCGCACCATTGTAAATGTGAAACACGTTTTGGATGAACCGTTTGGGAAATAAGTCGCTCTAAAATATAAATGCAAACCACGCTACGGCACGGTGATTGCAGAAAGGCAATCCTGTCGCACCGCGGGCAGGTTTGTGCTGGAAGAGTACCAACAGTCGGGGTCACCGGGGTGATAGAAATGGGTCTCCGAATTGGGGAAACGAATTGGGACTGGGACCGAAGAGAAATAGCACAATTTTCCTGGAAAATTCCTGGTTTCTTGGATTTGTTTTGTACCACTGGTTTTATTGAGATCATATAATATTTTATTATATTGTTAGATGAACGAAACACATGCATTTGGCGCGACGACGGCACAGTGATGGCGCTGTTCTCCCCCTGGAGAACCACGGTCTCTTCCCTGTCTGTCGTGTCCCTGTGTAGGCACCACTGTAGCAAGCTCGCTACAACCGGGGCCACGACACACAGAGACTAAGGCAGGAGTGGATAGTTCACCGGTCAGAATGGAGCTTTGTTAACATCACAGCACAATAAAACGACCCGGTCTTGACGGACGCTTTCCAGCACAATGTCTCCCAGCAGGCTCACCTCGGTCCTGGCAGGACAGCCACGGAGCACCAAAGCTCCCAGGATGCATACAAGCTCCGACCCCGACTGGACAGCTCTTCCAGTTCTGCTCCCGGCTGCATCCTTCGGGAACAGGTTGGTCGTCGCTGCTGGTCTTGCTTGCTCTCCGCTATGTTTTGCCTGAAGCGAAGCACTAGCCAAGCCAGCACCTGTTGCAAGCACCGTGCTAGGCTAGCTAGCAACCCATGCTAGCCTAGCTTAGATCTACTCTGAGACGATCAACCAATAAGTAACCAGTAAGGAAAAGAATATATACGGAAATACATTTATAAGGAAATAGATAAAAAGAGACATTTAGAAATACGGAATTAAATTCTCAGGGGAATAAATACACAAATAAGTAAATAGGGAAATAAATATAAACATAAATAAATGAATGAGACAATAAACAAATAGGACAAATATACTATACATTTACACCAGATTTCAGCTATTTATTTATTTATTACTGTGTGCATTCATGCATTATTTTATTTATTTCTATATATATACACTGATTAGTTGATTTTATTTATTTATTAATACATTAATTCAGTACTTAAGTCAGTTTTGGTCCTCCATGCTTTAATTCCCTTTAATGTGACTCTGCACATTAACACACGGTGAGGCTAACTGCCATGGTAGCACGCGCACATCACCCAAGAAAAACCCAGGCACTCTCTCAAGGTTACACACACACACACACACACTCCTCTATTCTGTGTGTGTGTGTGTGTGTGTGTGTGTGTGTGTGTGTCTACAAATTCGATTGGCCTGACAGGTCTCCATTTACAGGGTCAAGCAAACCCATTCGGCATATTCAATTTGTTTTCCCTGCTGACAGAGAGAGAGGGATGGATAGAGTGGAGGAGGATGACAGGGAAGGAGGGGATGCAGAGGTGGGAAGGCCCAGGCTTTATCTTCCCTCTGGTAAGTGTGTGGTGCAGCTCCTGCTACTAGTAATACATTAATGAGGATAAAAAAATAAATTAAAAAAAGAGAAGTCAAGTGGAACGCAACTAGTCCAAGAGCAGAGGAGCGAAACACTTCAAATCCGAGATGCTGATCCGTGTCGTCTCAAAGCGGAGTCAGCAAAGGATGACAAATGAGTGCTCCGTGGCGGCGGAGTTACACGGGTTTGAAAAGGTCAGCCCGTCTCCTCCTCCACCTCGAGTGCAGGGCTCCTCTTCTCGTCTCCTATTTGTGAATTCTCTATCATCCGTCATTTGAATACCAAAGGTCTTCTCTCACCCCCCCCCCCACACACACTCTTCTACAAGCCCTTCAACAGCCCCAACAGACACTGAGATTCGCTGTGTAGTTTGCACTGCAAGTACTTTGCAAGTCACTCCGAATTAATAGGAATGTAGAATTAATTCTACATGCCTGACCGTGTAAACGTTAGCCGAGAGCCGCGGAGGATTGCCGTTGGCTCGTTTGCTGTCGGCTTGTTCGCATCATCGGGGTGTTTATAACGACCTTTAAACTGCGGGAAGGGTGTTGGATGTCACCCCTGCTCACCTCAGAGTGGGTCTAGAGTAAAGCTAGGCGTGCAAATAAAGGTGCCGTGCCATCAGCGACATAAACCAGATGGTATCTTCTCTTAGCAAGGCAAGATCTTTCAAAAATGGGAAGTGAAAAATGTCCAGAAACTCTATAATTCCACACTGATGCTCATCCACATATCATTGTGCATGTGAGAGCACTCTGGGTAATATCTGACTCGCGAGTCCAAGTCTTTTAGTTACATATGTGAACAAGGAAACAATTACGGCCCAGCCGTTTGCTCCTGTCTTTTATCTCTGCACACTGCACAGTCATTCACGTTCACATTACATCCATCTAGTAGACCACAGAGCTGGATTCAATTGACTCATTTTGGAAGTGGATTGAAAGGAGAGAGGAAGAGAGAGACCGAGAGATAGATAGAGAGAGAGAGGGTTGTTACATTAAACCTGTATGGCTGGGAGTGAATGCTCCATCATAAAGATCTATTTTACATCTCAGCTGACTCCAGACCTGGTAAACTAGCCTCTGTTGTAGCAGTGATGAAACCCACAGGCATGTGCACTCAGGTTGGACCACTATATTGGTGTGCCGATGCTGGCCTTTTATTAAAAAATGTGATATCAACCGGTGGTTCTCAATCCTGGTCCCTGCTGGTTTTCGTTTTAGCCATCTGATCAGAGAGTGGTTTACACCGGGTGTAATGCAATTAACTAACCTGGTAGGGCAGAAAACCAACAGGGCAGTGGTACTCCAGGACCGGGATTTGAGAACCACTGAGGCTAGTTTTTCCTGAGCAGCTTCAGGGGTGTCTGCAATGAAACCTGCCTCCCCTCTGCCTTAAGGAGCTGCTGACCCACCTACAGCTATTTCATCAGTCTGGAGTTTCATTCTCCCATGATGGTCTGCATGCTGTTTCAGAGGCTTTTCCACCCTGACAAGGACTAACATCAGGTGGGAAACGTTGAATCGTTGTATTTTTTAGGTCAAATTTAAAGATTGAATTGAATATTGGATATAGACAGCTTCAATCCAAAAAACACTGGTATCGGTACTGCCCTTGAAAAAACCAAAAAACAAGATATCTCCGAAAAAGAGGTAAAAACGGCCACCTCTTCCTCTCCCCCATGAGTACCCCTTTCTTTTATTGATTATTTATTATTATTTATCTACAATTATTTTCATTAGTATTTTTATTTTTATTATTTTTTATTTATTTATTTTTTTTTATTTTGCTATTGCGTGGTAATGGAGGCCAGAGTTATTATTTTTATTATTTATTATCTTTTATTTTATTTTTTTTTAATTTTTGCTATTGCGTGGTAATGGAGGCCAGAGTTGAAGTGAGCACACGGCTCTAGTATCATTACATCACAGCTGGCACCCACTCCTACCAGTCATCCATCATTTGACATTGAGAGGGAGAGAGAGAGAGAGAGAAAGAACGAGAGGATGACGAAAGGAAGGAGGGAGAGTGAGGGCGGACAGAGGAGTTTATTGCCGTCGTTTATTCATTCTGGAGGCCAGCGCCTAAAAGGATTGCAATGGTAAAAGAAAAAAAAGAAAGTGACCAACTGAGAAGTAGCTGCGTGATGAGGTAAAGTTCTGGCCAAGATCAATGGCACCCAAATAAATACAAGAAATACACATACAAATAGAAAAAAAAAATCTTTTGTGGTTCCAAAATTGGAAAGTGGCTATATTGATTATTGGCACCCTTTTCTAATAACTTAGTTGCACAGCCTTTGGCAATGACGACAGCTTCCAACTGTTTCTTCTAACCATCAATAAGCTTTCTGCACCTTTCTGCTGGCAGTTTCTCCCACTCTTCAATTACAACCTGCTCCAGTTCTTCAACGTTTGAAGGATTCCTTTGACCAACTGCACATTTCAGTTTCTTGCCATATGTTCTCAATGGGATTGAGATTATGAATCATTGCTGGCCACTCCAGAACAGTCCAACATTTTCTCTTGAACCATTCCTGGATGCGTTGGGATGTGTTTTGAGTCATTGTCCTGCTGGAGGACCCATGACCTTCGATTGACACCCAGTTTTCTGACATGGGTAGCACATTTCACTCTACTGCTTTGGTAATCTTCTGATTTCGTGATGCCCTTAATACGTTCAAGATGTCCAGTACCCGAGGCAGCAAAGCAGGCCAAAAGCATTATGGGAACTCCACGTATTTGACTGTAGATTGGGTGTTCTTTTCTTTATAAGCTTAATTTCATCATCTGTAAATAAAATGCTGGTCTGCTTTGCCGAAGAGCTCTAATTTGGTTTCATCGGGCCTCAGAACATTTTCCTAGAAGGATTTAGGTTTGTCCAGGTGGGTCATGGCAAAGATCAATCAGCGCCTTCTTGTGTTTCTCTTTGAAATGGTACGGGCTGAATCCAATTATCCCAGACCTTTCCAGGTCAGCCTTGAGATCTTTGGATGTCATGTGAGGTGGGTTTTTTTTTCAATGGCTCGCAGTAAATACATTTTTCCTCTTACCACCACGTCCTTGGAGAATCTTAACAATTCCACGAGAAGCAAACCTTTTAACAACATTGTGAATACCAAGGTCTCTAGAGATGACTCGTAGCCTTGTGAACGTGTATGTTTGGTGGTAATAGTTTTCTGTTTTTTCTTCACCGTGTACGCAGAAAACCAGGGAAGATGACCGCTTTAAAATTGAGTATTGGTTCATTTATACCATGTGGGCACCTGCAACCTGTCACAGGTGAGTCTACTTCCGCCAATTAAATTGATTTGAATTGTTCTAAAGGGTGTCACTGTTCAATTTTGGAACCGTAAAATCGTTCAAAATATTTTTTTAAATTCTTATTGTTTGATTGTGTTTGATCGTGTGTTGCTGTGTCGTGGAAGTTGTTTCAATTTCCAATGATTTCAGAAGATTTCGTAGGGTGCCAATAATATTGGCCAGAACTGTAGATTTATACCAATGTAAATAGGGTAGGCTTGGCCCACCGTTAAGGACTTATGGTAAAGTGGAGGAGGAGGAGAGAAAGGGGAGGGAAGGAGGAAGAGGTGGAGGAGGGAGAAGGGAGAGATGGGATTGATTGAGCGTAAAGACAGTACAGTGCATGGAGACGAGAGGACAAAGGGAGAATGGCTGGAAGGAAGGAAAGGATGTAGGCAATGAGAGAGGGGAGTAAGGTCGGTAAAAGGGTGTAGAAAATGAAGGGAAGAAGTAGAAAGAGAGAAGGAGGTAGAGAGCGGAAGGGAGGTGACGGGGAAGAGAGCGGGAGACAGAAGGGCTGACATTGAACAAATGAAGAAATCGATGAAGGGAAGGGGGGATAGGGACCGTAAAAACGACCAGGATGGAGAGAATGAATGAGGACATGAGGTAGGGAGGAAGGGCAGGGAGGATACGGCGGAGAGAAAGAGAGAGAGAGAGACTGACATTGTAAAGGAGAAGAAATTGAAGGACTGATGACAGGAGAGGGAGGGTAAGTGAGAGTCCAATCGAGAGGGATGGAGGCCGAAGAGATAAAAACTGAACTCGAAGAACGAAAGAGAGAGATAGGTAGCTCAATTGGGAACAGTATTGCCCTGAAGCATCTCTCTGTTACTTCAGTCTAACACACACACACACACACACACACACACACACACACACACACAGACACCTCAGTCAACGAACAGAACCTAAAAAATAAACCCATGTCTCCTAGACTGAAAAACACATAAGATGGAGATCATTTAGAAAGATGGATGGATGAATGGTTGGTGGATGATGGATGGATGGATGGATGAAGGGAGGGAGGGGCTGAACAAGAGAGAAAACAAAGACATAAAGGTTGTGACTGTCCATGAGGTTGCTTCTCCTGTATCTATATGTTGGAGAAGACTGGGGTGGAGGAAGGAGGGCAAGAAAAACAGAAGAAAAGAAAGAAAGAAAGAAGGTCCAGAGGGAAAGAGCAGAAGCTTCTCCTGCAAATGAAAATGGGAGGGAAAAAAAACATGCGACAGACAGAGGGAAGGAAGAAAAGAAGGAAGTAAAGGGAGGGAGATAAGAAGCGACGAAGAAGCAAAGCAAGGAAGAAGGGAATTAAAAAACGGCACAAAGCAACGGCGAGCAAGGAAGAACGGAAGGAAGGTTGATAAGAAGCCTCTCTGTAGGGGGGAGGAAGACAGGAAACAAGGAACGAAGAAGTAATGGAGTGAATCAAGGAAGAACGTAAGTCATGAGGTAGCGAGAAAGGACGGAAGGACCGTGAGGGAAGAAGGAAAGGAGAACGATGGCAGTAAGAATGAAGAAAGAAAGAAGCAAAGGAAAGCACAATGGACAGAGAAACAGCGCCGTTTTCCCACTAACGGTGTGAAAACAAGCCTCGTCTCCCCGACCGCTGAATCCCAGCCTCGTAGAAGAAAAGGGGGATTATCGTGATCATCATTAATAAGCAAAATGCCAGCAACCCTAAGTCTCCCTCGATCTAATAAATCCTCCCTGATCCACACAGGAGTGTAATTAATACAGACGGCAGCGGGGGGGGGGTAATGAGGATGAAAACCTCCTAACTCCACCGTGTGGTCTTTTTTTTTTTTCCATTGTTGGGGGGGATTGAAAAAGTTGGCGTCGGTCCTCTGTGTGTTGAGTCGATCGTATGGCCCTGGGACCGATGCATCTCAAACAAATACGCGGGGGTGGACTAGAAAATGGGACTTTTTTTTCTTTTTTGTAATTATTTTACAGGCTTTGTTCAATTTCCATCCAACGGGAGAACGGGGGGTGGTGGGGGGGGAAGGGGGAATAGCAACTTGTCAGTCGGGATGAAGCCGGGGCCAAGCCTTGGGCCGGGGCCATCTCAAAATGTTAATTGCACAAAACTGAATTGGTGAAAATAATAGCACAGCTGACAGCTGACAAATTATTCCTCTTGGCACCGCGGGTGGAAACATAATTGTATTATGTGTATTTGTGTGCATATGTTTGGGGGGGAGGGGGGGGAGTGTAGATCAATGAGCTCTTGTAAGCCCCAGAGTATAAGAGTTGGAAAAACCCTGCCGTCCTACTAGCAATCTGGTTCCAACAAAGAACAGACCTGGGACCCATTTTAGGGTCCTAACCCCTATCTTTGGACACAACGGTGTAGTGGAAGATAAAGTGATGAGAGCCAGTGGATGAATACGACACATTAGGAGTGTATATATATATAGAGAGAGTGTAACGGGGTTGTGATCTTGAAAGATAAATCTGATAAAGAGACAAAGGAATCTACCCAGCAGTGTCGACCTTGACAATCTGGTTAACCGCGATTGCTTCGCCCTCTGGCTGAAATCTCTACTGTTGAGTAAGTTGGGCCACATCGGTCGACAATAATAGGTCAAGGTGAGAGTTTTCCCTGAGGTGAATAGAAATATTCCACACTTCCATACTAAAAGCTTGAATTGAGTGCAGAAATGAAAAAAAAATGAATGTACTTTTACTTAGAATGAACGCCACAGTAGAATAAGCTTTCATTCCGAGATCATCAACATTAGAAGCAACCAATAGTAAGTAGTGCAAGGGTCATCCTTTGTTGTGCCCCGTCTAGGAGAGTGTCAATAAGGACGTAGCACAAGTTGGGCCCTCCACTGCAGGTGCTCCAAATCTATTTGGCCAATCAGGAACGGCCACCTTATCCTGGAATCTAGTCTCTCATATGGACACACACACACACACACACTGACAATAAATACAGATGGAAACGCAGCTGTCGAAGAACTAATAAAATAGGCTTGATGATCGGATGGATCTCATTGGACAACAGGTCAAAAGTGATGTAGTGCTCTGTAAAGTAGAACAGAATAGAATAGATTGTGTAAATGGAATGTAAATATAATGTAAAATATCAACATCACAGAAATGTCATGCCTGCTGTCACTCCCGTGTTCAAGTCTCCATTGTGGTTGTCAATACAAATGTCGCATGTCCTTGGTGCCGTCTTTGGATGTAAGTGTGAGCCCGACGCTGAAGAACATTAACAACTTCATCGATTCACAATCTACTCTGTTTTTCTTGTGGGTGTTTTTTTTTGGCCTTCGGGAAGCCGATTTATTCACTTCAACCCAGCTGATTGAAGTGTACCGAATTTGCTTCTTTTTTTGTGACGTGTCAAAAGTTTGTAGAAAATGTGCTTGCCAGTTGGATGGAAGCATGTGATCATGAAATGGAAGAGAGAAGTGGTAGGAAAAACCAAATAAAAGCTCCCAAGAGGTAGAAGGGTTTTTTCTTTTTTAAGAGCATATTAGCGCGAGGACAGGAGGAAGACATGGGAGTTTTGATCTAGAAATCCCCCAACATGCATCTGTCTGGTATTAGTAGTGAACCAGCTACTAGAGTCTATTCTTTCTTTAACAATAATCTCCATCCTTAAATTGCTCTGGGAAACAGAAGGGACTATTTGCTTCTTTATCACTGGTGGGATTAAGTTTATACTCTTTCATCACAATACCCCAGACACACTTTCTAATATACTTGCACACACACACACACAAACACACACAGCACCTCTGCCAGCCCACCAGGCTCGCTGTGAGCCTTGATTAAAATTTCCTCCATATTCCGCTTCAGTTGGTGGCTTGTTGAATGATGTGTGTCCGCACACAGATGGAGCTCTCCTTCGCTCTCTCTCTCACACACATACACACACACACACCTGTCAAAATCCTCTCCTCTGACATCTGCACGAGAAAATGGGAAAATACCTCCAATAAAATTGACTTCCCTTCTGTCCACTGAGCTGTAGAGAGGTTATGGAAATCAGACGTTTTCTCAGTCACAGGGCAGCTGAAAGGACAAAAAGAAAGTTACCTTTTGTCTTCTGCATCTGCGGACGAGGTCAGGAAGCCGCCACGTCTACGCTTGAATGACACGGCAAGTGAACTCAACGCTTTCTGAAGAGGTGATTTTTTCAGGAATAGGAAAAGGGATATTTTTTACCTTACCTTTATCACTTTAAATATCCCTTTTCCTATCCCTGGAAAAAAAACCTTCTTATTCTTGGTCGTTTGTGATCTAGGAACCGAAGCTTATTTTACCGTTGAACTCTGGATAAGAGCATCGGCTACATGTAGATGTAATAGCAGCATTTCAAGATGATTAGTGACTGTGGTTTGCCAGTGCACCAATAACACGAGACCGTCAAGTCTTAGTAGAGGAAGCCCTCGAGGGATTTTAAGCTATAACAGAAGCTATAAGTGCTCAACCAATTGGTTTCCTTTAAAATATCTCATCGAAACAGCGGAAATCCCACAGTAGACCAAATTTTAAAAAAAATCACACTAAGCCGACTTGCGGTCATGCAAGGGGGCCGTGCTGATGGACTCGGCCCAAATTGCGTCGCCGCGGTGGGGTGAGCATTCTCACTTTTACAATGAAGAAAAAGAGCCTCTTCGGATGTGGAATCAACACGTCAGACGCTCGCAGCTCGATTTTAATAGACTTTATTGACCAAAAAAAGATTGATGATCGCCTGAGAGGGAGGGCTATTTGTCTATACCCCTGTTTCTCAAACCCCCGCCCCCCACTGCAGCCATCGGGCATCAGGCATCGCCATCCGCCAACAGCCAGGGAGGGAACGCTTCCTTTTAAGTCAATACGAGCTGCTCCACTGCCCCACGGTACATTTGCATCGCCTTGCGTTCCGATGTACGATGAGATGAAATTCTGGATGCCTTAAGAATTAATGTATCTTCTTACTGTCTCTGTTTTAACTGTTAAACTGCAGAGGAGGAGGAGGAGGAGGAGGAGGAGGAGGAGGATGTGCGTTCATCCTCATGTAATGCGCTGAAATAATGAGAAATAAAGTTGGTTCAAAAAACACCTACACGTTGTGACCGACATACTCCAAAAAGCAGATAATTGTAGCGCATAGCGGAAAAATATCAAAGCTGTACTTGTCCCACGCTGCTCCTCTTTCAAAATAAAAGCGCCCCGTGAAGCAACTAGAACAACAGTGAATTCGAGGGGATACGGGCTCCAATCTCATAAGACATGTTGAGATTGGCAACGTGCGGCTGGCTAATTAGTGTTCACGGATCAGCTACTGCACAGGAAAAGAATGAAAATGTTTTTATTTTTTCAGTGCCCTGTTTTTGTACTCCAGCATCCTATTACTTTTTGATGCCGCGACGAGCCGGTTGCTCCATCGGGATCATTTCAGTTTCACCTTCAGAAGTGCGCAGCTTCTACTACCTATAACGATGAACGAATACCGCACTACAACTCATCTGAAAACCTGCACTTTAGCATAAATGGCCTCACTGAATTAGCTTTACAACATCCTCAGTTGCTAGAAGAGCTGCGGCACGTGCGCTGCGCTGCATTCAAGGTCTCATTGTACGGCAATAAAACTCATAGCTCGCAGTAACACAGACTGCAGTCGTTAGATAACGTTTCCATTACTGGTTGTTACATTTCCTCTTACTATCCTCATCCCTTCTTCCCTTTCGTTCCCTTTCTCTCTGCTCTGCGTTTCGGGGATTATTGTTATTTGGGTCACAAGTCACCCTGTAGCTTCTCCATGTCAGTGGTCCTTTTGCAATTTCCCTCTTTCCTGTTAATCTTTTTATCCCACCCCTTCCCTTCCCTTCCCTTCCCCTCGCTCTTTTTACCGCTCTCGTTTCCGTCGCCAAGGAGATAAAAGAGCACGCGGCCAGGTGTTCAGGTGTTCCTCTACGTCATTTCCAACAGTTCCCAACTCCGTCATCCATCCGTCATCATCCTGTGACTATCTAAGGTTTGGATACATTTCGGATATCCCCCGCAGAGCTTAACTTGTAGACAGGCTACTAAGCTTTTTTCTATCTTTTTCTTATCCCGTCCTAACAAAACACAGGCCGATTTTGCTCAAACAGCCTGTAACGTTTCTTTTGCATGCTACATTTTCCCCTCCATCCGTCTATAAATCCAGCCGTCTAATCCCTTTTTCCCAGCTCGTTCCTTCCTCCCTCCGCTCTCGATTATGTGAAGATTGTTCTCGGGGTCAGAAGCCGGCACGTGTGCGGCGGCGACGACGTTACATTAGTTGCTCGGTTCGGCCGTTGCTTTCCGCGCCCTTCATCCATCATAACTTCCTCCTTCGGCTCGTTCCTTGTCCGTAGTTCCCTTTGCCGCTCTCCTTCTCGTTTTTCGCGTTCCCTCTTTCGCCTTTGTAAACGGTGTTACTAAGACAACCGTACCCCCCCCGCCCCCCCCCCCGATCCCACCTTTTTTTCCCCTTCTTCCGTCATTCCACCTCCTCGCTTCATCGTCTCTCTCATTTACGCCTCCTTCTCTCGTTTGTGTGGCTGTTCATATAGGAAGTGAAGGTCGGCACCCCACATTTCATGTACACAAATAAATAAATATACAATAAATAAACACACAAATAAATAAATAAATACAAAAATACAAATAAATAATAATAATAACAATAATAATAATAATGAATAAATAAATAAATAAAGGAATGCCCTCAAATCCCTGGTTTGGGAATGAGTGTCGCTCTCCACTCCCTCAACAACTACTGCCAGGGTGCCCTTGAGCAAGGCACTGTATCCTCAAACATGGACATTAAAGGTTATAAACATATATATCTATATGTATCCATCTCTATCCATGTATTTTTATTCCTCTCCCTTTTTGTTTTCTCTTGATGTAAATAGCGACCTTCTACCGCTCTTTTCCACTCAACCCCCCGCCGCCTTCATCACGATTTGCTAGCTGTTTGGAAGCCAGAGAAAGGAAGTGATATTACGGTGTGAAAAACTGGAAATGATCTTTTTTCTTCTTACAGGTATAAACTCCGATGAGACCTCATGGCGCCCTTCTTTTCATTTCTTTTCGAATGGCTGGTTGGAATGAGGTTCCTGCGAATGCGCCAACGTGAATGGAGGAAATGTTCTTGGAAGGCAGAGAGCCGGTGTTCACACCAGAAAGCATGTAAGCCCATTTACTGCAGCCACCAGTTCATCTTAAGACAGACCTTATTGTTCCTCTCGTGACACACACACACACACAGCATGAGTCATGGATTACAGCATCACTGAGGCGTACAAGCACACATCTCTATCCTCCCACCAAGCTAGCTGGCGTACTGTTACACATCACAAGAGCCCATGTCAAAACCACAGAGAGGCCTCGGGCTGCCTCGTAGCGCGCACGCGTGTTTGTGTGTGTGTGTGTGTGTGTGTGTGTTGATTGCTAATGGTGTGTTGCTGAGCTGTGTGTTGTTGAACCTTCTATTTCTGCCACTGCTAACATAATAGCTGTAGACGCTCTTCTCTGTGCGACCTGCGCTCTTTTGTGTGTGAGACAGTGATTCCCCTAAAACTGAATGTCGGTTGGGGGGGGGGGGTAGGACCACCCTGCCAGCAGCCACTGCCGCCCCGTCTAAATGAATTTCAACTGTACCTGTTTCAATTTTTTTGGCAATCGCCTGACGCGTTCGTGGCGATGATGTATAGTTCTTTCTGAATATGAGGACGGGACTGTGGGAGACGCCTGAGCGTTGTCGGCGAAGGTGTGAAGACTTTTCCTTCTTCATTTAGACGGTGCTCAATAAAGAAAAGACGACGCTGTTAAGTCTTTTCAGTCCCCCTGTTAGTCTGTAACATCTTCATAATTGTTTGATAATTGATTGTGTCATGAATGCAACTGCCTGACCTAGTTAGGCCGGTAAACTCCTTTGAGGCTTGTTTGTGATAGAGGGCTATAGAACGGTGATGATGTTTGATAGTGGAGAGGTACTGCACTAGCGTCTCATCCATGGTTGACTGATGCCTCTGTTGCCATGGCGATAGCGCTGTGGTAAATAAAATAAAAAATGGAGACAAATTCAGAGCAAACTGGAGGCCGGGGGGCTGTCCCGCTGAATCATTAAATCTGACCCACTGGTGCCGCTCGATAGAAGTCGGAACCCGGATAACTTTCTGACCAAGAGGATCAAGTCGGTCCCACACTAGCCGACAAGTTGCTTCTGCAGATCACGACTCGCGTCTCACAGTTTATAGTTTATAGACCTTCCAGCCCATCCTGCTGACAGTCTAGCTACCCCACAGCTTTCATGTTGTCAGCCATTAGCGCTGGCTGTGTCTGTTGCCGACAACGACGGCTGGTTGCTACGGAGCCCAACAGAGAGAGACATCTGGAGCTGGGTCGCCGGGGCAACGTGGACGTGCGGGTCAAGATTGCTGGGGCAAGAGCCTTGACAGCAGCCCCGAGAAGGAAGTGTGTGTTTGTGTGTGTGTGTTTGTGTGCGTGTGTGTGTGTGCGCGGTAGAAAGGGCAAGGACTCTGGTGCAACATGGTGTAGGGTGCTGAGGGTGCCAGAACACCAGGTGATGCATGTTAAGAATGCTTAAAACGCTAATCGCTAACACCGATTTCAGCTGTTGATTTAAACACAACACTTGAGCTCAGCAAAGCTAATTGGCACTCCAGTGTTTAAATGGGTGACAGTGCTCTGCGGGGCGTGAGAGAGAGAGAGAGAGAGAGACACAGAGAGAGAGAAGAAAGAGAGAGAGAGAGGCGAGTGAACTATCCTACACATTTGCTACACTTACTGCAGAATACATTTATTGCCCACAAATGCACCACCCACCCAACCCCCCCCTCCCCCTTGCACCTTACCACATTAACCGGCAGGCGCCAAGAAGACATCTACACTTGCTTCTGGGAAGCTACTACTAAAGCTCTCTTCCTGAAAGTCTTGGTTGATTGATTCCCATTTTCAACTCCGTGCAAAGACACAAACACGCTCTGTACGTTGAACCTGGAAGGCTCAGGCATCCTTCCTCATGAAATGAATGGCAATCCACATAGACTACGATGTTCAATTGCATCTAACCTTCATTCGATAATGTTGCTATAGACATCATAGAGCTTATAACCTGAAAATCTGTCAACAAAAACACATAATCCTCATTTATTTACCTGTTGGATTCTTATAAGTATGTCCTTGTGTTGTAGGTACCTCTGCCAAGGATTTTGTGTTTGTGCCCCTTGTTAGTTTGTTTGTTTGTCTGTCTGTCTGTCTGTCTGTCAGCAGGATATCTTAAAAAAACATATGAACGGATATCCATGAAATATGGTGGACAGATAGGCCTTGGGCCAAGGAACAGACGATTCGATATTGGTGGTGATGTGGGATCTGGGACGTCCGCCATGAGATGATTTCAGTTTTTTTAGCCATAGCTATGAAACTAACAGAGATAGAGTCTCAAATCAAAATGGCATGTTTGCAAGGTCGAGACATTAAATTGACGTGATAGGAATGATTTCCTTGGTATACCTCGGATCATTCTCTCTGCTGCTGCGAAGGCCCAGTTTCCCCACAGGGATCATGCAAGTATCATGGAAACTCTTTTGATGGGTGTCAGTCCTACTGGGCCACTCAGGACAAGGGGAACCCAAAGGGGCCCATACAGAATGATCAATTACGGGGCAGTACATTTCTTAAGTATGGCCCATGTGGAATATTTCATCGGGAATGGGATGGGAATGGGAATAGTTACAGCACTCACAGCATGAGATAAATCAAGTACTGAAAATACAATCTGCTAATACTCGACATTATGTTGGAGAGTATGAGTCACAGAAGGAGAGAAGAAAGGGATGAGAGGAGGAAATACAAGGGAGTACAGGGTGGCATCGGGATGGAGAGGAGGAGGAGGAAGAGGAGAGGAAGAGATGGAGAGGGAGGAGAAGAGTTATCGAAAAGAATGAAGAGGGAGGAGAGAAGGAAATTGGACAGCTTAAGGCTTTAGGTCTGGAGGCTATGGAGGTAAAGTCATCTCAAGGAGGGAGAGAGGGAGAGAGAAGAGAGGGGGGGGCAGGAGGGTGAGCGAGGAGAGAGACAGTGAGTGAAAGAGAGGAAAGAGAGAGAGAGAGTCAGAGGGAGGAGGAGTGTCGACGGGAATCCATTATGGTGTCCAGTAAGCTTACTCTCTCCACTCCTGCCTCCAGGACTCAATACGCTGTCCCATGGCGCGCACACACACACACACACACACACACACACACACACACACACACACTCTCCCATACTGCAACTTTCCCTGAGGATTCAGTAGACCAATTCTCTGTATTGATTTTGATGGAGACCTGAGCCGTGGCTGAGAAAGACTCACTTTAAACCAAGTGGACCTAAGCTTTAACACAGAGAGACACGCCTAGCCCTGCTCAGCTCTGCTCGCTCTGTGCGTGGTGTGTGTGTGTGTGTGTGTGTGTGTGTGTGTGTGTGGAGAAAGAAGAAGAAACAACAGAAAATAAAGCCAAGAGAGGTTGCTGTGTGTGTATGTGTGTGTATGTGTGTGCGCTGTATCTCCTGGCACACAGCAACAGTGGTATAAAAGTGGAAGTGGGACTTCCAGTGGGACTCCATGTTAAGTGAAGTCACCGCCATTTAAACAGGCAGCTGTGACATTTGATAAGGGGGCAATCATAGTCAAACACACACACACACAAGCTTCCACCAACACACAGACAGAAGTATTTGCACACTTACAAATGTGACATTTGAGTGGAGGGGAAGCACAGGAGGGATGTACTGTTAGCGATTAGAGTACAAGGAAGTACCGTGCGACTCACCGATGTGCTCTGCTCATTTTTAAGAGATGGGAATCTATTTTGGTCTCGGCTTTAGAAAAGATTAGGGATTTCTGTCATGTCATTTTTACTCAGTTGCATTCTTAAGAACTTGAGGTGTATGACTGGTAAATGGTAAATAATAGTGAGTAGCATCCAGTGGTGGGTGGTGACGAGTTACAGTAATATTATTACTATTTCCCAGGAAGGAGTATTGTTTATGGATTAGCAAGTTCAGTAATAATACTACAGTTAGCAAGTTTCTATATCTTACCCTTGTCCCTGATTGGTCGCCGTCCTCTCACACTAAGTTCGCTTCGATGAGATGAGGGAGAAAAGTTGACTGTATTCCCACGGCTGTGATTCTATCCGGCAGAATCACTAGAAACATATTGGACCACCGGCACTGTTTGGTTACAAGAGAAGGAGCAGATCCAGATTTTAGAGAGGAAGAGAGGATGCGATTTTGGGGTCGCAGCTCATTGACAACATCAAAACTCGATCTGCGGGACTGATTGATTCGACGAGCGCAGATTGTCTGTAATCCCCGACGGTGCGTTTGTGGCAACTTAATTGTGGCAAATTAATTATCAATCAATTTGGATGTGAATTCAGCTCTCTGGCGCTGTAGTTTCCATCATCTCTTCTGTGGAGAATACAGCAACATGAGGCTGCTTGGTTTGCTACTCAACGTTAGCAACTGAGCCTTTAGCGAACACAGCTTCTGGCATATTGCATACATACATAGAGGCATTGCTCATACAGCCGTTTGTCTCGTTGTAATGCTTCATGTAAACGTATACACAAAAAACTTTTTTTATAAAAGATATTATGTTTTATAAGAATAGAGTTGATTTGTGCAAACCTGCCAACCAACCTGCTCCTTGCCTTGGGTGAGATTGCCAGGTGAGTGGGGGGGCCTTCACGTGCAAGGAAAAGAAAAAAAAGTACTATACTTCAATTTCAAAATTATCGAGGGCTAAAAACTCTAGGACATAGACGTGTCTGGCCCTCGGGCTGTCCTCCTCAGCTGCTCCTCGGGGGGCCCCCGGCGTGAGTCACACCTGAGCTCTCAGCAAACTAGACTGCCTGACAAAACGGCGCAGCTTACCCTCTCTAAGGGCAAGGCTGCCTCTTTACCTCGTATGCCACGATGATAGAGTGTAGAAATGGATTTATGTCTACACATTTCTGGATGGAAACAAACACATATCGCCCCACGCACGCACACACACACACACACACACTACCCCTGACCTTTTCTCTCTCTGCTGTGGTTGGAACATTATTTCAGACAAACACAGTAAGTCAGTGTAGAGTGCCACTTAGTCATCCTGGTAACGGTGAAAGAGAAGAGAGAGAGAGAGAGAGAGACTTGCGAATGGTGTTGGCTATGAATCAAATTGAGTCATTTATACAACGCGCACATACAAAACATTTGGTGTGTTGACATCCCTACAATCACACACACACACACACACACACACACAGTGCCCATATGTTAGCGGGGCGAGGTCGACGGTTACTCTGAGTTACATCAGGCAGGTAAGCAGAGCCGCCGAGCCAGTTGGACCGGATACAAACACTGACTTCATATGGTGGCGTACTGCCAGGCGATAAACTGAATTATACAACCGGTAATTCCAGCCAGGAAATTGGATGGATTAAATAGGCACGCTTTAAGAAGCAGCAAAGAACGCTGAGCTGTGCTTCATGAACTGGATGCTAACCAAGGGTGCTGCTTAACCTCCTTTTCTTGTTTCCTCGGGATGCATTAGCTTTACATGGAACGACGGCATAAACGCTTTGGTGACCTGTGTACAAAAGCCGTAATACCATAAGATGGGAGGCTTTACCTGCGATTACGAGTCATCAGCCGCTAATTTGTCTAGGTTTCACGATCTCCAGACATTTTCTGCATTGTCTCCCCCCCCCAACGCTTTCGCTCAATAGTGGGCGAGAAAACTGAAATCAACCCTGGCTGGGTGAAATACGACGGGAGATGTTAACATGTTGAAATATGAAGAAATTCTCCCGGGGCTTAAACTTTTCTACTGAATGAAACATGAGTGGTTTTTAAAGATTCAGTACTGTCCAATTTCCGGCTGAAATGTTTTTAATTGCGTCTTAAATATTTTATGTTCTTAGTTGCATATTCCGAAAAAAAAAAAAAATCTTTCTGTGGCAATTTGTCGGATTTCGCTTGATAAATGAAGCCCAGTATTTGCATAGTTTGCCAGCTTTTTGGTCAACTCGCACAGATCGTTAATTGGTACCAAGTTAACGCGGGAAATGATTCGAACATGTAGGATATAGGAAAGGTTCGCTGTCAATTCACTACTTACATCTGCGCCATTTTGAGTCCCCAGTTGAATCAAATGAAACACGGGGATGCACAATGGTAGCAAACAGGAAGCGCTTGTTGCTTGTTTGTTTGATTGTTAGTCACCAGGCACATTTATATACTACAGTATACTCTGTACTTCCACGCTCAACACTCAACTTGTACACTCACTCTTTTTAAAGCTGAAATCTCTGCGGTGAATTTATAAAGTGGCTCGCTGACTTCTCAACGTCCTTTCCTTTAATATTTCTCGGCATGCTTCCAAGCAGAATATCTCCGGTTTTTAATACCTAACCTGGCTCGGTTCCCCCCCTGTCGTCTCCTTCGCCCGTTTTCCTCTTCCTACACATTCTAGGACACTTTCCAGTCGCCTTTTACTTGTCTCATCACGCTGCAGCAGCAAAACCGAACCTGCCCCGAAAAACGTGACAAATGGATTGAGAAGAGAGTCGTATCCATACAGCATCGACCCAAATATGTTGCCATACAACAGAGCTGGTACTTCATACTGATCTTGATACTTCAATATGGTTTCGTAATACAGCAAATTCAATTAATGATACACATTTAATAACCCACGCAGAGAGCATAGAATAAATCACTGCAGTCTGTGAAGTCTGAAGAGAAGCATCACTCCCTTAGTCTAACAGAGTTCATATAGTTTACATTATAGAATTCATGCCTACTGTGCACCCCAATAAAGTAGCAACATCAGATGTGAATGTCTACATATCTTTGGGGAAAATGTACTCAACAGATAATACGCAGTACATGCACTTTCTTTTTGTTCATACACTGAATTGCAGAGTGCCTACTGGTCAGATTGGTGGCTTTCTGTTGTTCCAAGGAGGTTTTGCATCACGCTGCATTCACATCCTACGGGAAAGACGGTAGAAAACCAGCTTCCTACTTTCAGGTGGTTAATGTGGGATTGATGACAGATCTGATGTCTCTGACTTCCTCACCTCCTTTGGCGTCACTGACAAGGAAATGCCTGCAGTCAAATCTGGGGAATGACAAATCCATTTCAAATAAATACTACAAAATAAATGAAAAAGTCATTTTGTGATCGCGATCCTTACGTTGCAATGTTCGGTTTGCTGTGTGCTAAGTGTGAATCAGCTCATCAGGAGACAACAAAAGTTTCCACTAGTTTTTCCCATACGATATGAATGCAGCATTAAACAAGTGCAAACCCCACCCAACAGATCTGTCGCTGCCCGACCAGGAGCCTTGAAACGAACGCACCCAAAGACAGAGAGAGAGGTGACACAAGGAGAGCCACCATTCATTCTGTGAGACGTCCTCCGTTGACTGTGACAGCCAATAAGACTTCCACCTTCACCTCCTGGGACGTCCAATCAAATGCCCTCCCCTCGAATCCCGAAGGAGGGGCCGATGGTGCCGTTAAGGTAATGAGAGGCCTCTGGGAGAACGAGCTTAGTGGTGATTAATGGGGCGGCCTCTTAACGGGGACGGCCTCTTAATGGGACGCTGACACGCGACTGGCCCGAAGTCAGATGGGAATTCACCAATCAAAATGCGGGATTGCGCGGAGTGTGGAGGGCGAGTGGCTCTATTGCTAGAGTGGTTTCATCTATCAAGCAGCCTATTTTTCTTTAACTCCTCTCTGTTTCTGTCATTACCCTGACCCACCTCTTCAATTTAGATTCCTCTCGCCTCTTTCTTTCTTCTGACGAACTATCCGCTGTCTAACGCGAAAGCTTACACACAATCTTATCTCCCTATAAGGTGAGTGAGAGACAGATGGGGGAGGGAAAGAGAGGTGGAGAGAAAGAAGAGAGTATGATGTCGGTAGTCAGGTGGACGGGATAGTGAGACAGGAACAGAAAAGTTAGTGAAGTCTCAAGAAAGAGGAGGAAGTGAGAGTTGGTAGAATGGGGAGAGAGAGGGAAAGAAGCAGGAGCAATACATCAAATAAGCTGTCCTCAGGAGTCAAATGCACACAAGCAGATTAGAAACGTCCTCACACACACGCGCACACACACACACACACACACACACACACAGCGGTAGCTCAATACTGACAGCTGGTGTGGGACTGACTACCCTGGATATCAACATCTGCATTCCCTACTCCTTTTCAACCCTTACTGTACTGTGTGTGTGTGTGTGTGTGTGTGTGTGTGTGTGTATGTGTGTGTGTGTAGTCCCAGTGTAACTGACTGTGGTGTTTTATTCCATTTGAAGCTGTTTATGCTGCCTGGTTAAAGTTTGATGAGACCTCTGCTAGTAAATGAACAGAGTTTGAAGAGAGAGACGCACTGCGGAAAATACATCGTGTGTGTGTGTGTGTGTGTGTGCGTGCGTGTGCGTGCGCCTCAGCCATCCTGTCAAGATGTGCTTCTCCCAGGGTTACACCGAATACAGTTTTGTTTGTTTGTTAGTGTGAACGGGTGCGTGTTTGTGCGCCCGCCGGATTGTGCCTGTCCTTGGTCTGTGTGTGTACGAGAGCGTGCGCAAGGGCGTCCTATGCAAGCCCGGGCCTAAAGACAGAGTGTGTACATGTGTGTGTGTGTGTTTGCGCGTGTGGCTAGCGGAAATGAGAGTGTGCGAGATTGGCATGTAATTATCAGAGTGTCAGCTCAATGATACTCTGCCGGGTCATTCATCCTCTGACTGTCATCTCTCCGCACCCTCTAGGACTCCACCGTACTGTCTATGTGAGCGTGTGTGTGTGATACATATGAAAGAGTTCAGAAATCCTCAAGAACAAACAAATCATGGATCAAGTCCAGCTTTGCTTCGAAGATGGTGTGACAACTATAAATCCGAAACTCTAGATCCAAGAAGAGATCTCATATTTCTACCTTTTATGTCTCCGAGACACTGATGGGCTCTTGAACACTAAGATGAAACTAAAGGCATTTTGTCATGTTTCTCAACTTAGGAGAAACAACCACATAACAGCCTATGTTGATCTCACTAATCAAAACAACAGCTCTCAAAGAAAACTCAATACTGCTGCATTTTCCTATTGAAGCCATTACCATTATGTCACATGGTAACATCTTCACATTGATCTCATAAAGTCTCCAGAATCCTTTGTCTCTCTCTGGTGTCTCCTCATTGCTCCTAAGGGGGTTTTAGGAGAAATAGATGAAGATGAAGAAGAGATTTATTTTCTCTGGGTAACATTCGCCGCATTGCTCCTTAACTCACTTGAATTTGATAAAGTCTGTGAATCGAATGGGAAGGGATGTAACATCATGAGGCAAACATCCTATGAAGGCCAATCAATTATAGTTTTCCCCTGGTAAAATCTAGCTTTTTCCAGCTGAGGCTCTTATCGAAGGTCAAGTCTTTTTTATCGTTTGCCGATTTTGAAAGGGTTATACATGCTTTTATCACGACCCGACTTGACTACTGCAATGCCCTGTATGTTGGTGTTAGCCAGGCCTCTCTCTCACGCCTGCAGTTGGTCCAGAATGCTGCAGCTCGTCTTTTAACAGGAACGCACAAGCGAGAGCACATTTCCCCCGTACTGGCCTCCCTCCACTGGCTCCCTGTACGTTTTAGGATTCATTTTAAGATTTTATTGTTTGCTTACAAGTCATTAAATGGGCTAGCTCCACCTTATCTCTCTGATGTTTTAAAGCGATATGTTCCATTAAGGTCACTCAGGTCCGCTGATCAGTTGCTCCTGGTTGTACCTAAGGCAAAGCTTAAGCTCAGGGGAGATCGCGCTTTTGCAGTTGTAGCCCCCAAACTCTGGAACGAGCTGCCTCTACATGTTAGGCTGGCCCCTACATTGTCTGCTTTTAAATCTCGCCTCAAAACACATTTGTACTCCTTGGCTTTTAACTCAGTATGAGAGTTGCATTTTTCTTTTTGTTTGGTCTTGTTGCTTTTATATTACTGTCATTCTGTCTCTTAAACTGGTCCTTGTGTTTTATTGTGTTTTTAAGTTTTTACGATTGATTGATTGAACTGTGTTGTTTTAAATGTGCTTTATAAATAAAGTTGGATTGGATTAAAAAGATCATATTATATAACATACATCAGTTTGACACTACATACTATGATGTATACTGTGAATTTAGGTCACAGATAGATAGATAGATAGATAGATAGATAGATAGATAGATAGGTGAATGACAATGAATGAATGCGAAAGGGAATGAGAGATTTAAACCAGCCCTAAAAAAGGTGATGAAAATCTAAACCGCAAATACAAAAAAGGTGGGTAAATTGAGTAAATAGTAAAGATCAAGGTGATCTTTGTCCTTGATTCCAGTGATGTTTAAATTTCCAAGAAGAGGGGAGCTTTTATTTTACAACTTCAAAGTAGAAAAATATCCCCATAACTCTCGGGACGAAAGTGGATGAAACTGGACAGAACCCAAACTCACACATATTTTAGAGAAATTAAAGTAAAAATAGCTGCCAAAATGAATACTTCTTTTTTGTTTATTTATTTATTTTTTAATATTTTGACGTGGGATTTATAATACTAAATTGGCACATTTTCATTATAGTACACCATTCCTACAAACAAAGGTCGAAAGGACAGTCAAAATGAAAAGAGAGTCAGTGAGTTATCTTGTTTCCATGGTGAAGCTCTAAAAGTAATCCCAAGGAAGATGTTTCTCTCTTTCTAAAAATGGCTTCTGAGTGGACAAACAATCTTTCTACCCCTCTTTTCTTTGTTTTTCTTTCGTTTTTGTCACTCAGAGGTAGCTTCGACAAACCGTGGCTCGGCTGACAAACTGGATCTTAGGGGATATACTATAGCGTGATATAGCCAGATAGCTCGTTCTAGAGTTGTAGCGGGTTTGAACTCGGCTAATCCTCTCTTTCCCCCCGTTGCTCTCTGCTGAATACCACCGAAATAAAGAAGGAATGAGATTAAAAAGCAGATACATGGAGGCGTTACGAATGACAACCGTAGGGAATCTGATTCTGCCTCACATTCGACATGAAAGGATCTGGATCCCGACGTAGCGATATTAAATTTGTTGATTATTTAAAGCGTCTGACTGCGCTGAGAATTGAATTCCTTAATCTTTGCCATATGGTCACAAATGCCGGATATTTAGCTGATCACAGAGAATGAGGTTTGTATTGCCGAGAGCCCTCGAAAAAGACCCGGGACCTCGCTCTTTTTCTTTTTGAAAAAAACGACTCATCTGCCTACAGCATCCATCACCAAATGAACCATCTCTAATTGTCAGTGACAAGAATGCAAGCATGTCATTGTGCCGTGTGACTGATTAAGACTTATTGAGAAGCATTG
Source organism: Hoplostethus atlanticus (assembly GCA_034670405.1). Taxonomy (NCBI): domain Eukaryota; kingdom Metazoa; phylum Chordata; class Actinopteri; order Trachichthyiformes; family Trachichthyidae; genus Hoplostethus; species Hoplostethus atlanticus. The sequence continues at coordinate 214,807 of JAXDDX010000141.1, read as the reverse complement.
GGTAGAACCAGCCACTCTGTTGCTGGCATTTCTGCAACAGTTCCACTGTAAACGCTATTGTTTATGATAGTGCTGAATGATGCGTACATTCTCAGCTGTTCTTTTCTTGGTATTTCTATCGCATCGCTAAACCATTTAGAAGAAGAGAGGGTGTTGTTTTTATTTATTTGTGTATCAAAAAAACTATTAATTGTTCAGCAAGAATGTAATCACGCTGTAACTAGTGCACAATCAAGCAGGAGTACAAAATAATCACAGATACCATTAGTAAAACACCACTAAGACTAACGTGTTTGTCGGAATGTACCTTTTATCTACCAAACAATCAACCAGCTGTGAACCATGAAGAATAACTGATTGCTGCAGAACTCTTTATTGTTGATGCCGAAGCGTCCCGGCAAGACGGATGTGTTAGCTGGATGTGTCAAACAGCCGCTCCTAGATCAGCAGGTGCGCTAACAGGGGCGGCGTGACAAATAAATACCGAGCAATTAAGCAGAAACGAAGCAAAGGGCGTTTTTTTTTTCTCGGCGACGTCACGGCGACACTTTGTTTTCTACCGAACAAGCACTGTCATGCTTTCGTGAGCAGTTGAGTACAATTAAGAGATAAAAAAATAAATAATCAGCCCCTTTTGTTGAAAGCGCCGGTACGTTGTGAGGTTTTGCTGCAGAATATCTATATTTGCAGATGAAAACGGCGTCAGTCCGTCAATAAGAATGATCCCACGCTTCATGAACAACGGTGCACAATTAAGCAAAAATAAAAAGAAGTAATCAGCTTTCTTTCTTCTGCGTCGTCGTTTTATTTTTTGCGAGCCGGTGTGTTTATTTGTTTATCAAACGGCTATTAGTCACAAGATTGTTGTCATGCCCGCTGAACAGTAAAGCACAACTAAGCAGAAAAAGAGAGAGAGAGAGTCTGTTATTTAACATCAGGGTTGTCCGTCCTAATTAGCTGTCGGTGTTTAACGTGTTGGGATTTTCTATTTAAGATATGGTCACGGTGATAAATGGTGGTGGCTTTGTGAAACAAACAGAGAGGACATATGGGCGGCCGCTGGCGCTGCTGAGCCAGAGAATTACAAACGCGTTGCGCTTGAGTAAGATCTAATTTGTTCCGGTGTTGAAAAGACATTTTCTCCACGCGCAAGTTGACGAGATGACGGCGGCGATTGCACGTTTTCACTCCACTGTTTTGCTCCACGGATTGTCTTTATGTTGTTTGTTTATTTAGTCATGTGTTTATTTATTTATCTGCTCATTGATAGGCTTGCACTCGATGGCCGACAATTATTTATAGTCGTCTTCGGAGCTTTTCAGATGCTATTTGTTTCTGCCTGTGGCGAAAATGAACAACCGTGGTGCGGATTTTGCGTTATCCTCACAAAGGGACAAATGCTGGGATGCTAAGCTAAGTGTGGCTAGCGATTCATTCGACTGAAAGGGGGCGGGATAAGGACATTTCTTTGTTCGCCAGAACGCCTGAACACAGGACACTACCTGCCCTTGTGAGACAATCTCAGAAAACATGCTTCCATTCAATTTTATTAGAATTGCACGTGGGTAGGAATCCTTGATGTGAAACATTGCCCAGCTCTACCACACGCTCACTCCTACGCAGATAGGTGCGCATCAGCGAGAGAAGCGAGTCATTTCCGAGGTGATCTGAAGTCAAGTTCACGATTAAATGCGAGTCAATTCTATCGGTCTGTCACAAAAGGCCAAGACGGAACAAAGTAGCAGCGGCAGCTTTTCATTACGATGAATGTCTCAAGTGAAACAGGAGGCGGAAATCACATGACGACCCGGGTTCAATGCCATTCCCAATACGAAACGTTTTCTACTATCTTATTTAACCATGAGCGAAACCTTAACCTTAACCAAATAGCTCTAGTTGGTATAGTATGACTCATGACTGCAGAACGTTGTATGAGAACACGTTTGAACTGTGACAGATTTTGAAATCTGTGAACAAGCAACAAGCAAATCGACTTTCTATTGGAACTGAGTTGTGAGGTGTTCTCCGTGACCTGTAGAAGCCTCGTACCTCCCAATGAGCCAACATTTAAAGGTCTTATATGTTGCATTTCAACATCAATAAATCAGTATAACGTTCATTTTCAGATTCCCATGTGAAGTTGTGCACGTTCTCGTCGTGTTGGACTGGGTTTCCTCCCACAGTCCAAAGACACAATGCTTTAACGGTGATTTGACTTGGTCTCCCAGGGGTAATGAAGCATTCTTCAGATGTGTGGAGATGATGCCATTGGTCCATTACATTACAAAATTACAAAAAACAAATAGAGAACAAAAATCCCCAAATTTCCTGCAGGACAGCAACAATGTACCAGCTGAGGCATTCTGACTACGCCGTGTACTTATTTATGATATCTGACTACACATCCATTTATCCAGCACAGCCACCAGTGAGTGTGAGAAAGGAAATGAAAGCCTTTTAGCCTGAGAAGGGCTGCTGAATAGCTGAGATGTACTGAATGTACACACACCCGCACACACACACACACACACATAAACCACTGCAAATAGGGGCGGAAGTGTTGGCAGCGCTACGATTTCTCTCAGCCCTCTTTGAAGGCGCACTTTATTCAGCAACGACACCATCGGCCACTTCAGCATAAAGACCTCGGAGAGAGGAGGGGGGGAGGGTGAAGTGGGAGGAAGGAGGCAGAAATCAAAAGCGGAAAGAACGATAGAAGGAGGAACAGAAACGAGAGAGAGAGTGGTGTAACGTCAAGTGGGGTAGAGAAAACACAAGAGAAGCGGCAATCAACAAGCATTCCTCTGGTCCTTCCAGCGCTCATCTACTGCTCATCACACAAGGGGAGGGGGGGGCGGGAACTGAGACTGAACGCCATCCCGCTGGCATCATTACCGACACAAACCGGCAATATTAGCCGTTTCGCTGAGGGGAATGTGCATGTCATTTACAGCGACGGTGGCGATATGAGGATGTGCACTGAAGCTAATGTTTGTACTTATTTGAAGTCACTGTGGCTAACATTGCCAGCTAAGTGGCTAAACTATTGAACGTTATTGCTCAGATTTGCAGCGCTGCACTCGAGGCTATGAAAAGGCATGAGGAAGGGATGCGGAGCGCAGTACACCGCCGCTTTCTATGGGAATACAGAGCATAGTCCCAACTTTCTCTGGCCGTATAGAGAATAAACTTTTTTTCACACATAATTCAGTCTAATAAAGTTTTAAAATTTTGTTTTCCCTTAAATGTGAAAATGCATTTGTTGATTTGCGTCGAGAACAAGTGAAGTTATCTCACTCCATTGACAGAGAAAAATAATAGACTCAGTGCTGCACTAATTGACTGTTAAGACGTATATTTTGGCAGTGCAGAGTATACACACCTCTTTCCTCGGACATATGAGTGCGCACACACACACACACACACACACACAGCCATTAACAAGAAATCCTTAGATAGGAAGATCTTAGCTTAGCAGTGAATACAAATGATCCACTGGAGCGCTAGTATGAATGCCAATGCGATGCCGATCAATATAAACCAAAGAATAAAAAGGCTGTAGGAGGGATAACTGTCACTGCAAAGCATAAATGCAATCAAATGGACACACAGCACACACACACACACACACACACACACACAAAAACATGCTTAACTGGGAGAATGTTTATAGCAAATGTGCCTGAATGCACCCAGTGAGAAGTTTCTCCATTATAAACCTTCACACAGAGAAATGCATACACATTTCCAAATGCGTGTTATTAATATAGACTCGCCTGTTTGATAAGTGACAGCAGATGAGAGGAAAGTTGAGAAGAGAACTGAGGAGATGGGAGGATAGGAGGAGGAGGAGGAGCAGGATAAAAGCATGGAGTAAAAAGTAAATGAGGAGATGCTCATTCCCCCCGAATTCAAGTCTTTCACTGCCTCCTCTCTCCTCCACCCTTCCTCCTCTCCTCTCAATCCTGTCCTCCTTTTGATTAACGTTGCTGCTGCAGTTGCTCTAGCTTAGCTTCTTTTCATATTTTGCCTCCTCTCCTCTCCTCTTCCATCCTCATCCTCTCTCCTCCCATTCCTTCTCCTCTCCTCTCCTCTTCCATCCTCATCATATCTCCTCCCATTCCTTCTCCTCTAATCTCCTTTCATCTCCTCTCCTCTCCTTCATTGCAATTAGTGACAAGCTTGGCGAGGGATTTTATTTTGTCTCCAGATTAATCAACCTGACTTCAGGATATTTTTAGTCCAATCTGCTTTCTGCGCCGGGAGATAATTTCACTCATTTCAATCAATTTTACTTGATTCATGCCAACATGACGGCTTTCAAAACATAATCAAAGAATAAAAAGGAATGAAATCTTCAAACAAACAAAAAATTGCTTTAAGAGATTTTCCCTTGTTTCAAGAAAAACAACATTTCCATTATACTGAAACATTTTTTTACATTCATTGAAATAAAAAATGATCTGCCAGTGCAGAAAGTAAAGTTAAGTTTGTCTGGATACAAAATAAAATCCCCTTTTTGCTCCTCTCCTTTCACCTCCTCTCGTCTCCTCTCCTTTACTCCCGCCTCTCTGCAATCCTATCCTCTCTTTTACTCTCATCGCCTCCTCCTTCCTCTCCCTTCCTCCCATTCCCTCCCACCCTCAGCTCCTCATCTTCTCTCCTTCCATTTCCTGTCTTCCTAGTCTCATCTCCTCCTCCCATCTCCTCTTCCATTCTCCCCTCATCACTCGTCCCCCCCTCTCCTCATTTACTTTGATAGGAGAGTGAAATCCTGGATGCCCTTTGATGTACTCGTCAGGTCTGACCTCCTACTCTCCTCAAAGTAGGGATGGAGAGACAGAGGGAAGGAGGGAGGGGAGGAGAGTAGTTCAGTAGAGTCAAGCCATCAGCCAAGTCATCTCTTTCTCCACCTCTCTCTCTCACTCTCCCTCTTCCCTCCATTCTTTCTTTTATCCACGAGGCTTCCTCTCGTCCAGGCATGGCTAATCGATAGCAGAGTTCTTACTGGAGATCTTATTGACGTGCCGAGACTCACTCTACACGTCGATACAGACAATGATCACTGGAGGAGAGGGAGACGGAGTGAGAGAAATGAAAGAAGGCTACAAGTCCAACGGTTTGCCTCAGTGTGTTTTGTGAACTAGACGGATAACAGGAAATGGAGAGTGGACAGTATCGTCGTCGGTCCTACCGGTACTGCACGATATCCAGGGGTGGACGTTGCTACTAACCAATAGCGTGCTCCTTATCTGGTCTTTGAATCTGGACTAATGGAGGATGACAGCCAAATAGCCCCGCCACGTAGAAATCACATAGATTGAACTGTTATATAATCCCAATTAACTAGATTGATAATTCCATCATTTCAGTTCTCCCTATAGCGCCGAGCCCAGCAGGCCGGCGTCCAGAAAAACAAACCTTAAAGGGACAGTGCAGCTTTTAAAAAGTGTCAGCCCCGAGTCCAAAACGATCGCAACTGTGGGTGCAAAAGGTCCGATATTTATGTCATTAGCGTCTATATTTTCCTCTTTGACGATGCTCGGGTCGCGCCCACCCTGCAGCGGTGGCAGAGGGCTCCGCTCGCTACTGTAGGGAGACGAGCTACAACGAAAGCGTCGTCGGTGAGGGAAAATCCACAAGATAATGAGGTAAATGTCGGACCTTTGGAGTGCACAGTGCAATCGTTTGGCTGCAGAACACTGGGATTGTGCTGCACGAGCTGCAAAAGCAGCAGTTTTTGGAGCGGTAAAAACATTAACTTGGTGGTCCAATGAACTCCAGTGGAGTTTCTACTGACATGGAGGTGAGTAGGTTGTGACTGAATTTTCATTTTGGGGGGTGAACTAGTCCTTTAATGACCGTTAAGTTGCCTCCGAGCAATACACTTATCTCCAATACACCCGAAGATCCTCCAGTGGAGCTGCTACTGGCACAAAAAAACCACAATACATATACAATATAATACATTCTGGATGCTGCGTTTGGATCCGATAAAGCGAGTCATAATCTATTTTCATAAACTGCAGAGGTTTAACACGGTTTACAAAACACACACACACACACACACACACACACACACAGAACTGAAGTGAGTAAGGGAAAGTTGAACCAACAAAGTATACTTTCCCCCGGCCTATATCACTGCTCAGGATCAAGGTGCTGAGGACCACATCACACACACACACACACACACACCTAGATCTGTATGCAGAGTAGCGATCTGTCACCAGTAGACTGTAAATAATAAGCTGGAGACAAAATCGTTTGTGCAGGGTTTCTGTGTGTTTGTGCTTGTCCGTGTGTGTGTGTGTGTGTGTGTGTGTGTGTGTGTGTGTGTGTGTGTGCAGAGGCCGAGGCTTTTCCCCAGTCCACTGCTCTTTCTTCCAGTCTGGCAGGCAGACAAGGGGAAGCGAAAGAGATATGTTGAAACCAGAAGTTCCTGGAGTCAGCGTACGGGCAGGATGTGGTCTGATTGAGAGAGACACTGACCGATCACCACTTAAGACTCCACTTACACAGTCAGGTCAGCCAGGTCTGGGGGTCAATTCAATCCATTCATAATGTAAATCTATTTATAGCGCCACCAAAAACCTGCAGACATTTGGACTACACAGACGTTTTTGGGAAAATTGGCCCGTTGGCCCAATAAACAACCCCAACTCTGGACTACTAAAAGGTTTATCTTCTTACGTTAGATAATAGGAGTTGACTACAGGCACTTAACCTATTGTACAGCATGTGTACAGGACAGATATATCTACCAGAGACACAAGAGATGATTTTGGTGCTACACCTATCCTAACGAGGAAACAAGCCAAGTTCAAAAAGTCGGTGTAGTCCTTCAAAGTCTGTATTGATGTATGAATAATCTGGTGTGATATGAATAAAATCCAACTCCTCTTTCAGAAGATTAATCTAGTTTTTGTGTTAGTGTGAACCGATTATGAGAAAATACAGCATTTGCATTATTATTATTATTATTATTATTATTATTATTACTATAATTATTATTATGAATATACAAATAAATACAAATAAAGTTTATTATTATTATTATTATTATTATTATTATTATTATTTACAGTAGTAACACAGAAAAAGAACATTAAAGTTTAAGACAATACAAATAACATCCGAGGTTAAAGATGCACGTGACAACAATAAAACAAGAAAATGAGAAGAAAAATAAGAAAAGTGCATTTTGAGAAGGGATTTAAAGAATGATACTGAACATTTTCAGGTGGGAGCCCTGATGGCAAAAGCCGGATCACCTTTGGTCTTGAGTCTAGACTCAGTCTTATGTTGTTAGTATGCTGTTAGTATGCATGTTCATACTAACAGATCAGGAAGGTTGACACTTTCAGCAACACCCTGCTTTCACATTCACACACCTACTGTTGGCCCTTTGGAGCATTTGGGGTTTAAGTGCAGTAAGAAGTCAGAAATCTAATTCGGAAACATACTTTCTGAATCGGCACGGTCGTGATCATGAGCCTGGAGAGAGACTTGCACAGTCCTGTACAGCATGTCATCGCAGGCAGATGGTCCTCGCGGAGCAAAAAAATGATTACTGCATGTGACTTGCTACACGGTGTGGGAAATCTGGTCGGTTTTGGTGTCCTAACCCTGGCGCTGACAGAACAGGCCACAGTGGCATGTTGTTACCAGCTAAACTGTGGAGGGAACCTACACAGGATGAGCGACTGTCCTCGGGGGTGCTGTGTGCTCAGCGATGGGTGAAAGAGTGTAATCTGCTACACACAAACACACACACACACAGGCACAAATGCTAGCATATGCATAAACTCATACACAGATGGACAAGAAACACTCAAATTTGCACACATGCACACACACACACACATGTGGAACTACAAACATGCATGCGTGCATACAGCCGCAAACACACACACGCTCAACACACTCAATGGTCAACCCAACAAACACACACACAATTTCAGAAACACACTCAAATGTGCACACCTGTACAATACACACACTTGCGCACTCATGCAGTGGGTGTGCTCAGGGGTGTGTGGGGGGGGGGGGGGGCGGCTCGCCACTCTGTCGACCCCCTACAGAGCAGATCAATGCCCAGCTTCAATGTCTTTCATCTGCTCAGACAAAACCACTCACCTAAAGTCACACCACAGGAAAGAGACAGAAAGAGAGAGGGGGGTAGAGAGGGAATAGATAGACTCCTTCTACTTTCACTTCATCTACTGTAAGTATTTTTCTTCTTATTCTATTTTTCATTGTTTTCAGTCCCTGTCTTGAACACACTCACCCCTCCGAGACAGTGAATAAGAGAGAGATAGAGAGAGAGATTGAGGAAGAGAGCTCATATTTAACCAGGCAGTAAAAATGAGGTTGAATTGTACATTCAACCTCATTTTCCCAGAAATAAATGTGCATTTTGCTACTTTCTATGGCAAATTGATGTAACACAATAGTGATTCAACCTCTAGCCAGTTCATGAATGCTTTTCAATGGGAAAAAAAAATCCTCTGCCGCACAGGAAGTGATGTGTTTTATGTTTCTAGTTAGTTTGGAACAAATAGAAGAAGCAGAAGAAGAACTGGGTGGTTAGCATGAGCAGCGATAGCCACCGTGACTGAACAGACAAAGAAAAGAGCGCCACCTACAGAAACTCAAACTTCAACAGCAGAAAAAATGCAAGGAAGAGGACGTCACAGTACTGGACACACTGTTTGATTGACAGGTGATCTCTGGGAAGTGTGTAAAATGAGGATTGCCACTTTAACTACGCACACAAAGCAACAGCCTCCCTAACCCAGGGGTTAGGGAGGGTCATACACACTTACTGGGAGCTTCCCAGTACAACCACCGTCTCCCAGTGGCTCAGACTAGCCTTCAGGTGCCTTGCTCGAGGGAATATTAAACGTAGCTCACTTCCCCACCCAGATATTCCCGCTCGGTTCGGGGGACCACGGAGCCAGTGACCTTCTGGCTATCAAATTGAGTGTTTGAGGAAAAATGAGACTAAGCTAAAACTATAATCACTACTTTCAAAGGTGGTCAAAGCCAAATTAAGAGTGGTTTATGGGAGAGTATAGTCCTACAGTATATATCTGTATATATACCTAAAAGCCATATCTATTACATTGATAGAATATGTAACTGCTGAGGTAATTCTCCAACTATGTTATTAAATTGAAGCTCAATAAAATAAAAAGTGAAAAAAATTACATTTCTGGGAAATAGAACATCAACTAAAACTAGCAAATAGCATATTAAAACCAACTGTAACAAAGCTATAACTGAAATCCAATTTGAAAATAAAATAAAAACTAATGCAAATCACAAGACCATCATAATCCTGGAACTCTCTCTCTCTCTCTCTCTCTCTCTCGCTCTGTCTCCACTCATTTCTCTCCTGTCTCCATCTTCATTTCTCTCTCTCTTCCTCCTCCTCCTCTTTCTCCAGAGGAGCATATGTGTGTGTGGGAGGAGGGCCTTGGTACTATTTTCAGAGGGAGATAGATGGAGAGGGGGGACAAACTGCAAACCAAGAGGCCTAGAGTGGGAGGGATGGAGAGACGGAGGATGGCGATAGGAATGGAGAGACCGAGAGAGCGATAGAAGTAGGAGAGGGCAGTAGCAGCAGGCTGAAATGGTGATTTATTTTAATTTAGCCAAGGCGGATTGGAAAACTGGTACAATGTGGTTTAGCATTTATCCTGCCCCTCGACTTGAGGTGAGCATGCTAGAAAGTGACTAACAAGAGACTTTGCGTCATCATTTGAGCCCATATCCTTTTTCATTAACACCCTGCAAAAGCACCCGACCGACAGCACTGAGCCTATTTTCAAGAATACATCCATCCCTTTGCTGTTGATCTGTTCGACAATGTGGAACGACCGATGGAACCGCCGTCTGGCTGTCACTTCCTGTGTTGTGTTTGACGAGCTAGCTACCTGAAATCAAAGAATCTATCAAGTCGGATTTATAGCCGTGCACAGGAGCAGTAATTGGAGACAAACTCTAACCATGCGAGCAACACAATCAACACGTCACCGGAAATCTATTCATTTCCTACAGAGCTGAGCGACCAGGGAAACTCGGACTCGGTCAACAAGCTTGCCATAGCTTGTTGATGCACGTCTGCCCGGCTTGGTTTTTGCTAATCACATCGTTAGCTGATAGCACAAAGATGAGGGGGTATGCTGATACTTATTGAACAACAGAATAAGCTCTGGTGAAGTTCATGTTATTTGCTTACCTACACAGCGGTGGCTGAAGACCTTTCCTGTCACATCCCAAAAATAAAAGTTCACACATTTATCAATGAAAACACCCAAAACTGTCGCTAATGAACCAAATAACAAATTCTCAAAGTAGAATGCGTTTGATGCCTCCAATTAACGCTCATGCGCATTTAAGGACTGAAAACATGGAGCATTTTCCATGTCAACAAAAAATTTAAAATACACACCAAAATTATCCTTTGATACTGAGTTGAGCAGAGCTGGAGACAGTCCAAGTCAAAGGCTTCAGCAACTGAATTGAGGGAAACGTCCATGTTGGATGTTAGCAGTCAGCTACTCCATGTTGTTAAATTTATCTTCACCCCAACCAGGTTGTGTACGTTGTAACCGACAACTAGTTTTAACAGTAGGGGTTTTGACCAACCAGTTCTAACCGGTGTTAGCTAGCAGACGCAGCTAGCATAAACAATTAGACTATCAAAGAAGCCCCACTGAGAATATGAAGCATGTTAGCATACTACTACTAAACATAAAGGCTGCATGTTGATAATTAATAGGAATTAGAAAATGAAATGAAAATTGAAACTGAAATTTTGACTTGTTGAGCTAGAGCCCATGTTTTACAGTCCTTCCTTTGCCACTGGTTAACGGCTGATGTTATTAGCTGGCAGTACTGTGTTCTATAGAGTACTGCAGGAATGAGTCCTAAAACCAGGAAATGAGTTAGCATTTTTGCACTTCCAGTTCCCTCATCTCGAAGTCTATGGGTTTTTTGAATGGGTTTTTGGTTAGATGCCTGAAATAAGGTCTGTGGTTAACACAAGCTTAAGAGGTTTTCACGTTTTGTTCTACGACATAAAATACGTCAGTAAATACCCCACGCCAAACACGGTAACTCATCTACTCACTAGTCCGCCTTCACAGCCTCTAGTTGTGTTTATACTTGCGCTCCTCCAAACTATTCTAACTCAAACTTTCCTTGTAGATTGTAGATTTGTGGCGGTGACGTTGAAGTCATGCGACCGTGGTGTAGTTCATTTATAGCCTAATGTTAGATTTTTACTTCTGGCAATTGCATTTAAGCTTCAAAAATCATAAAAGTGGTGTTCATTTGTGAAGATTATCTTGCTGAACAAAATGTATAAGTATCATAAACTTTTGTTTGCCACAGAGTTTATTTTCTGCAATAATCCAAAATCCAATAGAAAAATTCCATTGGCTTTTTTGTCGAGGGAACCAGGCCGATGCTAACTTCCGGGTTGGCGTACAAAAATACGTCATCCCTGCAGCACTCTATAGAGTGTGTTGTATGTGTCTGCGTTTGCTAGCTAGCTGCTGCTGGTGCTATTTTGAGTGTCTGTGCTGTGAGGGGAGGTCAGTGAGGTTTTTTTAGCTGAAGCTGAGCAGAATGTTAATCAGATGGGAGACCAAGCTGACAGTGAGACTCGGATTCATTACTTTCTTTGCTATTTCTAAAGAAATACTATAGCCCCCCACACACACATAGAAATACTCACTGTGTAATCAACGCACAGAAACACAGATCCTTCAACATGGTATCGCAGTACAGTCATACAGTGAAATACATTTATACGTTTATGTAACAGTTCCATATTTTATTATTATTTTCATTCAAATGTATATAGATGCTTTGGCAAGCTAATGTCCAGACAAATAAAGCAGACTGAATTGAATGGAATTGAAATCAATAGAGACGAGACAAAAAAAAGTATTTAAACTTTAAAAAAGTAGTACACTTTTTAACAAAAAAATATTTTAAAATGTGTTATTCCACAAGAAGTATGATCCTAGATACTGCTAGACATATATGTTTGTATATGTGCAATATTGATAGTTGACCATTGATTAAAGCTCTGCCACACAGGAATGTCACCTAGGAGAATTGAAGATTTTGATTAAAAAATTCAAAAAAGTACAAAAATAAAACAGAGCAACATCTTTAAGGGACAGTTTTCTTCACACTACATAAATTCAGACTAATAAATTCAGAAAACATTGCTCAGGGCTTATTGGAATTAAAAAGCATAATTAAAGAAATGAGAGGTAGAAGCCTTGTCCCAGAGGAACAGGAGGAGAGAGAAGAAAAAAGAGATGAAGAGGGAGAGATGAAAGTCAAAACAGATGAGAGTCTAGCCCAAGAGATGCCAGATTTCAGACTGAAAGATCATCGTCTCGTAGACACACACACACAGTGTTGAAGTGTGTGTGTCAGTCAGAGAGTTTGGTGTCAAATCCTCAGCACACAGAGTTACATCGTCACTGTCATCGGGAGAGAGAGACACACACTCAAAGAGAGAGAGAGAGAGAGAGAGGTGCGAAGGAGGGAAAGCGCCTCCGGCTAATCTTTGAATCTTCCTTCTACAGAGACGGAAAAAAAGGAGAGAGACTATGAATGTGTGTGTGCGCGTGTGTGTGTGCATGTGCGCACCAGTCATCAGTGATTTAGATTGTCTGTCATGCCTTATCCAAACAATGCTTTTGATCAAAGATGTGTTTTTCCCCAGTTTCCTCAAAAGAGATTTAAATGCAAGAAAGAAGAGAGAGGGACTGAAGGACAGAGAGAGAGAAGGAGAAGAAAAGAAGGGAGGTGTAATAAGAGGCCATTTATGGATTTCTTGAATCTAAGAGGGGTTTAAAGAACAAAGAGAGAGAGAAAAAGCGAGAAAGAGAGAAAAGGAAGAAAATATGGAAAAATTGAAGACAGACTGAGCTAATAAATTGTAAACTGTAATAACTGAAATATTATAGCGATATTATAGAGATGGGAGATAAAAAAAAATACCATCGGGTATGACAAGCTCACTATAAACTCACAGTACTTACTACAGACATGCTAGAAAAATATTACAGGAGTATTATAGTAATACCATAGGAGATAAAAATACCATTAAGTACGATAAGACCACTATAAATCCACTATAGACACACTATGGTCCCTATGGGGCTACTGTAGGACTATTATAGTGAGAGGGAGTTTTCATTCTAATCGAAATTCTATAGTAGTTTAAAATCTAAAATACATTATAAATATATTAGAAAAGTATTATATGTATTTAATAGATGTGTATGTTGTGTGTATATATTAGTACCATAGTCATTTTCTCAGTATAATATAGGGGAAGATAGAAAGTGACTTTATTTCAGAGTCGAAAAGCACAGGAATAGACAGAGAGAGAGAGAGAGAGAGAGAGAGAGAGAGAGAGAGAGAAAATAAATGGAAACAGGAAGGTATGCAGAGAGGGACAAGAAAGATGGATTGAGGGAATGATAAGTGACAGAAGAAGAAGGAAGGGAAGCACAGGAGGGGGGAAGGAGGGAGGGAAAGAAAGGGGGGGAGTCTAGGCCTGGAAAATGAAAAGAGAGAGGCAGACGGAGAGAGAGAGAAAAGAGAACAACAGTGTACTGCTGACATATTGATCCTCATAGTGGACCGCCACACACACACACACACACACACTCTCGCCCCTAGCATGTATTTGTGCTCCAGGCTTCAAACCACATAGGTCACTGGTCACATGACTTACACACACACTCAAAAACCGCAGCAGTCATTGGAACCACTGTAGTGTTGACAGGAAACGTGGTGTATATGCTTGTCCAAACACACACACACACACACACACACACACACACACACACAGATTCCTAGGGGCAGAGTGGGACACCATTCTTTGTGTTCATTGATCCAGAGCTAGAAAAGTCAGACCACTCAAGCTGTGACGGGATCTTGGCAGACACACACACACACACACACATAAGCTGATGAAGTCAGTGTGTGTGTGTGTGTGTGTGTGTGTGTGTGTGTGTGTGTGTGTGTGTGTGTGGAGAGGGAGGGGGGTAGAAAGATAGATGAAAGGTGGAGGAAAGAAAGAGAAACAGAGATGGAGGGAGGTAGAAGGATGCTATTGATGAAAATGAAGAGAGGAGGTAGAAGAGGAGAGAAGAGGAGGAAAGGTGGTGGATGAAGATGAGATGAGGAGTAGGTGGAAGAGGAGGAAAAGAGGAGGAGGAGAGGAGGTGGAAGGGGAGGAGAGCAGACAGAAAAGTGAGAGAAAGAGTGAAAGAGGGAGAGGAGTGCTGGCTGACATATTTACAATCTGAGGCAAAAGCGCCTGTCTCATCTAAATGCATGTTAAGTTAAACCAACCGTGGAACTTCCTGTCTGCATGTGTGTGTGTGTGTGCGCGCGCGCACGTGCATGTGCAATCAAATCTCAATGAATGCAAGGTGAAATCGTAGCTGTAGCGAGCCCAACCCTTGTGTGTGTGTGTGTGTGTGTGCGTGGTCCCACCAGACAGCAATCCCCACTCAAGGCCAAACATATATAAATCATCTCCCAATCATCATATTATTGCCTTCAGTGGGAGGCGGAGCAGAGGGAGAGGGGACCAACACAACAGAGTTACCTCTCTCCCAGGGCCCTCCGGGGGGATTTGGAGATTGGGCCATCGCAATAATTCATGCAACTTCCGCCCCTCCCTGCCCTGCGATATCGGCAAGACCTGCGTCAGACTTCACGGAGGGGGGGGAGACGACAACGGGTTGCAGTTGTAATTGTCCTAATTGAGTGTTTTCTTCTTCCCGCCATCCTTCTCTCATTGCATCTCATTCCTCTCCTTCCCTGCCCAGTTTTCCCTCGTTCATCCCTTCCTCCCTTTTCGCTCTCTCTCACCCCCTCTCCTCCGCTCCCACCTTCTCCCTCTCTCTCTCTCTCTCTCTCTCTCTCTCTCTTTCCCTTGCTCTTGCCCCCCATGGTGAGACCAGCTGTCTCATAGCAACAGGATGACACTGCTCCTGACTGCCTGACCACCTCCACACACACACACACACACACACACACAGGTATATTTCTTTCCATGTTGCTCTCTCTCTTTGTCCGTCTCGCTTTCATTCTTTCTTTCTTTCATTCTTTCGTTCCATCTGTCCATCCTTACTTAATTTAGTTTCTGCATCCAAGTCATGCATGCTTGCCTACAATGCTTTGGCCCCAACCTTCACTCTTTTCAATCCATCCTTTCTCTACCAGTACACCTATATAAGTCTCCGTGTGAGGCTAGAGCTCGAGAGCTAGAGCCGGCTGAACTCGGAGGCAGCGGTAATATTGCTAGCAACAAACACTCGCAGCAGCTGATTCTTTGATGGAAAAAAAAGTTGTCAACAAAGCTTCTATTTTGCTCGCTTCTTTTTTGTTTGTCTGCATCACCTGGGTCGCTTTGTGTTTGCGCTATCGTGTTTTTTTTTTCTTTTTGCTTCTCTCGCAGCAACATGTGGGAAAGAAAAATGAGCTTAAAGTCAAGTGGCAGCTGCAGCGGCAGAAGTCAAGTGGAATAGTTGACTGGAGCCTGACTTCAATCTCGAGTCACGGCCACCAGATTGAATCTGAATTTCTCCTTTTGTTAAAAAACGGATGAAAAATAAGCATCTAGTACTTGATATTCTTTTCGTTTTGTGGGGCCCTCTGGCTGCCGGGGGCCTAAGGCAATCAGGTACTGTTGCCTGCTGGTAAGACCGCCCCTGTGTATGTGTGTGTGTGTGTGTGATCGCCGAGACTTCATCACGAGACACAGACTGACAGGCACAGACAGAAATCACAAGTTCCTTTTATACCGATACAAGCAGGGCAGATCAGTCCAGCATTCAAGCCCCGCCCCCCATTCTCCCAGACATCTAAAGTCATCAGCAACTGTTTTTTTCCCAGACCTTACAGTCTGAGAGGGGAGTTAAAGCGCTCGTTGTGATCAATGCACCTTCGTGACTGGGAAGAAAGGGAGAAGAAAAAAAAGCAACATCTTTAGGGCCGGTTCAAAGCGGCCGCTTCTTTTCTTCTGTCATTGCTTTTCAAACGGGAGGAAGAGGATAATTACAAAGGTTTTTAATGCATGATGCCCTTGAAAGGAATCTGCAGAAAAACTGTACGGCTGGAAGATACACACACACACACACACACACATCAAACCCATCCAATACACCGACGCTCCCCGCTCACTCTTTCATGTGCGAGGAAAAAATCAATACAAATAAAAAGTATGAGAGAGGAAAGAAGAGAGCAAGAAAGAAAGAGAAAGAAAGAAAAGCATTCGTTTCTGTTCTGCCGTGGCCGCCCCTCGCGAGGAATCGGCAGAGTATCTATTACACATCAAAGCCGCTCCTCTCTCTTCTCTCTTTGCTCGGTTTCCCTCCAATAAAGCGGATTGGCTTGTAACCGGCAATGAAAGGAATAAGAGGGGAAAATGTGGTGGAGAGACGTAGTTGGAATAGAGTCACAGTCGCATCATGGACTGTGTCTCTAGTGCGTTGTGGCTTACATGTGTGTGTGTGTGTGTGTGTGTGGAGGGAGGGGGGGTAGAAAGATATATAGATATAGTATAGGTGGAGGAAAGAAAGAGAAACAGAGATGGAGGGAGGTAGAATGATGCTATGGATGAAAATGAAGAGAGGAGGTAGAAGAGCAGAGGAGGAGGGAAGGTGGAAGAGAAGGAGATGAGGTAGAAGAGGAGGAAAGGAGATGGAAGAGGTGCCCTTGAGCAAGGCACAAGTAAGCCTCATTGTACGCTCCTTTTAACCTTTAATTCGCCTTGGGTAGGCTGACCCCAGAACAGCAGCGCTCTGCTTACCGGTGCTACACAACTAACATGCTGTATGGAGACGGTGCTTCCCTGCAGCCCCAATAGAAACTTGTCATCATTAACTAGATTCTGGACGGGATCTGACGGTATAGAGCTATAGAGAGAGAGAAGAAATAGCCTGAAATCCATAAGCCGTCTTTGTCCGCTGACAGCGAAATCACCTTTTTTCAAGGTGGCTTTTTTTTGGGGGGGGGGTCGAAAAAGTCATGGCGACTTTCTGAGATTTTTCCGATTTTGAGCGAACGCCCCGCGGTCTTTACAAGCCCCGCCGTTTGTTTTGCGGTGCGCTGGGAAAGGATGCTTTCAGGGAATGGACGAAGTTAAACCCGTACAAACAGAGCAAACAAACATCAAACTAGACAGACATGCAGGTATATGCACTCCGATCCACACACACACACACACACACACACACACACACACCGACACAGACACACACAAAGCTTCAAAAGCTGGTGTAAGGACAGGATCAAGAGAATATCCGCATGAAGAAAGAGATAACATCAACAATACAAACGTCAAAATAAGTCTGTTTCATGTCAGGATAGAAAGGGAATGAGTTATTATCCTAGCATGCACCGTGGGATTTAGAAACATGAAAGGGCAGCGCGAGCTGTCCGTCTTTCTACTGTGGCTCAAACAATGTGTAAGGCTATTTCTGGTGCAAACAAGTGCAGGAGTAATAGCGGCGCGCAGATCAGGTCCGAGCGTCTTTGGCGGTTCGGCCACACTTCCCCTTGCTCCGTTTCATTTATTTTTTTTCGAGGATACTCTATTGATCCTCGAGGGGACGATTTACCGCTTGGTCTCGCCCCTCCTTGTCCCTCTGCAGGGAGGTCAACGACAGAGCAGCCAATGAGGACACTTCCGCTTAGGGTCGAGAAGGATCAACATTGGTTCTATTTTTGGGGGCGGGGTTTGATCCATTTTTGCTTTTCCCGTCACAATAAAATCACCCAGGACAGGTACTTTCTCTTTTTCGGCCTCCTTTTTTTTTGTGTTCCCAAAACCCACCTTTCCCTCTCCCTTCGTCTCTCTCTCTCTCCCTCCTTCCTTTTCACCTCCCTCCCTCTGTCCTCTGTCTAATGCTGCATTATCATCACTCTCCATCTGTGGCTCTCTGAGGCGCAACGCAGCCCTCTGTCCTCCTTTCCATCACCCCCCGTCTCCATCTATCCTTTAACTCTCTCTCTCTCTCTCTCGCTGCCAAACGACGGAGGACAGGAGGCGGCAGGGACCCGCGTCCCGCACCGCTTCACCACCCCCCCCCCCCTCTCTCTCTCTCTCGCGCTCTCCCGTCCGTCTTTTTTCTTTGCTCTTTCTCCCACCTCTCTCTTTCCGTCGATAATTCCTATTTTCACTTTCACGCCTCCGTTTCCACCTGGCATGAACGTGGGCCATGGGATGCTAAGAAAAAGAAAACACATCGAATCCAGGTAGAAATGTACCCAAGATGCACTGGACTTCATAGGACGTAGATATGATGAGAGGAGGCGATGTGCATAGGCGATGAGAAAGAGATGTCAGGTGTAAATGTAATCCAGCTGCATTACAGGAGCAGCACCATATGAAAAGCATGTTAACGGGTATTAACATCTCTCTCTCTCTCTCTCTCTCTCTCTCTCTGAGTCTATCCCTTCTTCTCTCTCTCAATTTAATTTCAATTCAAAGGCGCTTTTATCAGCACATAACAAATAACAGATTACAACCAGATTTCAACGACAATGTGACTTTTATAATCTATTTACAGCGCCGAAATGAAAGCCGAGACGACACCCGCGGGTGCCGTCTCACCCGCGGGGACCTAAATCTGAAAGAATCGGTTCCAAACAGATCCCAGAGCTGTTTTAATGTGAATTCTGACCACGCTATACTGTCATGTTGTGGTAATCTGGTGCTCGTTTGAGTTGATGTCGAACTCTGCGTGTTGCAAATGCTTTGTGTCTTGGTTGAGGTTGAGGTGACAGGCGAGTACTTTTTTTTTTCTTCCTCCTGGAATATCTTTCAATTTTCAATTTGAGGAAAGGTTTTCAAAATACGACATATTAGTTTTAATTTAGGAGCGTAGGTTTCTCTAATTTCTTCAGCATTACCACAGTGCAGTAGGAGGTTCTGCTCTATCTCTCTCTCTCTCTCTCTCTCTCTCTCTCTCTCTCTCTCTCTCTCTCTCTCCCGTTCCCAGAGCTTATTTCATGCCCCTGGAGCCCCGGCGGCGGTCGCCTCATCGGCGTATCGCTCCACTCATCCACCTCCGTACCGCTCTGTCGTTCTGCTCCATCCCTCCCTCCATCGCTCCTCTCTTCCTCCTCCTCCTCCTCTCCTTACCGCTCCCGCTTCATTTGGCTCATGATGAGGTGTCACCGCTCTGTCCTTGAGTGGGCAGGCATGCTCTCCGACATAAAATGTGCGTCTAGTTGCCTGTGTGTGTGAACGTGATTTCCTGCATGTCTGTCCCACTGCGTGCCTGTTTGTGTGTGTGTGTGTGTGTGTGTGGTGTGTGTGTGTGTGTGTGTGTGTGGCCCACGCCGGCCTGTAGAAGTGACACTCATCAGGATTGCGCTGTCACGGCCAGAGAAGAGATGATTTACTTGTCAGGGGACTGAGGGACAGGCAAACAGATAACAACTAACAGATAAATGGAATGTGCTGCTACTGCTGCTGTAATGTAAAGATGCTATGCTATTGGGACATATATATATCAATATATATATAAATATATATATAAATATATACCGCATGGAGGATCCTCAAGGCGCAGTGGGCTAAGGCACACGTCATGTGCTTGCAACTCTTTGGAAGAGGAAACATGGCAGAGAAAGAGGGGGGTACGGCAACAGGCATGTCAGGTCTGAAACCACTGTTCTTCATTGTTGTTCTTGATGATGCAATGCACAGCCGGGTGGCGTTGGCAGCGCTGAAGTACAGAACGTCCTGAACAAGATCACTGTCTAGTGACCGCAAAATGAAATATGTACCAGTAGAGCATGGCTAGCTGTGCATGGTGGGAATTATCAGCACCATGGAAGGTGTCTTTGACCAATCATCTTGCCTGAAACTACCCATTGTACAGTATCAAATAAAGTGGAATGGACTGGACTGGAATAGATATAACGCTGAACTGAACAGGACTAGACTGGACTAGACCAGAATGGAATAGACTGAACTGGAAAGGACTGCAATGGTATGGAGTGGACTAGACTGGAACTGAACTAGACTAGACTAGACTAGGTTAAACTGAACTGAACTGAACTGAACTGAACTGGACTAGACTGGACTAGACCAGAATGGAATAGACTGAACTGGAAAGGACTGCAATGGTATGGAGTGGACTAGACTGGAACTTAACTGAACTGAACTAGACTAGACTAGACTAGACTAGACTAGACTAGACTGAACTGAACTGACTGAACTGACTGGACTAGACTGGACTAGACCAGAATGGAATAGACTGAACTGGAAAGGACTGCAATGGTATGGAGTGGACTAGACTGGAACTGAACTGAAATGAACTACACTAGACTAGGTTAAACAGAACTGAACTGAACTGAACTGAGCTGAACTAGACTAGACTAGATTAAACTGAACTGAACTAGACTGTACTAGACTAGACTAGACTAGACTAGATTAAACTGAACTGAACTGGAATGGAATGGACTTGCCTGAACTGGACAAGAATAGACTGAATTGAACTGGACTAGACTGGACTGGTTTAGAATAAACTGAAATTAACTGAACTGGCCTGAACTACATCGGACTAGACTAAAGTAGATTATACTGGACTGGACCAGAGTGAATTAGACTGGACTGAACAGGACTCAAATAGACTGAAATGATCAAAAATGAACTGGACTAGACCAGACTAGAATAAAGTGAACTGAACTGAACTGAACTGAACTGAACTGAACAACACTAGACTACATTAAACTGAACTGAACTGAACTGAACTGAACTGAACTAGACTAGACTAGACTAGATTAAACTGAACTCAACTGAACTGAACTGAATGGAACTGAACTGACTAGAGTAGACTAGACTAGACTGAAATGATCAAAAATTAAATTGACTAGACCAGACTAGAATAAAGTGAACTGAACTGAACTGAACAAGACTAGACTACATTAAACTGAACTGAACTGAACTGAACTGAACTGAACTGAACTAGACTAGACTAGATTAAACTGAACTGAACTGAACTGAACTGAACGGAAGTGAACTGAACTGAATGGAGCTGAACTGAACTGAACTGAACTGACTAGAGTAGACTAGACTAGACTTAAATTATCAAAAATTAACTGGACTAGACCAGACTAGAATAAAGTGAATTGAACTGAACTGAACTGAACTGAAATGAAATCTAGACTAGACTAGACTGGACTGGACTGGCCCGCCTTCCTCATTTGCCAGGAAGCACTGCAAATCATCCCTCTCCTTTGAATGTGACGTTGGACCCAGTTCCTGTCTGTGAGCGGAGGCAGAGGGCCGGGAGGTGACAGGCAGGACTAGACGGCGGCTAAACTGACAATTATTAGCCTGTTATTTCAGTGTCACTTCCGCAGTCGGGGTAATTGATAGCCAGGTCGGGGTACGTGATAGCCAGCTTGCTGCTGCTGGAAAATGACAAAATAAATGCTATCAGGGGAACAACGGTTATGCCAGATGACTGAATTGGGGGATGAGTGGGACAGGGAGTGAAAACAGTGTGACATCCCCCTTTTTTATTACCATAGATTTTAAGAGAAAGGTGTGGGCCGCCCTTTTAGTTAACCCCTCTGGGTCTAAGGCCATTTTCACCGTTTTGCTATACTTTTCATTACCCCACCTCCCCCCAACCAATGCCTGGTATCATTTTTTTCAGCACAACCTATAGACCTATAAGACCAATTTGAGATAGTGTATAGATGCACAGGACCCAAACACATACAAAAAATAGAACAACGTTTTTAGAAATTCACTTTTCAATTACATTTTTCTATTACAAATGACACAAACATGCTTCGAATGTGGTTAAATGGGTTTCAACATAAATAAATCAAAGTAAAAAAAGTCAAGATAAGTTTTTGTAATTACAATATTTACTCTTGTATTTGGTCTATTTGGCAGTACTGGGTGAAAGCTTAGAATCTGCAGATTCTGCAGATTCGACCCTCTCAAAAATAACACATTGTGCATTGGCTAAGCCCTTGTATGTAGTCATAGTCAGTATGGGAAATGAGCATGTTACCATATTTTGCTTCAGTATATTCAGTTCAGTTTAATTTAGTTTCAGGAAACTGCACATTAATGAACATTAATGCAAAGTTGCCACTGTAGTCAAAATAATGAATCGTCATCTTTAGTCCCAGGCTATGATAAAAACCGCTAACGTAGCCTCTCTGTGTTTGCACCACAATGAAGGGGCCATTGATTAGTGTAACTTACAAAAACTGCGGACAGGCGATCATTAGCTTGTCGCAGCAGGATTAGGTAATAATTACCAAACCATGATTACCTCGTCATGGCAGTACAGTTTAATTTCAAAGTGTAATGCTGTTGACAAATTGTGTCTTATGGCAACGAGGTCGCCCCCAAAAAAAATCATGGCGATTCGGGGGAAATTAAACGAATGGAGATTAATAAGGAATGAGCCTGGGCAAGTCTTGTTTAGCCCTCCAGTGGAAAGCAGGCTATTAACTTGTCATGGCCGGACAGGGGGGGGGGGGACAGCCAGTGGCAGTGAGCGTAATGACAAATCTAAACGTCCCTTCGTGGCGGAATACACCTCATATTAAAGTCTAATACTCCCTCTGTATTGAACCGGCTCGTGTCAGCCGGCTCGGGGGGAGGGATTTAGGCTGCTGATCGTAATGGAGCTAAATCATTTTAGACCTATGGCAAGAAACAAAATGATCACCTTGTCTGGAAGGAGCCCAAAGGGGATATAGGAGGAAAATTCACACCTAGATGCAACCCCGGGAAGACTAATGTGCATTCCTGCTGATTTAAACAAGGTCTAGGCACCCGATAGTTCCCGGTGACCTGCGGAAAATGGGTTATAGCCGAAAAAGTAAACTTTTTTTACTCTGGGTAAATATTTTTGTGAAGTTCAGAAGCTGTCAAAGGCAGGTAAGCCATCGTGTCTCAGAATCAGAGCAGCAGAAATCAGGGCCAAACAATTTGATTTTCAAGGATGTCCGATGTCATGATCCTTGAAATCAACATTTTGAAAGCAACTCCATATTTTTTCATGCTGTATTCCAGTGCAGACTAGAATACCTCATACCTCATATTGTTACATGTAGTAAATGTGACCCTTAACTTATAAGACATTTAAAAACGCTACACGTTTCTATATTATTTCATGTTAATCCATTGCTGCCATGGAATATTTGTACCTGTTACAATATCAATATGTCCTGTGTCACATTGATTCTGAGCAGATGAAAGGTTCATTTGTACAACCTACCTGGCAAGAAATATTGACATATTTCATAGCACCCAAGCTAAATATTCCCCCTGTAATAATGTTGTCAGAAATTTCTGAATTAATAAACGATCAATGTCAGGCACAAATAGTACTTAAAGTGACACGGTGTTGTGTAGGCATACTAACAAGGTGAATGTCACTGTGGATACCTGGATAACATATTGATAAGTTAAAGCTGCGCTAGGCAACGTCGCGCGTTAGCGGCTCCAAATGGCAGCAAGAGGGAACTGTTTGATTCATTTGAACTTGAATACCCAGAAATCCTACAATGTGGCCATCAGTGAACTGCACACAGAAACTTATAACCCATAACCCAGCTTCAATTTTCATTTTCAAGTTCATATTTCGGTAAAACCTCGAACTGCACGGACGGGTTTTGGTAACTGATTTATTAAAGCAATAACGCAATCCCCCAGCTGATACTCCAGCACAAAGTCATGGAACAAACCGCTCCATCCTCTCCATGGGTGTAAATTGATTTATAATTATTTCAGTTGTTTTTGCTTCGGCTGGGACTGGGAATAAGAAAATTGTCTGCTGCCGCCAGCACACACACACACACACACACACACATAAACACATGCTACACATAGACAAACTCTGGGCTGGGATAACTAACGTACCGACCGGCAGCGGTGCAAGGTAAAAGCTGTCACTAGACCCTGGTGAGGCTAAGTGAGAAAGTGATTGTGTGAGAATGTGATTTGAACCAATGGAATATATGTAACTGGATGCATTATATACTCATACATTAACTCGCTTGCACACACACACACACACACACACACACACACGTGTCAAAATGATTGCAGTGCCGAAGGGACTGTGTAGCTACATGTCAGAACTTGAAATGGACAAAGTATTTCCTCACGTCGGGGTTGGCTAACGTGGGAAATGAAAGTCATTACACAGGTACACACACACACACACGCACCCTGAGGCTTATAGAGGAAAGGTTGAGTGGCAGGTAGTGAGGTGAAGCATCAGTCACTGTTAAGAGTGAGTGTTGGTTTGGGAGCTTTAGTTCTCCCCGGAGGTATGTGTGTGTGTGTGTGTGTGTGTGTGTGTGTGTGTGATTATTTCCACTGTACAGTGGTTTTGGGCCTTCTGGGCTTCCTTAAGGTAAATTCAACATCATCGTCTTCCCTCTCTGCTCGCAAAAAAACACGTCTGCAGTCTGCGCTGCATTCACTGTCACACATCTACTGTGTACCAGTGTTTCCCTACATAGTGTTTCCCCCGAGGGGTTGGACAGGCCTCTGAAACAGTAATTGTGACACAATTATGTCCCTGAAACATCAGCGCTGCCGTTTGAGTACATAGTTACTTGCATGTTGCGTGGGATTTCGTGCCGTTTCCAACTCGATTGAACTGCCAGCACTCGCCGGTTTCTGCAAAATGTCGGCTTGGCAGCGCCGACCCGCCTCTGAACCAACACTTGTTCTCTTCCCGGGGGAAAATAAATGAAGTCAAAAGCATTTGATTAACAGGAAAACAGAATAAAAGACATAAAACAGTATCGAAACATGTTCCTAAATCCAGGCTTGCAAGCATGGAGCGATCTAAAGAGCGGGAGCGTCCATCAAGCCCATTGGCCTTCTCTTAAACCCCCAAAATCCACAGGCCGTTCTAATGTTAATGGTAGGGGGAAGCAACTTTAGGACACACCATGACAGTCAGACCTAGGAGTGCATTTACTTACATGTGGATACTAATAATAAAAAAATAAAAAAGAATATATTTATTTCCAATATTTGTATATATTATTAATAAAACTAGTGGAAGGACTCCATCATCCACCCTGATTCTCCACGGTGACGCCAACCATGATCAAATAAACACATGATTGATCAGTCTTGCTAATACAAAATAAAATAAACTGCCTTTTTAATAGATTTTTCAGTCCTTCGTTCATTCTTAGTAAGATATAGACTCTTCTAGAACAACACACACACACACAAACACACATTCAACATGTGGCTTTAGGCAAGGTGCCGGCAGAGGATCCATCTGAGACATAAATAAAAACTACCAGTCAATACATTAACTACGGTAAACTTGAACTACTCCAAAGCCTGACTGTGTGTGTGTATGTGTGTGTGTGTGTGTGTGTGTGTGTGTTTCTACTAGAGCGAGTTAATGCAGTGTTACGACACAGCTGAGCAAGTTTACCTACAGCCACTTCATTATGTGGAGTGGTGGTGAGCGATGCTGGCTAATTCCACTTTAACCTTTACAGCAACTACTGTGTTCACTAGCCGGCTAGTTACTGGAGCTTTAAATACACACACACACACACACACACACACACACAAACAAGCAACAATCAAGGTGAAGGGTTCTACAGCGGGAATTACTTCACTCTGCTGCTCAGCACATATATTGAAATTCCACACACACACACACACACCTACACACACGAGTAGGCAGTCTAAATATGTTAACCTTTTGAAGGCCAACGGTAGCCCGCTAGCTATTGGACCTTTAAATATTGCTACTTGAGTAGTACACACACACACACACACACACAGGGAGGAAGTGTTCCACCTTAAGAATTACATCCTTCCTTTTCTTAGCAAGTATATTAGATGCACAAGCACGCGTCCACACACACACACACACACACACACTACAGTATAATGGCAGTGGCCTTTCTGCAAGGAACAGCTAATTAACTGTAAAATGGCCTGATGTGGAGAGAAAGGTGACTGACTGCTGGACCTGGCAACCTAACTACAGTACTGTATATATGCTCCCGCCCCAGGGTGTGTGTGTGTGTGTGTGTGTGTGTGTGTGTGTGTGTGTGCAGGAGGGTGGGTAATAGAGTAAAGGAAAAGGTAGAGAAAACACACAGATCCTTCACCGGCTCTAGAGCAGGGTTATTTTTTGTGACGCCACAGCGAACCCATTCCACTGACCCCGGATCAGCGTAAGCACTAAAAGTAAGCAATAAGTCGCAGCACAGTAGGTTCATCGCAACTGTTCACTTTGTGCAAGTTTAGGACGGTGACGCACTGGGAGACGTTGTACCAAATATAATGGGTGAGGCCCCCCAGGCGCCAGACAGAGCGACAGGAACGGAAAACTCTAAATGTTCGCTGGCGCCGAAGCGCCGAGGCGACTCCTCCGGCACCGTGGCCCATCAGGAACTGGCCCCTGGCGTCTGGCATGCCACTAAGTATTGAATCACCTCTGCTGCGGCGGCACCATGTTGTCGTAACTCAAAGCAGACTGCAAACTCCCCCCCCCCCCACCGGTCCTAACCTGGACTTTCGGGAAGAAGCCACTGACAAGAAGTCAGAAATGAAGCTTGTTTGGTTCTGATTGCGCCCACTTTTTTTCAAATCGCGTGACCGCACGTGACCGTGTTGTACTACACCGCGGTTGAACTGAGCCGATAGATGGAGGAGCTGTGGTAGAGCCTCTAGGTTAGAGAGGTAGGCGTGCGACTGGGTGGCTTAAATGAAGAGTGCCCCTGGAGAAAGACGCCGACCCCCCCCCCCCAGTTGCTCCAGTTGATGGCTCAAAAATTGCAAAACTGTGGCCCCCAAATGCTGGTTAAGTTCGGCTGTGGCTTGCCGGTTAGCTGCCAGCCTCTTTGGCACGTCCCGTTCGGAGCAAACTGGTGAAAATGAGCCTTTTTTTCTTTTTTTACCAGCCGACTAAAAAAATTTTGCTTCTCGTCACGACTGACACGTCCGACCCTCGCAACTACTCCCTCGGGGTGTCGCCGCAAATAGGAACGCGCGCTCCGTCAACTGCCGCGGCTAAATCGGGGTTGAGCTATCATTTAGATGAAGCATTAACTGAATGACTCTAGTCTTTGTTTTTTTCCCCCCATGCCTATGCCTGGAACAAGATTGAGGCCCCTAGTTGAGAGCTACTGATCGAGGGGGTCAAATTCAATCCGACTGCCTTTATTATATTGCACATAATTTATGGCGTAGCTATTACTAAAGATCAATAGCACTTAAACTGCTGCATTGATATTGAAATACGCGCTGATTTACAAGCAGATAGGTCTTTGGTCATATCCAGACACTCACACACACACGCGTACCACTTGTATACTTGATATAATGCGGTGTCTTCCCAATGTTGTCCTTGTTCACCCTTCATTTCCTATGATAGCTCTTTGAGGTACGCGAGCACACACACACTCTCTCTCTCTCTCCCTCTCTCTGTCTCTAGTTTACTTTCAAAATTTCAAAGGCCAGCTGGCCGGCAGAGATGTATGAGACAGTACGCACACGCACACACACGCATACACACACATACACATACACACACGCACGCACACACGCAGAAGTCTCCTGCAGAATGCTTTATTTGTTGTAGTGAAGGTCGTGCGTGTGTGTGTGTGTGTGTGTGTTTGAACAGTGCCAACTGTGCCAGCTACCAGTGCACTTGGGCTCAGGGACTGTTGGCACTGCCAAGAATATGACACTGCCTCTGCAGAAAACAACCAGCAGATGGATGGATGGATGGATGGATGGATGGATGGACTGACCGGTGGACCTGGACGGTGATCCTGTATAACTCACCAGGTAGAACAACTAACACTGCCAGGGTTGAGGGTTTGATTCCCACCGGGGCCACCCATGCTTAGAATATAAGCACTAGAGGCTCTAAGGTTCAGGCCGAACAAAAACATGGCAACAGGGAAAAAAAAGAAACATCAATACTCATCCAGCTCTGCGGGGTCAAGTTCAGCGGCTAACAGTTAAGGTCAATTTTAAATCAGAATGTCAATTTCCATCTTTGGAACCTGCAACCAGCCGGACTGAGTCAAAGTCAATTTAGCCTGGTATTGAGGCTCCCCTTCTCAGAAATTTGATCACATAAAATGTCTCTTGAAATGTCAAAACTGCTGGGGATTCTCATCGATTTCCTGATTTACCCAATCACTGGTTATCAGTACCAGCGGTAGCACATAGTAGGTGGACATTTCCACCCAGAGCGCTTCTCTTGCACATTACATGCCCTGATGAAAAGTCAGTATAGTATTCCCTCAGGCACTTACTTTGTTTCTGTGGTATGTAGTGGTTTATTTAACCTTTTCATACTATATGGTCATTTTTCTCTCCTATGGTATCACTGATCTTCCTATAAAGCCTCATAGTGAGTCTGT
Source organism: Hoplostethus atlanticus (assembly GCA_034670405.1). Lineage (NCBI taxonomy): Eukaryota > Metazoa > Chordata > Actinopteri > Trachichthyiformes > Trachichthyidae > Hoplostethus > Hoplostethus atlanticus. Next base: position 186,334 of record JAXDDX010000141.1, on the reverse strand, counting down.
GGTAGTCAATAGTGAGTTTATAGTGACCTGATTGTACTTTATGGTATTTTTACCTCACTATAATATCCCTATAGTGTTGCTGTGATATTTCTATAGCATCCCTCTAAACGTATTAGAGGATTACTAAAGTTACTCGATGCGAGGATTTGTGAACCTTTCTAGAAGACTGTTTGGAACAGAGGTTTCTACACAGAGCAAACGCACACACACACACACACACACAGTCTAAATCCAGACCTAAGGCAGACCACCAAAACTTTCTAAAGCCGCTTATATATCGAATGCGTTTCTGGGTGTAAGAAATGACTGATCACTGACAAGATGTTATGACTTAGTTAATGTGATAAATTAAATAATCACACCCAATTGACTCCCATCCGCGTGCGCGCGCGCACACACACACACACACACACACACACACACATTGATTTACTTGCTGATCATACCCCCATGACTGAAGAGAGAGAGAGAGAGAGAGAGAGAGAGAGAGAGAGAGAGAGGTGGAGGAGCAGAATACGCAGCGACCCAGATCCTCCACTGTCCAGGCACGCGCGCGCACGCAGGCAGATGCAGATACAGATGCATGCACACGTACAATGTTGATCTTGTATCTCTGGCAGCATTGCTCTTTGCTTTCATGCCAATGAAATTTTTAATTTCAATTAATTGAGTGTGAGAGAGAGAGAGAGAGATCTCGAGAGAGGTCTCGCTTTTACCCTCCACTAAATCATTCCCACCGCTTTTATTTTAACACAAACCCCCCGACAGAGAAGCCGCCCCGTCTAGTAAATCCGTCCCGTTTATCGAGCGTCCCACTACCGACGCCCAGAAGAGCTCTCTGCAACAACTCGCCATGCAAGCAATGCATATTAAAATTCACCCCACGCACCGAATACTGACTCTCTCTCTCTCTCCTCTCTCCCTCTCTCTCTCCCTCTCTCTATTCCCTCACCAACAGAGGAGTGTGTGTGAGAGAGATGCTTTTGGATCAACAACTCAGAACTGAGTACCCCTACAGAGGCAACTCCACCATTCACCCGTGCATCCATCCCCCCCAATGATGCACCCATTGCACCCTTCACCACCCACCCATCCAACCAGCCACCCAACTAGCCAGATATGCATCCAGCTATCCAATCCTAAAACCAGTTACCCAGTCATCCAACCAACCACCCAGTCATCCAACTAGCCACCCAGCTACCCAGTCATCCAACCAGACACCCAGGTGCCCAGTCATCCAACCAGACACCCATGGGTGCCCAGTCATCCAACCAGCTACCCAGTCATCCAACCAGCTACCCAGTCATCCATCCAGCTACCCAGTCATCAAACCAGCTACCCAGTCATCCATCCAGCTACCCAGTCATCCATCCAGCTACCCAGTCATCCATCCAGCTACCCAGTCATCCATCCAGCTACCCAGTCATCCATCCAGCTACCCAGTCATCAAACCAGCTACCCGGTCATCAAACCAGACACCCAGCTGCCCAGCCATCCAACCAGCACCCAGTCACCCAACCAGACATCCAGTAATCCAACCAGACACCCAGCTGCCCAGTCATCCAACCAGCTACCCAGTCATCCAACCAGCCACCCGGCCACCCAGTAATCCACCCAGTCAGCGGGGGATCGCACCTCTCTCTTCACGGGAACCAGTGCGCGTCGCCCGGCTGCGAGTTTCTTACCTTGAGCGCCTCTATATCCAAAGACGTCGACCGGTCCATGATAGAGAGAAGTACTGCAGATCAATCACGAAAATACAAGTCCCACGGCCGAAGAAGAAGCGAAAGAGAGATTAAAAAAGGGGAAAAAAGTTAGGCTGTAATCTAGAGTCCCAAACTCTGCAGCAGCATCCCCTGGATTAGTATTATTGCTGCTGTTGTTAATATCCCACCAAATCGAAGGCGACGGATTTTCTCAGTTTCCTTCCCCCCGGCGGGTCGGTCGGTAAAATCAGGACTCCATGCCGTGGAGGTCCCCCCTCCGGTCCCCGGTTTGTCCGTGCAAAGAGACTGTAGAAATAGAAACAGAAATAATAGAAATAGAAATAGCCGTGCGTAATGTTTCAAGCTGCGGCTTTTGCGCACTTGGCGATCCGGTGCGTCTTTTTTTTTTTACATTGGAATAAAAAATGTTCCCCCTTTTCCCGGAAAGAAGCTGGGCTTCACACTCTCCTGTTCACCGGTCAGCGGTTAAATGCCGTTATATCCCGAAGAAATCCCGGTAAATAGGAGTGTGATGTTGCGCCTATTCGTTCAGTGGTCGGCGACTGGAGAGAAGGAGTCCGGATCAGACAGATGATATTCTGCCTTGCCTTGCCTGGGCGACTTCCATGCGGCAAACCGCCAGAGATATCAGCCCTCTCCGAAAGAAGAGCGAGAGAGAGAGGGGGAGAGGGAGAGAGAGAGAGAGGGAGAGGGAGGGAGAGTGAGGGAGGGAGAGAGAGAGAGAAACCTGGTGGGAGGAATGATGGAGAGAGAGCTAGAGAGGAGAGCAGGAGAGGTGCGAGTGTGGAGAGTGTGGAGGAGAAAAGGGAGGTTTATGCTGTATATTATTCCAATGACTGACGCACCGGTGTGTGTGTGTGTGTGTGTGTGTGTGTGAGAGAGAGAGAGAGAGAGAGAGAGAGAGTGAGAAAGAGGGAGAGGAGGGGGGGTCGATCTAATCAAGTAGATGAATCGAAAATGGTGCTTTGCCACTGAAGACAAGAAAGAGATTTAAATGCAGAGGCTGTTGGAGAAAGTCTGTGGCTCCCCCCCGCGCGCGCGCGTGCGTGTGTGTGATGATACAAGGAGGGAAAGAAAATTCATCTAGAAATAAAAAAAAAAGAAATGTAGATATTTTTACCTTGAAGCTTTGGCAACATTGCTCTGTACTTTCATGCCAATAAAGTACATATTGGACTGATATAAACTGATATTATAGGAACACTGTAGTAATACCTAAAGTACTACCACTATAAACTCACTGTTGAGTACCACAGACACTCTTCCGTATACTACAGTAAGTATAGGAATACTATAGTGATTATAGGAATACTCAATAGTGAGACGGAGAGATGAGTAGATCATTCCTCTTTCCATAGCACACAAAATCACGAGGTCTCGCTCTTTCTTTCTTTCTTTCTTTCTTTCTTTCTTTCTTTCTTTCTTTCTTTCAGTGTAATTTCTCCCCATCCATCTCCTGCATATAAGGTGTCGCCGCCTGCCGACCACCAGGGTTTTTTATTAACTATCTCACAGCTTTTCACTGAGGAGAGGAGAGGGGGGTGGGTGATGGAGAGGGGGGGAGAGGAGAGGAGAGGAGAGGAGAGGAGAGGAGAGAAGAAAGGTTAAGAGAATGGAGAGAGGTAGGAGAGGCGAGACAAGGAGGGGGAGAGGAGGAAGGAGTTTCCATCACTCTGTCAATCACGGTGTCATTCCCTGACAACTGCTGAGCGGGGAGCTGCCCGGATTACACTGCAAAAATAACCATCTTAACAAGCATCGGCTCCCGACGGCTGCAGGAGAAGGGAGTCAATTTGCGGTTTGGCACGTGTTTCTTCTCTAACGGGACAAATGATTTATTGTTCCGCGTTTCCTACACAAAATAAACTCGGTCGATAAATGATAATTGAACCGATATACTGTCCACTTTCTCATTCTCCGCTTGCTGTCTTAAATTGTCTATGATTGTCCTACATTAAGTCATATATTTTGGTATTGTGGCAGCAGGGTTCGGTTCCAACAGTCACACAGGGAGAAATCCATCATAGAAGAGGAAGAGACACCAATTGCTACACATCTTCAGACCAGGACACAATCGGTTGCACAACAAACCCCATGCATCCTGCAAGAAAATACACACTTTGTTACACTTATTTTTCTTGGTTTCCAACAGCAAATCAATTGTCTCGGTGACCTGCGCTATTCTGCATTGTTTCAAGATATAGAGTGGTGCAGGAATGAGTCCTAAAACCAAGAAATGAGTTAGCATTTTTGCACTTCCTCGTCTCGAAGTCTATGGGTTTTTTCAATGGGTTTTTGGTTAGATGCCTGAAATAAGGTCTGTGGTTAGGTTGTCGGGGACATTAAACGCCATCATGCCGAACATGTAGTTGCTGATTATACCTGCTCAACGGTTAGGAGGTATTTTGGACCATTCCTCCTTACAGAAGTGTTCATTGATATTATGGGATGTCTTGCATGAACGGCTTGCTTCAGGTCATGCCACAACATTTCAATAGGATTAAGGTCGGGACTCTGTTTAAGCCATTCTGTTGTAGATCTGCTCTTGTGTTTGGGGTCATTGTCATGCTGCATACCCAACCTCTGTTCACCTTCAGATCACAGATCATTAACCTGATGTTCTCCTGCTGAATTTCCTGATACAATTTGGAATTCATTGATCCCTCAATGATTGAAGCCGTCCAGGCCCTGAGGCAGCAAAGCCCCAAACCATGATGCTCCTCCACCATGCCTCACGGTTGGGATGAGGTTTTGCTGTTGGTATTCAGTGATTTTTCTCCTCCAAACAGCGTTGTGCCCTTTTGACAAAATGTTTAGTTTTTGTCTCATCTGTCCACAGAACATTGTTCCAGTAGCTTTGTGGAACATCCAGGTGGTCTTTGAGATGGGCAGCAATGTTTCAAGTGGAAAGCAGTGGTGTCACTTGAGATAACATCGCAACTCTCCTCTCCACTAAATCAAACCGAATTAAGTCAAATAAAACATTCCTTTGCGCCTTTGCCGTCGACTTTGTTGAATTAGGTGAGAACAGGCGATAGAGGAATGTTGCGGATATTGACCTAGCAAGAGAGGTTGCTCTGTCCTCTGGGAGGGGGGGTACTTCCCCCTAGTGGTGGCCCCCAGACAGGGCCCGTCTCGCCACATGACCAAGCACTGTAAAAAGTTGCGTGCGCATCGCAACTTTACCAAAACGCATTCTGCACTTCGGTAGCACATCGGATGAAATGAAATCCCACTTTTGAAGTTCCTTCCACTTCCACGCCGTTGTTATGTCCTATGAGCTTCAAGGGCAGAAGGCTTCTGCTCAATTTAGGTCGCCTATACAAGAGTAAGCACACACACACACACACACACACACACACGCAGCTATAGGCCTATTGAATAGCACACTAGAGAACACAGAGGAACATTTGTAGAGGGAGCCGGTAAGAGATAACGAACATCATATTAATGAGCACCACACTCATTCTCTCTCCTCCTCCCTCTCTCTCTCTCTCTCGCTCTCTCTCTCCATCTGTCTCCCTCCTTCCCTCACTCCATCCATCTCTCTTGCTTTCTTTCTTTCTGTCTATTTCTCACTCCACAGTAACTCAGGGACCCCCCTCGCCCCCTTCCCCTCTCTCTCTCTCTCTCTCTCTCTCTATTGCTCACTGTCCCTCTCTCGTTTTCTGTAAACTCGGTGCTATTTGGGCAATTAATCATTTTTCCAGGGACTCGTTGTTTTATATAAGGGAGCGGGTGACCTCGGGTATGGGTGCCCGGCCACTGTGCCAGCTGGGAATGACGTCACCCACCTCTTCTTCTCTCTCTTAGCCTCCCCCCCCCCCCCTTTCCGAAACACCACAATAAACTGTTTTCCGCTCCTTCCGCACTTTCTCTCTTTTACTTAGCTCTATCTCCTCTCTGCTGCTCGCCGCACATATAAATGAATAGAAAGGACAGAAAGGCACGCGGTCTCTCTCCCAATTCAGCGACTTTATTGCCACGACTTCTTTATCAGAAACAATATTGTATGAGGTGATCAGTAATTTGGTTTGAAAACAAGCACTATACGAGAGTACATCACTATAGAGATCATGTGTGTGTGTGTGTGTGTCTCTCTCTCTCTCTCTCTCTCTATCCAGTGATGGTAGTATATCGGTCTCCCCCCTGCCATTGTGTGAACTGACTGGCCCCATCACTCTAAAAGACCATGATGCAGCGGTAGGACAGAGTAGCAGCGACACACTTTAACAGTCTCTCTCTCTCTCTCTCTCTCTCTCTCTCTCTCTCTCTCTCCCCCCTTCCTCCCTCTCTCTCCCTCTCTCAATGGCCCCGATCAGATAGGAGGCTCTTTTTTCTCCTGCTCAAAATGCAAAGCACAGCTGTTTGCGTGTTGCTAGTAACAGAGAGAGCAGAGCAAGACGACGCAAGGAGCGTTACATCACTCTCGTTGCGGTAACGCAGGATGGGCAACGTGGTAGAAAAAAACATAGAAAGTTAGGGATTTGCTCTGCTTGCTGTTGGCGAAAGGACGTGGGGTATGTGATGTCCTCCTAGAGGGTTTCATCATTTGGTCATTTCGAGAGCTCCTCCGAGACAGCACCAGTCCCCGAGGGCTGTTAACAGTATTACGTAGCCCAGGGGAGCGCCACAAAAAACGCCCCAAATGTGAGGGGCATTGTTTGGGAGGAGATCCGTGACCAAACCATTGAAAATAACTGGAAAAAAGACATGTATTTTCACTGTATTGACTCAGGACTTCAGCCTGTGTATGTAGAGGATATCTTCTTGCATTAGCAATGTAATGGCCTGTATCACATTATATACAATGAGAGAGAGAGAGAGAGAGTAGGCTCTGCTGAGAAAGACAAACAGACTGAGGTACTGTATCTTCTATGCCGTTGTTTGTTCTTCATTTAGTCTCCATCTTTGTCTCTCAGCCTCATCGCTGTGGTGTTTCTGCACTGCACTTCCCAGAGATCACCTGTCAATCAAACAGTGTGTCCCAGTACTGTGACATCTTCTTCCTTGGATTTTCTGTTGATGGAGTTTGAGTTTCTGTAGGTGGCGCTCTTTTCTTTGTCGGTTCAGCCGCGGTGGCTATCGCTGCTCACGCTAACTACCCCGTTCTTCTTCTGTTTATTCCAAACAAACTGGAACCGCATCACTTCCTGTTGGGTCGGAACATTTTCCCCAGCAACAAACAGGTGTTTTATATCAGCCAGTAACAGAGAGTAACAAAACAGACATTTATTTCTATGAAAATATCATAGATTAATACTTTGAAATAAAAAAGCTGGGTAAATTGAGTTCAGGTGAGTTTACCCTCCCTTGCATCCTTGACATGAAAACGTTCGGGAACATCTCCCTACTGTTGCCTCTTGACCTACAGTAGAGACGGACAACCAAACTCTGCTCAGCTGGGGGTCCGACGCCTTTATCAAACCCGGGGTCTGTGGTCTAAAGCTTATTGACTTAGGCGACATATATATTAAAACGTATGGGAACGCTTGTTCCACGCAATAGCCAGGTGAGGCAATTCTAAGGCACTCGTTTTACACATTGTGCAACCAAGTCTGGGAATGTTTCCACGATTGCGCTGCTACAGAGCGAATGAATTGTGGTTTAACGAGACTGCAACACGTACAGATTGTTTCACGGTGCGTTGACTTTAATATTCCAACATGCGTTTCATTTCAGGGGAGAGAGAAAGAGAGAGAGAGAGAGAGAGAGAGAGAGAGAGAATTTGTGTGGGTACGTAGACTTCCTTTATTCATACACATATTCAAGTCACAAAATGAAACACATTCTTTCACTCCAGCTTTCTGATATTTATCTCCTGATGTACCCTCTTTGTGTGGAATTGTGACTTTTGTAATATATTGTACTGTGTCTTAGAGTATTTATTTATTCTTTAATGGTACAGATATGCAGCATAACTCCTGTGACCCTGAATCAACTCACTTTTTTATGGTTGTATTTGACAGAAAAATAAAGCTTTACACCTGTATTATGTTATATGTATCATTGAAACGTTATTAGTGATGGCAGACTGACAATGCATTCCAGTCACATGGACTGAACAGAACAACCTGACAGTTTAAAATAGGAACTTAGAAATGTTCATGCATTCAAAATAATTTCTTTGGTTGCTCCTGATCACCTTTTTCATTTGAATTAGCACACATGCACTTAGTGAGGGATACATATGAGTTCATGTTTTATTTATGTATTTTCTAGTATTATTTATATCTGAAAGCTGAGGATAATATTTTTTTCTAGTAGTATTTACCACCTGAAAGCTGATGTGAACAGTTTTTTCTAGTAGTATGTGAATGCAACAGGGCTCGGAGATGAAGTTTAGTTGGTGTCTTAACAGATGGTTAGAACCCTTTCCTTTCTCCTCGCTTCTGGGCTGTCACTCTGATTCTATCACCCTTAAAAACTACAATACCCAGAAGCGCCCTCGCTCCAAATCCCTTCCCCCTGATTGGTCCAATCACGATCCAATCCCTGGCTGAATACGTGTCTCGCAGCCAGAGCATCCTTCCGTCATGGCGTCTGTTTGGGCTAAATCCCCCGCTAACCTGCCAGTTCTGTCCGTTTTCTTTCTCCTGCTGCTATGTCTGCCACCCGGGGGAGGACAGAAGAAGAAGGAGGTAACGCTTTCTTCCCTGGAATGTATTTTTGACCGTATATTGCTGTGTTGTTTATAGACAGGGCTTCGCAGGTTGACTATGCCGGTTTGCGTTAGGTGCGTCAAGCTAGCCAGGGTTAGTCGGAATAAGACCGGAAATGAATTGATATTGACTTCAAGGTAAAAACGTCAAATGTGTCACTTGAGAAAAAAATACTTGACACTAGGTAACGGAGCTCTCATGATGTTTAGGGAACAGTTGTGCGACTGCTATAGAGGCATCATTGTCTAATTCAGGCTTTGTGTTTAAGTCTTTTTTAAAGCTAACTATAGTTGTGTCATTTTGTCTATGAATATATGCCGTGAAAAGGATACTTTCTGAAAAGGATAATTCTGTTGTAATTTCCCACACATTCCTCCTTAAATATATTCTTTATTTTAACTTTTGTAGCTTGATATTACTTAGACATTACTGCTGTAAAACTTTGCTGTACATGTTCGCTAGTAAGCGTTTTATTTTGAAAATCCTGATCGGAAGTGATCCTTTTTATTCTAGGTGGCTCGACACTGGTGTTGCGGAAGATAGTCTACGAGGATCGCGTACTGGCGACGATAATAGCTGCCTGCTAGCTATATTCAAGTCGTAGCCCTATCACATATTGCTGATAATATTGTTAGGTTAGTTTAGGCAGACTGGGTACGCCGTGTTGTTATTGCGTCGAATGAAAAAGTGTGTCTTTTTAAGCTGAAATGGAAGGGTGCTGAAGATGCTGCGCATATGGCGAAGCTACCTGTCATTTGTCACTGAGCTGCTGTATTGCATTATGGGTATTTCGCACTCTAATCATTTCCAAATGTGCTGCAGGTTATGTGTGTATTTTGATCCCCCATGATGATGTAACATAAATAGAATACCATATGGTGATAACACACATCCAATATTTTAGACTCAGTTAGTTTTCCATACATAGGTGATATGTGTATATTGTTCCCTGATGATGGATGGAACACACATACATATTTGCACCTTACAGTGCCATGAGTACATTTTTAGAACGGGGAGAAGGAGGGAATCATGCCACCATCCCTGACAGTGTTGGTGATGACGCTCAACTCACTGAGCTACATAATGATCGAATCAATTAATTGATGATGTGTATCTTTATGGTTATTACTGTGACTATTAATAATGTTCAGATATCATCACCCCGACCCATTAATGCTGCTACATTTAAAAAAAACTTTTATTCAAAGTCACATTGATTTTCACTAGGCTTTCCTTGTTGATGTTCAATAGAAGGGACTTCCTGTTTTGGTTTAATGCATTGCTCACACTAGGAATTTGAACCAAGTCACTCTGTCTTTTGGCCTTAATGTTGCACCACCTCATCAGCAACTTTATTATCAAGTTATTTTGTAAATAGATTAAATGATGCATTGTACCCAGACCATGTAAAAGTGCACAGCCAGTATAAATAGTTAAATTCCCATCTAGCACTGTGTTGAACAGATTGTTATTATGGCTGCACGGCATAGCTGTTCATATGCAAATAAACCATAGGTTTTATCCAAACATAGTAATTACATGTTAGTATGTGTTGATGACAGGTTCTTATTCACCTGTTGCCACTGGTAGTGCATGAAACGTTCTTCATTGCGGCATCCAAAGTATTAAACTGGTTCTAACCTATGATCATAGGCTGTGAAATTCAAAACCCAACGTCAGAAAATAACTCTTTTTTTTTTTAAACATTGAAAATAGTGAATGAATACAACCATCAATCAGACTCAAAATGCTGTTTCCAGAATGGAGCAAAATGATCTGAGCTGTGGTCCTGGCAATTATGAAATGATAAACACCAAGGCCACTCAAAGAACAAACGGGCCCCATAAAAATTGCCAGATGGATGACATGCCTACATGATTGAAGGGTTAGCCTGATTGAAATGAAGTATATGAATGACAGATGAACAAATATTGAATGCACGCACAATCGGGTAGAAGTGACTGAACAAGTGGAAGAATGAATGCATGACTGAACGTGTTGTTAGTGTCCTGTAAAAAACGTGATGTTTCCAAATTTTTTTTTTTTTTTTCAATTTAGTTGTTTCAGCTGATGCCAGTGGGTTTGCGTGGTGACATGGGGGGGGGGGGGGGGGTAATCAGAAGCGGACAGCAGTGGGTTCTTTCGCCTCATACTTAACCGCTGATTTAAAATCCATATTGCGCTGTAGATGAGTCAGCAGCAACAAGATGAACTTGATCTCCCTGTCCCATTACTTACCCTTTAGACTGTACATTCAGGCGTTTTGTTGGTGCAAAAATCTTTTTCCATATTTTAACGCCGAAGAAGAGCCCGCTTTTTCCTCGATCAATTAAATTGATCGCCGCGCCGTTTTAAGTGTCTCTGTCCATCACAGTTCCGTGGGACGAAACCTACTGTGTAGATGACTGACACAGAAGGATTTTTAGCTGTAAAAGCTACAACAGGGAACTTTATTAAAACCTCCAGATATTTAGTTAGTACTTCTTAGAAAGCTTTATTTACCCTTTATTTATTTGCTGAGAAGCTCCACTGTAGTAGCTACGGGTTGTGCCTTGCTCAAGGGCACGTTGGCAGTAAATGAGGGTTACTTGTTCATTTAGTTGGTGCTAAGCAGTATTACCCCCCCGACTCTGCTCTCTCTGGCAGCATTTAACTAGTTTTGCACAACGACGTTACACTTTTGTCCATCCTGTGTGGAATATTTGTGGCTCGCTGGTTTCAACTGCATAATGGTCCGTGGATAGATTGCCCTGGGTAATATTACTGGGCCTGCTGTACCAGCTAGCAGACAGGCGCTAGACACACACACACACACACACACACACACACACTATGCGAGCCACAGGAGAGATATTGAGGAACTATAATGTGAGAAATGTGCTCCCCCCCCCAGTCGCTGGCCCGGGGCTATGGCGGAGAGCAGGAGGAGGAAGATCTTATTTAGCTGGAAATGGCCAAAATGGTGAAGCAGCAGTTTTTTATTCCTCTCCTTACCTCCAGTCTTTCTCTCCCTACCGTTGCCCCGGTCACCTCACGCCTTGGAAATATACTCTCTCTCTCGCTAATATGCTTTCTCCACTGCATTCCTGTGCCATGCTGTACCCGCGCTGTCACGGTACAGGATATTCTTCTATTATATTTGGTTCACGGTTCAGTACAATTAGGGTACAGTAAAAAACCTACAGTAAAAGCACCTTTTATGTATCTGGTACCAGCCTGCTTTCAAAGGATGCTGGCTGGATCGTCGTCATCTTGTACAAGTGATGGGTTGCACCCGCCGTTTATGAATACAAACAATGGAAAACAATGACAAAACGCTGCGTCAACTAGAGACGGAAGAAAGGCGATAATTTGTGCTTATGCGGCCGGTGTGTTTCGATTGCAGTATTACTTCAAAAGAAAGATATAATCCCAGGCAAGAACCCCAAAAAACAAACTCCATTGGGTTTGACTTTTCTGGTGTTGATGTTGACACTGATTGCTATGGTTCTGCTGTTGCTATAGTTACACATGTGCATTCTGGACAGGGTTCCATGCGTTCCAATCCTGTGCTATACTGTGCCAAACCATACGGGCATACCCGCGCATAAATGTCCCTCGGAGGGTCCGTGGGAGACCCCAGAGCACTGACGGCAGCAGTATTTTCTAGCCACTGTTTTCTCAGAGTTTAATATATATATATATATATTTTTCTCCTCCTCTTTCCCCTTGTTTTCCTTTCCTGTATGAACGGCCGGGAGGAGGACGGAGGGAGGACTGGGAGAACGAGGGAGTGAAGTCTGGGAGCGAGGGATCTAGGGAGAGGAAAAGTTTGAAAGGGAGGGACGTTGAATGAGGTAAAAAGGGCGAGAAAGTGAGATGGCAAGATGCTGACAGACAGGGAGAAGGAGGAAAAAAAAGGGATGAAAGGGGAGGAAAAAATAAGACGTCGGGGACAGCAGGGAAAAGAATATTTATATCTCTTCAACGCTCCCTCGTTCATCACCCCGGCTCGGCTGGATATTACATCCAGGCTGTGTTGTGTTTTCTGTCCTAAGGCTGACTACAGCACAAAGAAAGAACCCCGTGTAAGCACTTCCCACACCTCGGGATACGGGGTGAAGCCAGAGGAAGTCCGGGGCAGAGGAGAGACTATAAGGGAAGGCTGGATAAAGAGAGAGAGAGAGAAATCGCAAAGGTGCTGGGCTCGCCGCCACACCCGGGGAACCGGTCTTAATAAACTGATCAGAATGAAGCGGCGTCGTACGTTTAGATTTTAGAGTTTAGATTGAGGCTTATGAGGCTAAACACTGTGTAAGCACTATTGACTCTCCTGCCTGGCTTATACATCGGAGAATAAAACCACAGCGCGCCGTTTCTGCACTACGTTTCTCTGCCTGTGGACTTCAGGGGTGACTTACAGTACAACAGTGTCCTGCAGAAGCTTGTTTGAGGAGTTTGGGGATAACCTGGCTGATTTTTCCCCTGCAATATTATTAGAGTTATAATGCTGTAATGCTAGCCAAGGTGATTGGCTGCAAGCTGCCATCTCTCCAGGACCTGCACGCCTCCCGGACCCTGAGGCGTGCAGGTAGGATTGTAGCCGACCCCTCCCACCCCGGACACAAACTCTTTGAGTCACTCCTACTACCCTTGCACATATATATGGCACATATTCTTTTTATTTTATTGTTATTAATATTTTTCTTATTTCTTATCATATCTTTTCATATATTTTAGTGTGTTTTTTTTCTATTTTCTATTGTATTCTTGTCCTTTGCCTTCTACAGTACTTGCTTTTATTCTTGTTTTTTGTTCTTCTCTTCCTGTGTTTATTGTGATGCACCAAAACACCAAGTCAAATTCCTTGTATGTGAAAACATACTTGGCAATAAAATCTGATTCTGATTGAAACTGGGGAACAACAAATCAAGCATGAGGCAAAAAACCCACTGCAAGCTAGGAGGTTTTCTGCGGAACAATTTACAACGTGGACCGTAAGCTTATGGCCATCGACTGTGTAAGTAGCATTGACCCAGGTGTTGCAATGGCAGGGTGATGAGTTTGAAACCCAGAAGGAAATGTAAGCCAGAAGAGTGCCTGTCAATCTCCTTTTTAGTGCCGGAGGTGCACTTTAGCCGAGCAGGAGATGTCCGCGGCGGAGCGAAATGATCGATTACGTGAACATTTTCAAAGAAAGCCTTCATTTATATCTTTCCCGGCAAGCACTGAGCTGCCGGTCACGGCCCAAATTGCATTAACCTGCAGGAAAATTAGTTGATTCTTAAGCTCATTAAATTAAAAAGGAAGTAGATCTAATTTATTTTTTGCATTGACTTTCTTAACATCTGGCTGAAGCTCTCAAGGCACAGCTGAGCTCGCTGTGAGGCACACCAGGTTGCCTGCATGCGCGTCCACCAGGAAGCTCTTTCTTTTTTGGTGGCGGCAAGAAATAGATGCTTGCAGGAAGTGGCGGTTTGTGGCTACCGCTGTTGCTATGCGACTACTGCAAACGTGTTTAAAGCGCCACGCTCTTCTGCTCCAAGAGGAAGGCCTTCTTAAGAAAGTTTCAACGTTCAGGAGCTTTTTCCGCTTGCACGGTACAGACAGCAGGGTCCTGAGTGTCTTGTTAGCATGCAGGCTAGGTGATGCGGGCATCAAGTGTGTGTTTTTCATACTCGGAAATTGCAGACAAAGTGCGTTCACGTTATGGGATTGATTCATCACTTTCAACCCAAGGAAACTGTTGCTTCCCACGACGGAAGAAACGCTTTCTTTTTTTTTCCGCTTCGTAATTCAAAGTACCCACTGCACACACAACTCTGAGGTGGCGTGTGTGTGTGTGTGTGTGAGAGGTAAAGACATAGGGTTTCAAGTGTCCCCGTCCCCCCCCCCCCCGCTGTGTGTGTGTATGCAGGAAAAAAAAGTGTGCGTTTTAAAATTGAAGAGCCGTGCGTCTGGCCGCGTGCGTTCAGTGCCTGGTGCCACGCTGTGCTTGATTAGAGCGGCTTAGCGCTGCCAAGTAGCACTAACAGGCTTGTCGCACGCGTTGTGTAGCGCGCTTTGTGGCGTCGATATCGGGGGTTAGCCTTTTACGTTTCTATCTGTCTGCTGCCGGTTATCGCTCCGGTACAGGAGACGGACCCCCTCCCTTTCTTTCCTCCTTTCTTTGTTTCTTTCTTCATCACCTTGTTTTCTTTCTTGCCTACTTTGGTCATTTGTCGTTCTCTCTTTCACGCATGCATGCCAATACTCTCTCTCTCTCTCTCTCTCTCTCTGTGTTTCTATTCCGTCTGTCCTTTCCTTTCTCATGAAAATGTGGATGCTAGGGTTCAAGAGAGATGAATATTGTATTGCCCCCCCCCCCCACCCCTTCTCCTCGAGTGCTGCCAATACAGCCCAAACTGCAGCTAAAAAAGCAGCTGTAATGGCGCCATATTTTGCGCAGTGAGATGTTTCAATGTTCTCCCAGTGAATTTAGGGGTGATTTGTTTGGATCTCTCTCATTAGCCATAGTCATCTGAATTATTGATGCGGCGGTGTCAGGCCTGCTTTTCCCACTGACTGATGGTCTGTGTTCCCAAGTCGTTTTCCCTCCTCCGTTATCCTCCCCCGTCCTCCTCCTCTCTCTCTCTCTCTCTCTCTCTCTCTCTCTCTTTTTATTATTTTTTTTCCCCTGCCCTTTCCGACATTTCTATAACTAATTTTCCGGGGTCGTGAAAGGATCTCCCTCCCCTTTTCGCCTCCCCCTCTCCCCTCCACCGCACCTTTTTCCGCACATCCCCTTTTGACATTTCTATCACAAATTTTGTAGCGCAGTTAAATAATCTCTCCTTTTTTTTTCCTTCATCTCGTTGGCTCCTCCCGTTTCCCATTTCCCTCTCCCTTTCCTCCCCCCCCCCACTTCTTCTTCCTCCCTGTCTTCAGTTTTGCCCTTTTCCTGACATTTCTGAGGCTAATTTCCAGGCTAGTCCCATTGAATCGGAGGGGAGTACGGGGCGTTCCCTTGTTGTGAACATTAATTTGCAACTCTGTTCATCAGAGGCACTAGCCAGTTCTGAAATGTCCCTTTCAGTCAGCGTCCCTTTTCTCCATCCATCCATCCATCCATCCATCCATCCATCCATCCATCCATCCATCCATCCCTGCGCTCCCCTACGGCGACGGCCATGTTGCACGGCTGCGACCTGAACGCGACACCCACCATCTCTCTCTCTGCCCCTTGCTCTCTCGATCCCTCCATCCCTCTCTGTATTCGTCCCCTCCTCTCCCACATTCTATTCATCCCTCACTCTCTCCTCTCTATGCATCCCTTCTTCTCTACGCTCTCCCTCAATAATTTCTTTGACTCTCGCATCCAGGTGGGAGGGTCTTGAACAAGACGACACCGGCCGTCGCTTGGGATCGAACCCGAGACCTTTCGGTTACGGGACAGTTTCTCCACTCCAGCCATCCCCATAATAGGGCTCTCTCTTTTTTTTCTCCTCTCTGTATTTCTCTTTCCTGTCACTCCTTCTACTCTTTTGATCCATTCTCCATTTTTTTTTACCTGCCTCTATTTCTCCCTTCCTCCCTCCTTCCCTCTATCCAGCCCCCCCCAGACTGACAGGCCATGCTGTATAGCTGATATGAGGTGGCATATTATCCCACAGTGTGTGTGTGTGTGTGCTTGTGCGCGTGCGTGTGTGAGTGTGAGTGTATGACTGTCTGGCTTGTGGCTGATAAGACGTCACACTCTTATCCTCCCAGACAGACCTGTGTTGCCGCGACGGTTCGCAGGCCACACACACACACACACATATATATAAACACAAACACACACATACACCTAGACACACATATGTGCATGTGTACACGCACACACACACGCACATACACACGCGTGCACACACACGACCTGTGTACCTACTAGGTTGTGAGATTGAGAGCCTTACACTGCAGCTTTACGTGATGCTGTGTGTGTGTGTGTGTGTGTGTGTGTGTGTGTGTGTGTGTGTTTGTTTGTTTGTTGGCTGTCACAGATATCTGATGATTCTCTCTTATTAAACTCTTAGTCTTTCTGCTTCACTGCCAGAAAGCCTGTAACGCTCCACACAGGGCTAAAGACTGTGTGTGTGTGTGTGTGTGTGTGTGTGTGTGTGTGTTTGTGTGTGTCTCATGGTAGAGAGGCTGTCATAAGACTGCCTTATTGAAAACACTTGTCATGAGAGGGCAAGTGTAGGCTAGAGGAGAGCGACAGGAAGGATTATTTTTTTTTCTGGCTTGCCTCGTTTTCATGTCCCTAAAGGTGAAGATAAAAATAGGTCCAGAAATTATTGAACTGATCCCCAATCAGTGAATTATGTTAACGTAGCCACATTCGCACCAGGAGCTGCCCAGTACAACCACAGTCTTCCACCGCCGCAGCTGGAGGATGAGTGCCTTGCTCAAGGGTAATTTGACGGTAGTTGTCAAGTGCTACTCACTCACCTGACAGTTCTTCTTCTTCTTCTTCTTCTTCTTCTTCTCACAGCCGTTCCAGGCGACCTGGAAATGAAGGTGGAAATAAATCCTCTGAAAGTCCTGAGAGAGAGAAAAAGTTTTTAAAAGTGCTGGTGCTTCCTCCCCCCTGGTTTTATTGAGAATTATTAGGAGTTACAATTCTGCCCAAGCTTGCCAGTCTAACTGACAGGTTATTTATAGCCCGAAAATAAGAGGTATTACACACACACACACACACACACACACACACACACACACACACACACACACACACACACACACACACAGCCATATGGTAATATAACATGATGAATTGAAGCAGTTTAGCATAAAGAGGTAGTCAGGCTAAATGCTAAATGCCATTTAGTGTCTCTTTCTCTCTGTCCCTCTCTCTCTCTCCCCCTCTCACTCACTCCTAATCCCTCCTCCATCTTTTCTTTTGAACTATTACCTATTTGGAAAAATGACATCTAATATCTTTGAGGTGACGTGAAGGACAGCGCAAAATCAGTATTTTTCCAGAACTTTCTACTGCAAAATGAAGGCTTTTGTTTTGTTCAGAGCTCCATCGTTGGAAATCGGCCTTTCATGACCTGACAGATAATGTTAATGTGTTACAGCACGCTTCTTTTGCCGGATCAGAAGACTGTTTCATAATAATATAAATTGTATCAGCAGAAATGTTTCAACATATATGCAAATCCATATAGTCGACGCCTGGTTTCTTCAGCAACCCGCCGTTATCATGCATCCTGGGTAATCGGTACTCGTTTGCGTAGAGAAAGTCCAGGTGTAAATGCACTGCCAATTTTGAAAGGAGGTAAATGCTAAATCAGCTAAATCACATCTACACACGGTGCAGATGCAAGACACATTCTGAGTCGCTAGATACCAAGTAGGTCACGGTCACATCGCTTGTGGTTCCCCATCTTTACTGGTGGTGTGTTTTTAACAAGCTTTGGTCTCCATGCTGAGAGAACCAATGTTTTCTCAGAGTTGACAAACTAGCTAGCAGACAGATTGTGTCTTTTAATGAGGAGGTTGATTCGTGCTGATTGGCGCACTCCTTGTTTGAACCAAGCGATTGTTGCCCCCCCCGGCCCCCCCAGCGCCGTTGATATCATTGACCAGCCAATTACTACTCATCAGCCAAGCTTGGGGGAAGATGCGATTGGTGCAGCCAGCTCACCATCTTCACCATTTTCCAGCGCGAGACCCGACAACCCCTTTTTCATTTAGCTGTAAGAGAGTTTTAGCTTGCTCAACTAGGAGTCACTTCACCACTTTTCCACTCTTTTTTTATCACAGCCTGCGCCGCAGTCAGAGCTGTTGGACTGGGTTAAATCTTCAATGCGTGCGTTTTGTTTTGTTTTTTTCCCAGGCAAATAAAGCAGAAAGAAAGTTCTGTCCTTCAGTGGCTTTATCGACGAGTCGTTTTCTTTAGTCAGACTGCCAGCACATTCAGGTCTTCGTCAAACTAAGGTCTTGATAAACGGACACACTCACACAATGGCATCATTTGGTGCACTGTCCTCGCTCGGCTATCGCTCCATCAACAAAATAAACTCAGCTCAGTGAGGATCATGAAACCAATCTTACCGCTCTGTTTTAGACCAGAGACCTGAGACCGCGGGGCCAGGAGTAGTAGTTGAAAATGATGACATAAATAAAAGACAGGAATTGTATATTGGAAGTAGTAAGGCAGTAGTGTCAAATGTGGTGTTTTCCTTGAGCTTATTCTCCAGTGTCTTGCTGGGTGCATCGTTTTAGGTCTTGCACTGTTTGCATGGGTGTCTGGTATATATGGGTCTTGTTTCAACCCCTCAGTATACTGTCACGTTTGAATGCTGTGATCATAAGGTGTTTTTAATGTTTGGACTAGCCTATTTTATCATTTTGTTTGACTGTTTTTGTTTCTTATTTGGTCTCAGCATTGGCCCTGGGGCACCACTGCTTGTTTGTTCAGTTTGTTTTTTCAATTTCATCAACTTCATGTCCAATTTTGTCATAAAAGCACAAATTGAAATGATTGCTGTGTGCGGATTGGCGCGGTCTGCACGCCACGCAGGCGCAGTCAGGTGCAGCAAGTAAAAAAGATGGAGAGAAAATGGTGGGTACATGGAGGGTTCAGAGCTGCTAAAGGTCACGGCGTAGGGAGACGGAGGGCTCCTGGGAAATACAGACAGACAGGCAAAGAGGAAGACGGCCGACCTGGCAGGCGGACAAGCTCGCTACTATATGACCTTAAGTGACCCCCAACCCTCACTTTCACCTTTTCTCCTTTCTCTTGCTCTTATTTTCCACAAACGTGCCACCGCCTGTCATTCCTGTCCTTCATGTTCTTCTTCTTTTTTTTTTTTACAAAATTTTAAATTCAAGTCACTCGGTTCAGGTTTAGACACTAATTCTGTACCTCTACACTATCAGATTTTCTCACAGAAGAGAAAATCATTTTAAAATCACGTCTGTTCTGTATTGGACACCCTACCCTGCGTGTGTGTGTGTTGTGTGTGTTGGTGCATGTGTGTGCACCCCGAATTGCAAATGAACTAATCTTCTTCTTCTTCTTCTTGGGCGGCATCAAATCGATAAAATCAATTAAAGGTTGTATCGCTGGCAAAATGTAACTCCGATGTTCGCTCAGTAGCTGCAAATTTTGACCTCCCGCAATTCCTATTCTCGTATTCAGAAAGAACTAGGTTGCACATCATCGCGATGAAGAGATAGAAAATGAAATGATGTCCTAGGAAGCATTTAAGCAAGCAGGTTATTCTATTTCTCAAAAACATCAACAACTTATGTGACAGGGGACAAGACAAAAGTCGTTTTTTCGACCGCAGGAACTATCCAGGAACTATCCAGAAACTATCCAGGAACTATCCAGGAACTATCCAGGAACTTCAACCTTTCCCACCGAGCCCCGAAAAAGGTTCCTCTTGGATAGTTCCTGGACCCCCCCCAAAAAAAAGGTTCCTGCTAGCGAGGTAGTACTTTTTGGGGGACCAGGACCCATTGGGGCGGAGTTGCAGTACTGGACAACGTTGATTGGTCAATACAAGTGTCACATACTCCTTATCTGCGTAATCTCCCCCGGTACTACGGCACGGTGGGAAAGCAACCTCAAACGAAAAACTAAACTAACTAAAAAGGTTCCTGAATTCCCCAATTTTTACCATTGGAGTAAATTTGGAGTTTCCTTTTATATAGTGTCCGCTTTCCCTCCTTTCAGGTCACATCCTTCCCCTCCATTTTTTATCTCGACGTCGTAGAACTGGACGCAATCTGGTTTTCAACTAGATGTCTTTTGTCTTCGTGACTATCACCGCCCGCCCCCTCAGCTTCCCCTCCTAATTCCCTGCACTTTTTTCCCCCAACATGCCCTTATCTCTCTCTCTCTCTCTCTCTCTCTCTCTCTCTCTCTCTCTCTCTCTCTCTCTCTCTCTCGTCTCTCTTCTCTCTTGTGCGTGCTTGCGGGAGGTCATATGGTAATGATAGCCTTTAATCAGTCAAAAGCCTTTTTAAACCCAGACACACACACACACACACACACACATCCTATCATAGCCGTCATCCTCTGACTGAAGTGCTTCAGGTTTGTTAATCAAAGAGAGCCTTCTTTTTAACGTGATGTGAGATGGGATGAGAGGGATGTGGCCGTACATCACGCCTTGCCTCAGTGCTTAATTAATCCTTAAGGGCACCCGTAGCTGACCCCTGTTACTAGAATCACTACAATTGGACTAAATCATTCAATCAACTTTGCACACACACACACACGTGTAGGCCATCACTGATAGACACTCACTCTGCGAACACACACTCACGATGAGCAAGCGTATATATCGAGTCTTGCATCTGTGTGATTACTCAGTACTCAGACACTCACGGATAATTCTGCCTGGAGCAGCAAGTTGATAAAAGTATTTTATGTTACCCCACTTCAGAGTGAGTGAGTGAGAGGGAGAGAGAGAGAGAGATGGAGAGCTGAGCAAAAGATAATAAGGCACAGAAGAGACTTAACGATAACACGTCCTCTACGTCGTGATGAATTAGCCGCACATCGGGGAGATGATGATGAAGAAGAAGAAGAAGAAGCTCCTCGTATTCGCTTTGCGCTCCACTCCCGTTCAGGAGAGCGGCTCTCTTCTGCGACCGCCACGTCTCCGGGGGGCCTCCGTTAAGACACGTAATGTCTCCCACTGTGTTGAGCTTATGTCTGCTCAGCCACACTGTACCTGACTGTACCAATTAGGCTTTGTGCCTTTTTTTTTTTTTTTTTTTAAAGAAATAAGAAGAATTCCCATTCTGGTTTCAAATGCCTTTTTTGAATCCTCTTCTTTCCCCCGAAGTTGGTTTTGATCACTTCCTGGAAAGTTTTTCCCGCCTTCATCTTTCCTAAATGCACTAAAGTGTAAAATTGCATGTGTTTTGAGTATGTTTGAAAATGCCTTTTTTTTTTTTCTGAATGGGGAAAGTTCCTCTTCTTTTACTCTCCCCAGTTCACTGGTTTGTACAGTAACGGGGTGGTTAGAGAGCTTTAATGAGATATTTCACTCCTGTAATATTTTTTAGATTTTTAGTATACGTATAAAGACTTTAACAGCTATGACACACTACTGGCTGCAACTCTTAAAGGTACAGTCCCGTGCAAGAGATTAAACCCTCACACGCTCCTGACCGCCCCGCAATTAGCCGCTGATGCCGAGGCGTGTGTGTGTGTGTGTGTAATCAGGCTAATGGCCGGGTGAGTGTATTCCCAGAATCACTGTTGCCATGTATCCATAGATTTCCCCAGCCTGAAACAACAATGTTAATAGCTCTTCCTGTGTTGCTTTCATTTCATTTATGTCCCCTGGCCTGTTGCCCACCACCACCACCACCACCGCAGACAACCCCGAGAACCCGTGGTAAAAATCTATGATTGAACCCGGCCGCCTCCACCGTTATTGCTTTTCTTTCTCTCTCTCTCTCTCTCTGTCTCTCTTTCTCTTTGCCTCGGTCGTTTTCTTCCTTCCCCCCCCTTTTTTTTTTCCTCCCCCTTTTTCATTTACGTTCCTCTCTTCCCTCCATCCCCCTTTCCCTCGGCTTTATTGCGGGGAGTGGTCTGGTTGCCACATGCTCCCTGTGTGCTTGCGCCGTCTCCCTATTGTTTTCATAGTAAAACTGGCCCCTTGCCCTCTCTGCCCATCCCTAGCATTTTTATTGGGCCGCCTTTTATAACAAAATCAAACTGCGCTGACACCCCATGAATGCAATTGGAGCTGTGTGTGTGTGTGTGTGTGTGTGTGCTTTCCGTGGTGAAAAGATATCTGCAAAGCTAAGGGGAAAGAGGGAGGCAGAAGGGAGAGAGGTTAAGCAGAGAGATATCCCAATTCCATTTTAGGCATTTGGCTCCTGTCCAAAGTGACTTTGACAAAGTGCAACTGTAGAATAAGTTACATTACGGATTCAGCAGTAGCTTTTGAAAGGTTGGAGAAGCTGACCTGGTGACTGGTTGCTGGTTTGGATTCCTGGACCGGCCGGGGTGGGTGTAGTTGAGCCGCTGCCCGCGTGATCCTCATATTCATATCCTCACATTTCACCTCGAGGCAGGAAGTGCATTGTTAGTCACATCCTGAACCCACCACCCCCCTTCCCTTTCGTTGGTCAAGTTCCCACTTGTCACTCATCTTGATGAGCTGTCTTCTTTGAAACGACACCCAGCCCCAGGGCTGAGGTAACCGGCAACCCTACAGTCGCTGAAGAAGCAAGACAGCAATTATCAAAAAAACAAACCAATGCAGATGTTTTTTGAACAGGTCATGCTCTCTGGCCTAAAAGTGGTTATGTGCTTCCTGGGATAAATTAAAGTTAAAAAAAACTTTCTACAAGGTGGGGGCGTCAGAGAGAATGAGAGAGGAGACAAATTTGAACAGTGACACTTTTTTTGGGGGGGGGGGGGAATGTTGTAGCTCTTGGCTCTCATCAAACGATATAGCGACTGTGAGGTTAAAATGGCGACATTCAGCACTGGGCTGAGGTTTATTTTGATCTCTATTGGAACGTTGCTTAGTTGTTTTTTTATCTGTCCAAATACTGTTGGCACTCCTGAAATGGGGTGACCGTACACAAAAAAAGGGGGCCGTCATCTTTCCCTGTTCGTGCCGATCGAAGCTGAACGTCTGTACTGTCACTACGCTGTTTGACATCCAGTGTGGATGTTTAAACGTTTAAGAAAAAATAGGCCACGGTTCAAATATTTCCGGAGCTTGTTGTATTTAAAACGTGGTGGAATCGAGCTTTTAGCTGTGCAACCTCTGCAGGTCCAGAAGAAGACTTAAATTGTGTTAAATCACTCCGTGCCATAAAGGGTTTTTGGTACAGCAAAGTCTTAATTGAGCTTTAGTTTTGGAGGCGTCGGTTTCTAGGTGCGCCGTTTGTCTAGTGAGAGTTCAACCTAGTCGTGCAGACCTAAGTCATATTCTGATCGGCCTGCAGTTTTCACACGTGTTTCAATTGCAAAACTGGTGTTAAGTCTCATTCTAACTGGCATTAAAAAAGTCTTAAATTTACCTCAATGACTTTCGCAGACACCCCGAACCAACGACCACGATATGTGTTCTTTTGGGTAGGTGTGTCTGATGAAGGTGAAGGTGAGTTTCTGAATGTGTTTTGGATTGTTAGTGTGTAAAGGGCCTTTGTTGCTCCTTCTATTCGATCCCTTTACTCATCTGTCCATCTCCATCACTCTTCTCCTCCATCCTCATACCCCCCCCCTCCCATTCTCTCCTCCCTCTTCCTCCCCCCCTGTCTCCAATCATTTCCTCTCCTCCCTTTCCCTCTTCAGCGCCCTCACTTTTTATGTGCTGTTTCTACATTTGGGCCCTGCCTATTTTCTCTCCCACCAGCCCAATTTTCAGTCCCTCCTTTCCTCGAACCTATCAGTCGCCTCCTCCTGCTCCACTTATTTCATTCCATCCTTCCCTTTCGCCGCCGTTCAATTTTCCAAAACATCCCACCTCCCTAACCAGTGTTGCTCTTTTGCTATTTTCTCTCCTCCTCTCTCAGTCTCGTCTCCCTCTGTGTGTGTGTGTGTGGTATACTGGGTTTAACTCGCCACACAAAGTCTTCATAAGTACACCACGATTACCAGAAATTGACTTGCGAGGATTTTTTTTTTTGCCAAAGTGTATGTGTGTGAGAGTGTGTGTTGTGTGTGAGACATAGCTGATCTTTTGTCCCGTGTTATCCCAGGCCAATTTCCAGTAATCCTCCACTCAATGGGAGCATTGGAAGGAACTGTATAGGGCCTGATGGCCAAAGCTGTGACCCATTCACTTACAATAGCCCCCCCCCCTTAAGACCGCCAAGAGAGAGAGGGATTGTGGATTGAACAAATGTTGTAGGCTTGGTGGATGGAATCCTTTCACCAGCTGGAGAAATCTGTAGAAAACTTTGTGCAGATTCAGGTGTAGGAAGCTACGAAGGTGCAAAGCTGGAAACGTATATGGACGTTTTCTGTATCAGATTTGTAAAATCTATTAATATATTTTATTCTAGTAATATACTTTTAGTCTTATTAATATATATTTATTTTATTCTATTAATATATTTTATTTTATTAATTATTATTTTATTCTAGTAATATACTTTAGTCTTATTAATATATTTTATTTGTATTAATATATTTTATTTTATTATATTAATATACTTTGGTCTTATTAATAGATTTTATATTATTATTTTAAAATATTTTATTTTATTATATATGCTTTAGTCTTATTCATATATTTGATTTTATTATATTAATATATTTTATTATATTAATATATTTTATTCTGTTCGTTCGGCTGTATGTGCTACATGTACTGTATGGCTGGAATGACAAACTCAAACTTGAAACTTGAACCAGACAAAACAATGTACACCTGTTTCATATTATAAATATGAGAATGATGAGAATGAGAAAATCAGTGTGGAATTGTGCACACGTGAACACGCTTCATTTCCCCTCGCACAATTAGCCACACGTGGTCGTAGAAACACTTCCAGTTACCTTATTTTGCATATAAATGTCAGCCTTCAGCTCTGTTATTCTCGAGGTGAAATGGCAAAATGAATAAAGAAAACAAATTGAAGGTTATGTTCTGTGCCATTGAGCAGAGGAGAAGTAATTTATTTGGGGGCCTTGGTACTGGCATTGCAAACATGAGAAAGGAAGCAGAGTGGCAGAAAGTCACCGCTGCTGTAAATGCGGTGGAATGGAATTGGGCACCTTGAAAAGGAAGTGGTCCGACTGTGGGGGTCCGTTGGGTCTGTGCCGTCTCCAGCCAACATCGCCAGCACCAGTCCACGCGGTGGACCGGTCCAGTCCTAGCATCAACAAAGGGCTTCGGTTCAGTCCGTTGATAATGTTGCCATTGGAAGTGCGGGAGCTTCGGGCTGTGTTTGGTGGCAAAAGTGCAACTTTAAAAGAGATTCTTATAGCAATGCAATTTCGAAATGTCAACAGTTGTCATTCTTTTACAAATGAACAGCCATGCTGCTCACTTAACCTACCCGAGCTCTTACAAATTGCACATCGCCGAAAGGTGCAGTTCAGCTGGTGGTGGTGGCTGCTGGGGGGGTTGGGGTGGGGTCACGGCGGGTCATCCGTTCTGAATTCTTCGGGAAGAGGTACTTCATTTTTAATGGCCATTTTGTGCAGCACAGGACACGCTCTAATAATATGGCTCACCACTCTTGCCCCACAGACAGAGCCATCTCCTCTTTAGTAAGCCAATGGTGCGCTCCACCGCAGAGCAAGCTCCAGACTCTAGTGTGTCTGCCGTGTGCTCGGGGGGATTGAGGAAGTGAGTGAGCAGCCATTGCTTTCCAGCCAGTCTCTTCCCCACTCTGCTTTGAGAAGGACTGAATGAATCGTGGCTAGAAACAGACCACTGGACAGCAACACCGCTCAGAGCCATTTGTGCTTCAGATTATTTGTATCTTGTTGAAATGAAAGTGTTTTTTGATTAACAAAAACAAATTCCATCTGGGGAAACTGGACAAATTGCGCTGTGATGTTGGCCTGTCCACCTGCAGTGCAAGGGAAACTGATGTACCTCGTACCTCATGCCAGTTCTCTTCGAAATGCCCCAGTCGCCAGTCGAGTGTTGTGAGCAGCTGTAGAGGGTCCGATGAGGGGATGATTTCTGTGCGTCGGATGTGCCAACACAGGACCCAGTTCAGCACAGAGTAAAGAATTGCTCTCGGAAAATCTACAACGACTCATCGGCCGTTCACCAACACGATCGCTAAATACACCTTCGTACCGATGTCTTCCATTAACCGCGTCTTCGGATGATACCAACGTGGCCGTTATCGCGCGTCATTACCTTTCTGCACCTCTATCCACTAAGAGCATTTTCAGTCGGATCGATTACACACCTGTAATTCATGCCAATAAAACGGGCACGATCGCGGCCCCGTAATCATTTCAAATATAGCCGAAGTATAGAGGACAGGATGAAACCTGCATACCGGAGTGCAGATCGGAGACCCTTCGAGACAAATGGCTTCGATGTCTTCTAAGTATTACACATGAGGCACGCCGAGACAGAGGCTACCAGTCATCTCCACCATGCTCTCATTCTTTCCAACATCATATCAAGGTATCACAATTAATTTGACCAACGGTATATCGATGTTTTAAATGCTTTTGCATTCAATTTACAAGAAGCATTTACCCCTCACAGTAAAAACCTCCACGTAGATAAAAGAAAAAAAATAAAAAAATAAAAAAGAAATGTTGTCTAGAAAGGACACCGAGCTACATTCAAATGCTTTGATAATCCAGCTGAGATGAATGGAGGCTGTTAAAGCAGCTTCCATTCCTTCAAGGGTAAATATTCTCCGGTGTTGGTAAGCGGGAGTGGAGACCTCCAGACACAATTATCGGAATACTGGATGGAACGTCCTCACGAGTACTGTAATGTGAAAGCGAGTGTGTGTGAGAGGTATTATGCTTCATCATCCACAGTTTAACCTCTGATATAAAAGGTGACTGGATCGAGTGATTTGATGAGTTTTTATGCGTGTGTGTGTGTGTGCGTGTGCGTGTGCGCGTGTGTGTGTAATGACCACCGTTAAGGTTTTGTGTTGCCGTGACACGGGGCTCGTTTCCATCATAGCGTCCTGCAGGTGACGTGGCAGCGATAGAAGGTGAACTGAAGGAGATGATCAGGATGCATCAGGAAATGCCCTTTCTATCTGTTTTAACTCCACTGGCTGCAGTGGAGGTCGGCTGTAACATGATTTGGACTCACTGTTGTCTCTCTAAAGGGCTTTGATTGGTCTGCTAATGCCCACTGTACTATACATGACTGAGTGGCTGATTATTTGGTTGGCTGACTGGATGCCTGATTTAGACTGAGGGCACACTAGAGGATCATCAAGATAATTAACACCATATTTGGACATCCTGTGTTGTGTTATTGTTCTTATTGTCCATGGATAAGGATGTACAGTGGGAATGGATAGAATGATTTGATGAGTTTATATGTGCGTGTGCGTCTACAATGACCAAAGTTAACCATGTAATGTGAAGATGCGAGGAATGGATGAGGGTCGGAAGGAAGGATGAGTGAGGATGGCCCAGTCACGCAGAGCTATATTCTGATATGTCCACAGTCGTTTTCATGTTCCTCATTTATTTCCTTAGTGAAATCGGTCTCATACTGTACGGTATTCTAACTGGTAGAGAGAAAGGAAGCAGGGGAGGCACACAGAGAAAAAGAAAAACCCCCATAGATTTCAATCCAGCCGCTGTCTCATCACCACTTCGCCATGAAGCGCCATAAAAGCTGATACAAAACGAATTGGAGACACTCATCACTGCATCCTAAACGCAGTTTCTGTTTGCGACATCTCGACCATCACTTGTGGAGTGGTGAGGGAGGGGGAGGTGGGCGTGAGTTTGCTCTCCAATGCACTTGAAAGGACATAATACTTTATCTGTCATATTTGCTTTTGTACGGGCGGTGAAAATCAGCGTGAGGAATTTGGACGGCGCAATAGAGCGTCACGCCTGTCGACAGCAATTGATTTCTCTCAAGTGTGTGTGACCACACGGCTTGAATAGATCTGGTCGGGCATTCCCATTCAGGACAACTCGAATCTTGACTGGCATGCTACAGGAGAGACTCAATGATCTTCGACAAAGAAAACAACAACCCCTAACTTCAGGGTACGTAACAGTAATACAGGAACAGTAAACAGGATACCATGTAACTGGCCTCCAGTCCTTCTGAGCTGTCCTATTCTGTACTCCAAACAGAGAAAAAAAATGTCGAGGCCATGTATTCTGCACTTCTTTTGTTGCTTTTAGAGTCGATTTGCTGCAGCCTTGTTTGCCCTGGTTGGCCAAGTGATGTGCTTTGTTGGGGTCACCTTAGCCTGTATCCCCATCTGGCCCAGCTAAACATCACGGAATAGCTCTAAAACCTTGAGAATCCAGTCTGCCAAGTGTTATATTGTCAACCTAGGGCGTAAGCTTCAGTCTTTTATTTTGGAGGAGTATATGTCACCCTTTTATCAAATTGGTTTTTTTGGAACGAAACTCTTCCAATGCAGGTAAACAGCTATTAGAAAACTGATCTTTGACAAATAAAATGTTAATGCAACCAAAAAAAAAAAGGTTGTAGACAAGTGAAGTCAAAATCGAGACACACTAGATGTGCTCCAACTCCTCAATTATATCAGTTTAACTTTGGGCTTTTTGTCTATTTGCGAGAGTGATTCACTCAGCCGAACATGCACGCACTGGCTGCGGTAACTCAGAGGTTTTGTGTTGCCCGCATGTGACACGGGGCTCGTTTCCATGATAGCGTCCTGCAGGTGACGTTGCAGCAATAGAAGGTGAACTGAAGGAGATGATCAGGATGCATCAAGAAATGCCCTTTCTATCTGTTTTAACTCTACTGGCTGCAGTGGAGGTCGGCTGTAACATGATTTGACTCACTGTTGTCTCTCTAAAGGGCTTTGATTGGTCTGCTAATGCCCACTGTACTATACATGACTGAGTGGCTGATTATTTGGTTGGCTGACTGGATGCCTGATTTAGACACACTAGAGGATCATCAAGATAATTAACACCATATTTTGGACATCCTGACAATTGGGAGCGGAATCACTGATCTGAGGTTTGGTTTACAGATTCAGTCTGAACCACATCGATCCACTTGCAGACTGATCTGAGACGCCCTGATTATATCAAATAAGTTGTTATTGTTATTTACGACTCGGCATCTAGACGGGTGTGTGTGGGGATCACAGATTCAATCCAAGAGCGGAGACGCTGATAGGCCAATGAGAGTCCAGTTTACATTGAGGTGAGGAGGAAGAGATGAAATACTAGGGATAATAACTTGGGAACTACTGTGATGAATATAAGTGACTAGTCTAACTACCTTTTTTCTGATGAAGCCTTAATGCATGTTGCATTCATATGTGTATTAATACATAGCGATTCGTGCTTGATCGGAGCGACTTCCCACAAGATTAGAGGTGACAATCAGGAGTCAGCAGGATAATCACAGTTATATTGGCAAGCGTGTGACGGCGCGTCCTTGCCTGATCGTCTAGTGTGAGCAGATTTATGAATGAGAGACTGTGTGAATGTCTTCTGTGTCTTACTAGCTGGCTGGCTGACTGACTGGGTTCCTGATCATTTGGCTGATGACTGCTTGACTGATAGAAAAACTAACCACATGACTGACAGACTGACTGAATAACTTACTGGTAAAGTGACTGATTAACTGATTATTTGGGTGACTTACTAACTGATTAACTAACTAACTAATCAACTGACAAGTTGATTGACTGATTATTTGGATGGATGGCTGGCCATGTGATGGATTTACTAACTGACTGATTATTTGCCGAACTGACTGACTGACTGACTGGCCATGTGATGGATTTACTTGACTGACTGATTATTTGGCGAACTGACTGACTGACTGACTGACTGACTGACTGACTGGCCATGTGATGGATTTACTGGCTGACTGATTATATGGTGAACTGACTGACTGACTGACTGGCCAAGTGATGGATTTACTGACTGACTGATTATATGGTGAACTGACTGACTGACTGGCCATGTGATGGATTTACTGACTGACTGATTATTTGGCGAACTGACTGACTCACTGACTGACTGACTGACTGGTCAAGTGATGGATTTACTGACTGATTAATTGTCTGACTGACTGTGTAGCTGTCACTGAGTCTCTCTCTCCCCCTCCCCTCCCATATGCCGTCCACAACCTCAGTGTACGGTCATCATTGCATTTGACTCAGTTCTGTCTTTTCTACACTCTCCCTCGCTCTCATCTTCTCCCCCTCTGTTTCATCTTCCGTCACTCTGCTCGTATCATTTCCTCCTTCCTCTCTCTCGGTTTTCTCTCTGCTTTCCTCCGAGTACAATTTTTCTCTCTTATCTCCTCCTCTCGGTCTATGGATGACCTGCTAGCGGGAGCGTTTTTTTTTTCTTTTCCTTTTTAAGTCATACCGTGCCTTTACTCTCTCCTTAGCCATTTTAAAAGCCAGCTCTCGGCTACAGGGGTGGCTTTGCGTTGCAAGAAATGAGAAAACAACAGGGGGCCGTTGAAAACAAGAGGGGAGAAGATGACAGAGGAGAAAGAAAATAGAGGAGTAACTAGAGAGATGGAAATAATAAATGGGGACGGAGAGAAAAAGATAGTAAGAGGAAGCGAGAGAATGGGGGGGAAAATGGAGAGACATTTTAATCCACAGTTCTGCTACTGATACAGTCTGCAGCCTAGAGAGTTATGACATTCATAGAGTGAGCAACAGAGAGTCAGGTGGATGAAACGGCATATCAGCAGACCAGTGCCACACACACACACACACACACACACACACACACACACACACACACACACACAGTAGACGTGACTCACTTTAGTGCCCTCTGTGCTTAGTGGTGTAGAAAATGGTCGGAGGCTGTTTGGAGTGCTTATGTGCATATGTGTGTGTCTCTCTTGCTGTGTGTGTGTGTGTGTGCTGTGTGTGTGTGTCAGTGGATGCGAGGAGCAGTAACCGGTGTTTGGGAGTCACTTGAAGGTCTAGCAGATTTGCTATTTAAATTGCTCTGTTTGCATATGAATTGCCGCTGACAATTGTTTTCAACTACTTTCTAGTCCACAGGATGCATTTAGACTTAATCAAGACATTATTATCATTATTGTTATTATTACCGTGACCCATGGTAGTTTTGACGGCCTCCGCGGGTGTCAGACCCCCAGAGCCATGGCGCTCTGCTCACATAAGAGAACAGTGTCGTACCTATATAGGCTGTATACTGATTGTTTACCATACAATCTACTAATGAACAGTTAATAATAATAATAATAATAATAATAACAACTTTCATTTAAGAGTGCCTTTCATGGTACCCAAGGCAGAACTAGATATGGTGAGAAAATAACAACTAGGCTAAAAGGTGGGAAGACAATAAGACAAAAGGACAAAAAGGCAACAAAAAAAAAGGACCACAATTCAGCAGCCTGGTCCAAAGGTCTTCAGCTGTAATATAAAATCAGCAGAATGCAAAGCCATAGCAAAAATAACATCAGTTATGACAACCTGAGTGTATCATGCTTATGTGTGGACATGCACTGTACAGGGCTGTCCAGTGCCACTAACAAAATGAATGGGTCGCACAGGTGTGACTTGTGACTCTCTCTTTTTTTTTTTTTTTTTTTTAAACTATTCATACGGCGGCATAATACGGTTTCACCATTTTATTTCAAGTCAAAATCATAAATCATACCATTTGGTCGCGGCGGCGTCTTCTCTCCCCGCCTCGTTCCCACACCGGGGGGGAAAAAAGACACACACATTGTTACATCATTCCCAGTCTGCCGTTGTGTAATTAGTCTCAATTGGCGGCAGCTGGTGTCTGATGAACCAGCCTAACCAGCCTGATTCCCTCCCATCCAGCCAAGGGCTCACCCACATCCTCTCCCATCTGCCACAGGTTTCTTTAGATCTTATATATTGTTCAGTGGGAAAAAAAGCAACTAGGAGAATCTCATCATCGGGGCAAGACCGGCTTTGAGGCTGGTAGGGTTACGCGTGTCTCTGAAGCTGCAAAATCTCTTGAATAATTCTTACTGGCCAAAAGTGGTAGTTTATCATTAGAAACCTTGTGTGTACCTTATTTTATCCAACTGAGAAAATGCATAGATGAGAGCATGCATAGCCTTACCCACAAACCAGTCAAGCTAGTAGTTAGACTAGCAACCGGTAGTCTAACGGTAGCTCGAAGGTAGACAAGCAGCCTATACAGTATTTCCCCTTGTGCTATGCTATCACATCCCTATTCTCTCCATGTCATGATATCATATTAGCTTATCTTTCACACTTCCCCCAGACGTAATACTATGTTTTCTTCCCTGGTGTGTGTGTGTGTGTGTGTGTGTGTGTGTGTGTGTGTGTGTGTGTGTGTGTGTGTGTGTTTGGTGTCTGTCTTTCTGTCTCAGTCTAAAGGAGTGCAGGGATCAAGGTAGTTTAAAATGTTCGCACTGCGCACGTGCACTCAGACGCACCTATACAAAGCGATGCGAGTGCAAATAGGTCGCTACGTACCATAGCTTCCGAGTTGTGAATCGTGTGTGTGTGTGTGTGTGTGAGGGTGAGAGTGTGAGTGTGTGAGTGTGAGCACCGAAGGTAGGGAAAGCCAATGCATCATTACTGCCAGTATGATTGGCATATAGGACTGACAGCTCTCCTTTTGGGGCAGAAAGAGACAAAAACCTGGTAGGAACACACACACACACACACACACACACACACAGGAAGCAGAATTGCACAGCGAGCACTTTGTATCTCTGTGTGTGTTGTACTCCTTTGTGCTGTGTTTTAGTGAATCCCTCCTCTCATTATACATGACTCATCAGTATGTGAGTGTGTGTGTTGCACTGAACAGGGAACGTACAGCAGAAACACATGTTGTACCTCTCTCTCTCCCTCTCCCTCTCTCTCACTTTCATCTTCATTCCCTTCCAATTTTTTTTTGTCTTTCTTTATCTGTTTGTCTCCAGGCAGTTTACTGGAGATTTAGTCTACAGGTCTCCCCGGTGTCTGCAGCCAAGCCTATGACCTAATGTGTGTGTGTGTGTGTGTGTGTGTGTGTGTGTGTGTGTGTGTGTGTGAGAGTGTTTGTGTGCCCAGTTAGCTGTAGGAGCGAGGCTCAGTGCTAAATAATTTAGCTACTGTCTGTTTGATCCCTTACTAGAGAACTGCTGAGAAGATGGAGGGATGGAGAGGGAGGCAGAGAAAGATAAATACATACTGGATGCCCATTATGTGTATATATGATGTGTGCATGTATACATGTGGGTGTATAAACATACGGTATACCCATTACATATACTCCGTCCATTTTCATCTCCATATCTAAATACAGGAAGGACATGAAATGGAACTGCTGAAATTTTCATTGGGCATTTATTTCTTATGTTGCTGGTGATAACATCGATAAATATTGATTTGTGTCAACTTATTACCAGCCATCTACCACAGATGATTCCATACTGCTTTGAAAACATGGCTTTCTTCCCCCGTCATACCAATACAGCAGATTTGAATTGAATAAAAAGAAATGAAAGAACCACTGAGAGGAGAGAAGCGGAGAGATGGGGATGTTTGGTATTGATATCAATGTTATGACACCAAAAGGCAAGAAAAAAGCTTAAAAAGTAGATTCTTATATATAGAGAGAGAGAACCTTCCTCCTAGTTTTTAGTTTCTTTTTAATTTTTTTATTAAGGAGATGTAATTTTTTTATTAAGGAAATTGGTTTTGAAAAAAGGATATTGCATGTGCGGTGAAGCATGCTTTCATTCAACAAAGATGTGAAATAATTGCATTTTAGAACTGAAGTATAGGAACTGGGATACGCATCAGAAACTTAATAGAAGTTATAGAAAACCTACGGGAGATGAAACTTGTCTTCAAAAAAAAGTTATAAAAGTTATATTCTCCTCATTATTTGTAAATCGTTTCAAAAGTCTTTACTTATTCTTCTACTTATTATTACTTCTACTTAATGTTATTACTTTTCCTTTACCCTCCTGGCGATTGCATTCTCAAAAATCAGGATAACTCTCCTCAGGAAAGACGGTGTTGGTGTTCAATGATCATGTTTTTGCTCAATAAAGTCAAAGTAGTGGGAATACTTTTTTTTCCCCCCCGTCTCATTTGAGCTACATAGAAATCAGCCACTGTTATTATTGGATGGTTCGAATTAAATGTTATATTATGAGAAGTTGAAGGCATATTTTTAAAATTGGTAATGTTAATATTATAACTGAAATTGAAATAGTAATTTGTTACATAACTCATTACTGCGAAAAAAACAAAAACTAACGTGCTACTTCCCAACCCTGTTTGTTACCAATCGATTGTCAGTTCCAGAAAGCCTCTTAAGTCTTGCATCTCCGGCCTTTTGGTTTGGGAGAGAGCTGTGCACGTCCTCACTGATTTCAGCCCCCTGATATCACATATGACATATAAAATCGGTCTTGTGTTTTGTGGCTGATTTTCACTTTGAATATTGCTGCGAAATAAAGTGATGGCGATAAAAAATGCATTACCTGTTGCAAACTGAAACAGCAAGAAAAATAAATAAAAGCAACGGGGCCCCATCAATATTTCTGTATGTGTTAAACTTGGAAAGATGCTGAGACGGTGGACAAACTTCTGCGATGAAAAATGCATGCCAAACCTTTTTAAAGATTCAACGTGGTCTAATTCGCAGAGACATTTCACTGCATAGATTAAAATGTGCTTCCCGTACAGATTTGTTGATGTATCATTTGATTAACGGAGGCCGAAAAACAGCAAATGTTTCACCGCAATTTCACTATTTCATCATTCATCGGTTTTCCAGAGCTCAGGTTCGCAGGGTCCTGCTGTTATTAATACACACACACACACACACACACACACACACACACACACCTCAAGACAAAAGGACAAGGGCCGTACTGTTAACATTAACTTACGTAGACACATGAACATGCAGACACACACACACACACACACACACACACACACACTCACTCACTCACTCACTCACTCACTCACTCACTCACACAAAGACACAAGGACAAGGCCAAACCCAATCATTTAGATACCTCACCATATGACATTGTCATTATAATGATTTCAGCTTCAGAAAGCATGTAGAAGTAGAGTGTGTGTGTGTGTGTGTGTGTGTGTGTGTGTGTGTGTTGTTTACCTTTAGCGTTGTGTTCTAACGCTGGCTGTGTTGTGACCTTTTGGCTAAGCTGGATCGGATTTAATCAACAGCAGACACACTCCTACGATGCACACTCCAACAAAGACAAGGACTGTAGCTTTTCTGCACACACACACACAGCCAAGTCAGTTCTCCTTTTTTGTGTAAATAATGGTTAGCTGTGTTATATTCCAGTTCCTTTGTTTGCATCCCATTAGTCAGTGCAGGCCAGGAGTCAGACCTATTAAAATTCAGTGTTTAATAACACGCTTGCAGCGACACCTACCTTTCTACCAGCTTCAGACCGACTGGTCCAAACCGACCAGTCCACCAGGCTTCCCACTGGCCATGTTCTGAGAAGTGTATTCCAGACTGGGAAAGTCAAAGAATGTGACTAGTCTTCGGGAATGTCAGGGAATGTGAGAGAATTTTACAATTGGGTCACTTGACAGGAATATAGCAGAGTGTATTTTACTTGTTTCACATATTCATTGGATTACATGGTGGTTTTCAGTCCCACTGTAGTGGGAACCAGACTATTTACCCCTTTTAGAAAAGCAAAACTACATTAACAAACCAGGAAGGAATCATTTTTAGGTTATGGAAAGGCTCTGAGCTAGTGATGGAAAGTCATGGCAAAACCAATAGAATTTCACATCAGGAAACCACTGAACAAGTGGCATGAGCAAAAAGAAAACCTGTGGAAAGGTGGGAGGGAAGCATGGCTCCAGAGCAGTAAAACACTGTGCTTCTGGTGGTGCACCAATAGTATCTGTAGTATCAGAATCAGTGCCAGTCCAGCTCCGAAGTGCTCATGCTCATAATCGGAAAAATGAAGCTGTCCCAATGCGGATTCTTCAATGCTTCGGTGCATTAAAAAGCCTTTCCAGCGGAGGAAAAATGTCTGCAGTGTGGCGATTCTTTGATCTCAGTGAAGTGTCAGCTGTGCCAAGCTAAGGTGGCAGTGTTCAGCGTGGAGGAGAGGCAAAGCAGCTATACCAGAAGTGAGGCAGTTCTGCCTCCAGAATAAAAGTGTATAATTTGTCACTGTCACTTGGGGAAAAAAAATAAATAATTGAGTCATGGTGACATTAAATACATTGTGTGAACTGGGTTATTTGTGGGAAAAATATATTTTCATGCATTGGAGTCACTATATGTATTCACTTAGGTAATTTATTTCTCAAAAACTGCAACACAAAGTGTTTTTCTGGCTGGCTGGTGGGCTATTATTATGATTTTCTTTTAATTGATTGAGGATTGTTACACAATTATCAGTACGTATTTTGATCAAATCAAGCACTTGTTCCTGTAATTGTTCTATAATAGGCTGATAAAAGGCTGCATGAATGACGGTTAATTAAGTGGTACTTGTATCGGCCAATTTACTTAATAAAGTACTTGGTACTTGCATCAGTTCTGGAAAATGGTGCACCGCTAGGTGCTACTGATTTATTTGACGGGGTTCATTTCATTCAAAATGTCCATCGGTTTTACAAACATAAGTGTTTCTATTCTGTATTAAAGGTGTTGAAAAGGTGAGTTTTAATCATTTCATGAGTTTCTAATGCTAGGACTCTGTTTAGAATGAAACTCAATTTCTTGTCTGTCTGTTTGTGTCAGTGGTGAAATGTATCTGAATGTATTTGTTTTTCATGTTTGTTAACACTAATACTAAAATGTCTTTGTTTTAAATGTGTGCTAGCAGTAATACAATGTCCTCACAGTGTTGGACTCATCGGGTTAAATCTTGAAGTCTCAAATCTTACAATCCTTACGCGATGTTGTCATCCTCTTTCCTGTGTGTGTGTCCAGAACCTGCTGTCGGAGAAGGTTGACCAGATGATGGAGTGGTCTTCTCGGCGTTCGGTTGTCCGGATGAACGGGGACAAGTTCCGTCGCTTCGTCAAGGCCCCGCCCAGGAACTACTCCGTGATCGTCATGTTCACGGCCCTGCAGCCTCAGAGGCAGTGCTCTGTTTGCAGGTACACACACACACACACACAAATATCCTGGAACTCATTTGATATCGCACATACTCCTCGCTCCACTCACACATGTGGGTCACGTTGACATTTTGTGCAAAAGGCACTCCAGCCGGCCACACTACCAAATGAGAATGAGTAAATTCCAGAGAACAAGGCCAGCAGGACCCACTTACACACTAAATGCATCAAGAGCATTGAGCAGATTTTTATTTCTATAACTTGCAACCCAATAGTGGGCCTAAAATGTGAATGGCGTTTTGCAGTGTTATAATTGGTACTTATCTGCAGGAGGGCCAAATCAGACTTGACATGGTCAAATAATAACTAAGAATGTAACTAAGTGCCATGTGTTTCTTTTAAAACTGCATCTGCTTAAAGCTAACGCATAAAGCACTTATTAAAATCTATTTGTATTGAAAGTGCTAAACAAATAATGTTTATTATGATTATTATTGCATTATCGCTCAGCAACAAAGAATTTGACCAAAGTCTTTTTAGTCCAAGTGTTTCCTCATCTGCTTCTTAGGATTCTGAAGTTTGTCCAACAAACGGCTGTCCTGCTGGACCACATGGCTTTATGTATCAAGTTTGTCAATTGCTAACGTGAAAACTTAACCATACCATGAAAAAACAGTAACACAAGTAAAAAAAAAAACACCTTTGTGACGTATTCAAGTGAACATAAGGTGAGAATAGACGCTCAGCCACCCGGTATTTCAGCACCACGGCCAGTTCTCTGCGCAGTGAGAATGACTTGAGAGCTCTCCGCGGTGCTGAAATCCACTCTGCTGGTGCTGTTTGGGCTGTGCAGAGCAGCTGACGATGAAACGTGAAAGCTGTGTACACATCATTAGGCTGTTTCAGGACACACTGAATTGATTGTATGGGAAACATTTCTCCAGTATTCTTCAGTACGCTGCAAATGCCAAGGCTGTTTCCTGCCCTTGACTGAGTAGACTGAATGTAAAAAGTAAAGAACCTCCCACAATGCTGCATGACAGGTACAGTAGTGTATAGTGTTTGATTTGTGAATGTACAGTATTTAGACACACCATGGTTCTGTGTAGAAGGCAGTGAAGGCTGTGTGATGATGCAGTCAGTTTTTTTGTTCCTAGTACTCCTTTATAAAAGCACTTTGTAACTGTGATTATAAAAGGTATAAATAAAGATTATTATGATTGCTGCTGTGGTCTGGAGCAAACACACCGCCACACTTTTTCCACACATGCTGCTACAGCTCAATGACTCACCCTGAGAAGTGTTATTACTTAGTAAACCCAGGTTTGTGCTGTTGGGTGCTGCAGTAGAAATGAGCCCAGATTAGCAGTGCTTGGTCCTGCCGTGGAAACCAAGCTAGCCCTGCTTGGTCCTGTAGTGTAAAACAGACTAGCCCTGCTTGGTCCTGTAGTGTCAACCAGACTAGCCCTGTTTGGCCCTGTAGTGTAAACCAGCGTAGCCCTTTTGGGTCCTATAGTGAAAACAGACTAGCCCTGCTTGGTCCTGTAGTGTAAACCAGACTAGCCCTGTTTGGCCCTGTAGTGTAAGCCAGGTTGTTGTCCATCCAGCTGATGTAATCAGCGGTGACCTTCTCCATCTTGACCCGGCCTGTTACTCTAATCAGCCACTCTGCTACTTCATCAATCACTTGATTAGATAACTTATTCATAACTCATGTCTGCACTCCTTCCTCTTCTTCCTCTCTCCCTCTCTCTCTCATGCATGATCCCTCACAGACAGGCCCATCAGACACACTCACATTGTCATCGTAGCAGATTTTGACTCCGGACACACTTGACCTCTCACTCTTGTTTGCACCCACACACAGATTCTCTCTGACCCTTGATACATGTAGGCATGCACAAACATACTCTCTTTCCCTGGTACTTTGCAGCGGGCTGACCTTTGACACATCCATCATTTTATCTCAGGATCCATTTTTCTCCCTTGTAACACGGAAACCAGACTACTTATTTCTTTTTGATGTGCCATACGCATTCGTTAATGTCAACACTCTCTCTTACCCTTTTCTTTCTTTCTCTTTCTCTTTCTTTATCTCTGTTTTTTTCCCAGGCACTCTCTTATTAACATGAGCGATAGCATCACATCATTAGAGCAGAAAGATAGAGAAAGAGAGAGAGACTGCGAGAGTAAAAGATGGATGTTAGATGGCGACCCGAGAGTCGGCGTTAAAAGGACTAACAGGCAATGAGAAAGATGGCTAATCACCGGGGTCTTCGCTCCCACATCACTCTTCATCATTGTTCTCTTCTGCTCTTGCTTTCATCTTCACACTTTGAGTCTGATAGGATTGAGACGTTAAGGATGGATCATCAAAACATAAACAAATATTGAATATTCATTTGCAGGGATCAGTGTCGACTTTTAACACCTTTTGAAAATACATCATGGAAATAAATGTAACTAAAGACAATCTCAAACGGCTGATTAAGAGCTATGGTCATAAATCAGCCAAAACTCTTCCAAAACTCCATTCTCTCTCTGGTTTTGGTTTTGTACTCCTTCATTATGAAAACCACACAATAACTAATAAACAATACATGAAGACAAAAGACCTGCATGGGCACACTTCAAGAAAATAATGAACATGATCTTCAGCATCCAGCTTTTTGAAATGATTTTGTTTTTCTCCTACAAGCGAGGAAGATGGACCTAGCCAAACTATAGAAGCGTGGCAGAAGTCCTGCCCTCATTGCTAACATGACTGCTAAAGATATGCAACTGATCAGCACCATAGAGAGCAGAAGGTGACGGGACTTTCATCATACACTAGTTAATATTTGTTTCAACCACACACTGAATTGTTGACCATGAGAAAATGGGTGAAGTCAACTTGTAAATTTGACCATCAGCTGCTGATTTTCACTATTTTTTTTTCTAGGCCTTTCTTTCTCCCTTGGTTCACTTCATTTCAATTCATTCATAATTCAGGTCTTCTCCCTTCAGTTCGGTTTATTCGTTTCAATTCATTTGTATTCACTTCAATTCAATAACCTTTTTTTATTAAGTAGGAATGCAGCCGAGTTTTGACTTTTTAATGTTCCATTTCTTGTGCCGAGGACAGGTGGTGCCAGTAAATATCCACTATCGTTTTCTGGCAGAGAGCTTATAGAGCTACTGCGATGCCTACTGGGATTCTTTGTCGCTCCTTCATTTATTACCAGATGAGCAGCTTCAGCTTGTACAGCGCTTGAATTGAAAACTGTCTCTGGCCATGATTATTGGCACCCTTTTCTAGTAACTTGCACAGCATTTGGCAATGATCACTGCTTCCAAACATTTGTTAACCATCAATAA
Organism: Hoplostethus atlanticus; assembly: GCA_034670405.1. NCBI lineage: Eukaryota > Metazoa > Chordata > Actinopteri > Trachichthyiformes > Trachichthyidae > Hoplostethus > Hoplostethus atlanticus. The sequence goes on along the minus strand of JAXDDX010000141.1, from coordinate 145,890 downwards.
GCTTCCTGCACTGGCAGTTTCTCCCAATTTTCAATTGCAACCCACTCCAGTTCTTCAATGTTTGAAGGATTCCTTTGACCAACTGCACATTTCAGGTCTCGCCATATGTTCTCAATGGGATTGAGATCGGGACTCATTGCTGGCCACTACAGTCCAACGTTCTTCTCTCCTCTTGAACCATCCCTGGGTGGTGTTGGATGTGTGTTTTTAGTCATTGTCCTGCTGGAGGACCCATGACCTTCGATTAACACCCAGTTTTCTGTAGCACATTTGGCTACAAAATGCCCTAGTGATCTTCTGATTTCATGATGCCCTTAATACGTTCAAGACGGTACCCGAGGCAGCAAAGCAGCCCCACAGCATTATGGGACCTCCACTTTATTTGACTGTAGGTGAGAATCTCCTGGGAGATTCTTAACAATTCCATGAGCGGCAAACTTCTTAAAATGGGCTGTGGAAAAACTGTGAAAACAGGAATACCATAGAGATGCCTTACAGGCTTGTGTTTGGTGATAATAGTTTTTCTAATATCCTCAGACAGATCTTTTCTCATCACCATTTTCACAGATGACCAGGGAAGCGGAACAGACTTTAAATCACTTTATGGATAATTGGTTCATTTATACCATTTGGGCACCTGTCAGGTTGCATGTGAGTTAAATTGCACTGCAAATGAGAATCAACAAAATTTATTTTAATTGTTCTAAACTGTGCCAATAATCATGGTGACTTTTCAATTTTGAAACCATAAAATATAAATATATATATATATATATATATATATTTGTATTCTTCTTGTTCGATCATGTGCTGTTCGACAGATCGACAGATGTGTGAATGTGTGAAGACCAAAAATGGCTCCATTTTGCAATTATTTGAGACTATATTGTACATTATCTGCATAAAATGTAAGGGTGCCAATAATATTGTCCACTGTAATATAGAATTTATGAGAGATTTACAAAAGGAAACACAGATAATAAACAGACGGTACAACTGTATATCCCTCTACGTCGCTTTTGTTGTTTTTCTTCCTGTGTGTGTTTCTCTCAGTTTTTTGTTCACTTCCCTCTTTCCTATTTTCTGCCCAATCCAGGGCTGTAAGGTATTGACAAAAATACATTCAGCTATTTTTACCTTTAAAGCAATTGCAATATACAGTGTTTCGCCTTGAGGCATAAATGGCATTGTTAGTCCTGCCCTCCTCCTCCTCTGTAGGTCAGAGTTTCCGCTTCGATACTTGAAAAGGCATCTAGCCTGAGGCTGAGGTAACTGGCATCCATAACACCACCACAGGTTTTGAATAACGCAGCCACTCTGCAATTCTAAAAAACACTGAAGTTCACCGTGCTTTTGAATGAGTTGTGTCTGCAAATTTAGCTTTGCTGTTTTTTCCTTTCTTACTGCTTTCCGCCATTGTTCTTGTTGCTATGACTTGCACTGCTCTGCACTGTTGCTGCTAGCCTCACCTCGATAGCTACAACCCAGCTCACTGTTGGCCACACCCATAGCAAATTGTTTGTGTCCCAAAACCTTCCCAACAACATTTAGGCATGAAGAAACAGGATCACACTTAGACTCAGATTGATAATGTATACAAATACCCTATGTACTTATTGTTACTACAATGTCTGCATGTTGCAGCTTTAATATTTAATTGTGACATGAATTGCAATGAAAACGTGGACACAGCTTTTTCCCACATCGTTTCTTTTCTTTTTCTGGTGAGTGTTCCAACATCTAAGATTTGTTCAGTTTGAATATATGGAAAAAAGAAAATCTCAAAGGGGGAATCTGTACGGCACAAGAATACATTGCTTAGAAAGCTATCTAAGACACCTTTTCTTTATAAGGAGTAACACAGAGAACGAGAGTGCACGCTTGTCCTCAATGTCAATGTTTATGAGCACATTTTAATACGGCTGTCTCATCACCATATGGTGCATAATGATTCACAAGCACATCAACAGACATGCACAGACTTACAAGCACACAGATGTGTAGCAGGAACACGACTGCTCACAATATGCCTACAACAATAGGCAAACACAATAGACATAGACAAACATTTATGTAGGAACATGAATACGCAGTGTTGCACATAAAACATTAACATTGGAGTCTACATCAGCGTGTTGTGTCGTCACTCCTAGATTAAAAAAAAAATTAATCATTCATGTCCCTGGTGTGTTGCGCTGGATAATTTATTTTGTCACAGCGAGAAAGAGACATGGGGACCATTAACATACTTTGTTTGCCGGTTGTCATGGTTACCTAACCTGGAGACGCACTATAAGACTTAACAGACTTAAAAGATTGGATATCACACACTGAATGACTGGTTTTAACTTTTTTTTTTTTTCACCTCCCGTTGTAGAGATGCACACACTTAATAACCAGTTGGATTTGGAAATACACACTTGATAACTAGTTTTTGGATAGGGATTTTTTCTAAGCGTTTATGATTCAAACTTCGTGTACACGTTCACATCCCTACTTTTATCACATTTCACAATGTTGAGGGACAAATGGATAGATTATCAAACATGTTTGAAATTGTTTGGGACTCCTACGACGTTAGACATTTTTTTCCTGTTCTTAGGACCCGCTAGTGTCTTACACTGAACTACACTGAACCGATAGCGGGTAAACTCGCATGTATTTAAAAAAAAAAAAAAAAGGGGGGGGGGCGGTACCACCGCATTCCGCGGCAATGAGCCACATACACAACCGCGGTGGGAAAATTTCAAACCGCGACAGCCCTAGTTGGATGTGGGGAACACACACTTGATAACCAGTTGGATTTGGAAATACACACTTGATAACTAGTTGGATGTGGGGAACATACACTTGATAACCAGTTGGATGTAGGGAACACACACTTGATAACTAGTTGGATGTGGGGAACACACACTTGATAAGTAGTTGGATGTGGGGAACACACACTTGATAACTAGTTGGATGTAGGGAACACACACTTGATAACTAGTTGGATGTAGGGAACACACACTTGATAACTAGTTGGATGTGGGGAACATACACTTGATAACTAGTTGGATGTGGGGAACATACACTTGATAACCAGTTGGATGTAGGGAACACACACTTGATAACTAGTTGGATGTGGGGAACATACACTTGATAACTAGTTGGATGTAGGGAACACACACTTGATAACTAGTTGGATGTGGGGAACACACCCTGATAATTAGTTGGATGTGGGGAACACACACTTGATAACCAGTTGGATTTGGAAATATACACTTGATAACTAGTTGGATGTGGGGAATACACACTTGATAACCAGTTGGATGTAGGGAACACACACTTGATAACTAGTTGGATGTGGGGAACACACACTTGATAACTAGTTGGATTTGGGGAACACACACTTGATAACTAGTTGGATGTGGGGAACACACACTTGATAAGTAGTTGGATGTGGGGAACACACACTTGATAACCAGTTGGATGTGGGGAACACACACCAGTTGGATGTGGGGAACACACACCAGTTGGATGTGGGGAACCCTGATAACTGGTTGGATGTGGGGAACACATACCAGTTGGATGTGGGGAACCCTGACAACTAGTTGGATGTGGGAACACAGAACCCTGATAACTGGTTGGATGTGGGGAACACATACCAGTTGGATGTGGGGAACCCTGACAACTAGTTGGATGTGGGAACACACACACTTGTGATGACAAGATAAAGACATGCTCAACACACACACACGCATAGAAGTAATTCAGTTGTCAGAAACGTTTCTAAAGCAGCATAATGAACTCCAGTGGGAGATGAAAGCTTATTCCAAGGTGCTCCATCTTTGACTCAAAGACTCAATTACTCATTTCATCTCACCAGGCTTGATTAAAATTAACTCACAATGTCTCAGTTGTCTGGCAGACATTGATATAATTATTTAAACCGCCAGCTGTACGGTCTCATAGTGCATTAATGGTGATGACCGATAGACCAAATAAATGATCAGTTTGTTTGAATGTGATCTCAGCTCTCTGGCTTCCTAGTCGATCAGCCTACATCTCATATGGAAAATACAGTAACGTTAGCAAACATTTTACATATGTAGAAGCACTGCTCATACAACGTTTTAAAATTCCACATTACGTGTTGTCGTACGATCATAAAAAACATTTAGATAAAGAGTATTGTTGTACAGCTACACCCATCAACTTTTGCTTCAGTCAAAGTTCTAACTTCCTCGCTTGCACTGCTATAGTTCGCCATGATACAATATCTTCATTTCTGAAACAAAAGGAAAAACAATCTAACAGCTATCAGTCGATAACTCTTGTCAGCTAACCCTTGACAACTCCAGCAAAGCGCCATTCACAGAGTCAAGTACCACTGTAATCCCAGACAGTCTGCTGGCCTGGAGTTTCAACTTCATCTCCTCTGAGTCTTTAACCGGTAGACATCCTAACATTAGCTGCGGTGATAACAATGTCACGTCTCCGCACAAAACACATCCTGGCAGCCACTTTCTCACTAATTAAAGCCAGCATGAGAGGCATTTGACATTAGACACAATGTAAAAGTGTAGGAGAGCGAGAGACATAGAGCGAAAGTCAGAGACAAAGAGAGAGAGAGAAATAATAAAAACAAGAGACTGCTTCCTGGCGTTGTACTGTTCAACTTGTCATGCAGGAGGACAAGGCGTTGGCCTGGTCTCACCGTGGCTGGTCAAAATAACACCTTCATTAGGATGAGATGGAGAGAACAAATAAAATAAAGGCTTAAAGAAAGAAATAAAGTTACAAATGAGTGTCTAAAAATAGGAACGAGAGGAACGGACAAAGTTAGCGTTGGAGAGAGAGAACCGAAGATGTCTCTTTTCTCTCTCCTTCCCAGCCTCTCATTTTGTCTGCCTCTCTCTCTCCATCTTTCTCTCGCTCTGAGTTTGTCGTTCTTTCTTTCTTTTTCTGTCTGCCTCGCTCTCTCTGCCTTCTCTTTTTGAGGTCACTCTTTTGACTTTTGGGTGATTTTTGTCCTCCTCCCCCTCTCTGTCTCCTTGTGAATAAATGTATGTATTTATTTCATCCTTTATGGTGTGCCAGTTCCTGTGGCTTGTCAGAATAGCACCTTCTCTAGGACAGATAGAGGCGATGAATAAATGGAAAAAAACCCTGAAAAAACACACAGAGGGAGTGGAAAATAATCGATGAAGCGACATGAGCAAGACTGCTTGTGGTTTGGTTTCGTGGCTGCCATAGCGATTCCTTTCCCATAGCGATGCTTTCTTCACCTACGTACAGGTATGCAAAGCATGACTCAAGAGAAGCATCAATTTGTGTGAATAGAAAAATTGGAAACAGTCTAACCCAATGTTCAGACAGAACGTAGAAAAAAAAGTTTAGAGGTGGTGACAATGCATGCAAAGGCAATTGAAGGAGGCGAACAATGCGGAATGGAGGCAATGCCGCTCTATCCAGCGCCAACTGAGGTGAAGCGGCGTTCACTTGAGTTGAAATTTTTCAATTTGAGTGAGAAATTTGCATGCGTGGTGGGGTAGGCTCTCTTTCTGAATAGGTATAAGTGGGTCTGAAAAATGGATGGATGGAATGGAGTAAAGTGAAAGCCAATTCAGCTTCAAGCAGGACTCTTAACCAGGCTGCTTGTAAATTTCTCTCCCCACCTAGTATTCGGTGGTGCCACTGCCAAGCCTGGCAATTTATCAATTTATAGGATTTATCAATACATAGGATTTGATGTTAGAATCCTTTGTGCCATTATCCAAAGTGAGCATTCATACAGTCCGAATGTCAGAAAGAATGATGCACTCACCCACAAATGGTGACTATAGAGGACATCAGGCTACTCCATCATAAATCTACAAGACCATCAGAGAGGCGGCACCATTCATAGCCACCTAATATAAATGCTACAGGGTTGTGTGTGAGTGCAGGTATGTCACTGGGCTTATCAAGATGTTTCATTGATTTAGGCCCACAATACCTCCAGAAGGCTCGACAGTCATTTCTGGCTTCCCAGAATGCCCGCCCTTGACAACCGTTCTCAACACCAAATCCAACTAAAAACTGCCTACACTACCCTGTACCTGAAGTACGAATTCCCAACATTACGCAATCATTTCTGAACTTATTATTGATTTCAACAACAGCGAGCTAAAGGGACAGCTGTTTATGCTGGCTCGAAGATGGCCTGCTCAGATCAGATCAGATCAGAAACTGAATTGTATCAGTAAACAATTTTCATCCTCAGTCTTTCCAAATCTCATAAGTCTTAGTCATAAGATGATATCTACTAGCAACCAACATAAGATAGCATGCTACAGACAACTAAGGCCAACATGTCAACATATCAACATTTTAAAGAATATACCAGCAAACATGGTACTACCGCACACCTAGAGCAACCATGCTATCTGCAAACAATGTTAGCCAGCATGCTACAATCAACCAAAAGCTAATAAGCCTAACATATCAACATTCTAAAGAATCAATATACCAGCAACCACTACTACTACCACTACTACCAAACGCTCTGTCAAATAGTAGCTACAAGCCGGCATAAGAACAGGTCAATACCCAGCAAACATGCTACTGGTAAACAGCCACATCAACCATGCTATTAGCAAACAATGGCAGCTAACATTCTACAAACAAACAAGAGCTAACAAGCCAACATGTCTAGCTGCTAAAAAATCAATGTACCACATGTACTTCTTCTAAGAAAAAAGCACCAGCATGCTTCAGTCAAGTAAATGGTTTAGACCCTATTACACTCAAGAGTACCCACATTAGCTGCTTTCCTTTCTTTTCTCCCTCACAGACAAAACAATTGTATTACTACTTATTTATGTAACAAGGTATATTTCGCCTCCTGACAAAAACTGTCTGAACATACAATGAATCCAAGTCAGTCTCCATACCACACAAGTTTTTTTCACTCTACACTTTCTCTATTCATCCACTGACCCTGTTTCGCCTGAGAGACAGCCTTAGTACACCTTGCTGCTTCCTCCTCCTAACTGTTGTGCCTTTCGCCTCTGTCAGCATCATCTTTAATCTTACCTTTGCACATTTAAGTCCCTGTTAAGCTAAATACGGGTAGTTCTAAGATCCATTTCCCATTCCGAGCCACATCGTGGGACTCCATAACATACGAGCTAACTAGCCTCTCTAACTTCTCTACCTTTTATCTCATATACTGTCAAGGGCCACATATGTCAAGGCAACAGGCCAAATTGCAGGCCCGACAGCTTTAACTTGCCTTGTAGTCCTTACCTCTCTATGCTATCAATGCCTCTAACTACATCCTTTCTCATCTGCTGGATCTGCCCCTTGACATTTAGGGTAGTATCATATAAACCTCCTAAGCTTTTGATAGGCTTCTCTAAAACAATTGGAATTGCTTTCTCAAATCTTCTGTTTGCCAGATTCCCTATGCCACTCCTAGACTTACTCCCTTTGTCTTTCTTCCTAGCCCAATTTAATATTTTTTTTTCTTTTGGTACAAGGTGCTGTAGTAGTTTCTGTAGTCATGTTGTTCATAAGCCCTCATAGGTGTAAGGCGCAGCCTTCCCTGCAGTATTTCCCCACCTGCCACCTTATTTTGATGCCCTAATGATTACCTCCATTGCCATGGTGAAGTCTAGCGGGGAAACTGTGCACCCTGCCAAGAGTCCAAATAAGCCGAAACTGACCACTAGCTACCACAAGAATCTCAACACGTCTGGTGCACTTTAATAAGGTAGGTAAGGGCCCTGGGGCCGATGAAGTCCTCGCGTGCCTTACTACATTTGGCACCTATTTCCACTAACATCTATCTTGTGGTCTTATCACTCCAATTGGTTGCATATCTGGAGGGAGCCCTACCTTCCTGTCTGTATACCTGTCTATGGACTAGTCTATGGATTGGTCTTTGTCCATTCGTCCATAGATCACTTCATAGACCATATTCAGCACACATGCAAACAGTTCTTTCAGTCAGTTCAGTTCATTCAGTCTCCAATCAGAATGAATTCATTTCGGCAGGTAGTACAGTTAGTACAGTACATCAGCACCCCTGCTGTGGAGGCAGGTTCTAGCACCGAGGAAGGCAGAGAGGCTAGCCAAAAAAGGAAAAGAGAAGTGCTCAGAAGCCTAGAGTTAATTGGCCAGGGGCTGCTGAAAGCAGGAAATGGGAAGTTATTAATAGTGACTTGATTAGGGTGTTAGATAAGCTTAAAGGAACTGCTGAGAGTACGTTAGACACAATGGGGGACATTATTTATGATTACGGAGTAGAAAGGCTTGGCGTTCTTGAGAAAAGGAAGAAGGCAGGTGTCGAAGTAGTTAAATCCAGGTGACAAGACATAAACTTCAGAAATAGATCCAGGAGAGAAGGCAGCTCAGGAGGCGGTGCAGGAAGGCTGTAGAAGTTGAGAAAGAAGGCTTACATATTTTTCAGGCAGATGTGAAGAAGGAAAGGCAAGTGGATGTAAAGTGGACAGGAGAGGTGGTGGCATAGAGGGGGGGTCAGGTGGTTCCAGGACGCTGGAATACACCGTTGAGCCTTCTTGAGGTGTCGTGGGCCCAACTCAACCAAACATCGGTAAAGGAAGGTGATAACATCAATGACACGCCACGTAGCGCTATTGGCTAGGGTAGGTAGTTGGCGAATGGTTCCATCTGACGAATGGCTGTAGATTCATGACTGTGTGGCTTGTGTGGTTCATTTGGTGGTTTTTGTATGCGTATAATATCTGAATTGGGCTTCTGTATTGATGAATGATTTTCTTTCCAAGGAAAGGAGATGGACAATATTGCCCTCAGAAGGGTTGGGCAAGACTTGGTGGTAAAAGTTCACAAAATGATTTCATGTAACATCTCTTCTCTTTGTCTTTGTTTTTCTCCTTATCTTCATTCCTTCTATCTGTCTCTCTATGCTGTCTCATAGGCAGGCAAATGAGGAGTACCAGGTACTGGCAAACTCGTGGCGTTACTCCTCTGCCTTCTCTAACAAGCTCTTCTTCACCGTGGTGGACTATGACGAGGGAGCTGACGTTTTCCAACAGGTAACTAGTTATTCGGTCCAGTCGCCCCAACCCTACCTTGCACCTTTCATCCTCTTCATCTTTTTACTCCTTCCATCCATACCCTGCCTCACTCCCCCCCCCTCCCATCATCCTTCCTTCTTTCTTTAGCATTATTTGAATGATGCCTGCAAATGTGACCTCATGCTTTTAATGAATTAACCCAAACCTCTGCGTTGCATGAAACACATTCACGCAGGATAATTCGCTGAAAACAAGATTTTACAGGTAATCACTCACACTTAGTGGAGCAAAACTTGATGTTTGCGTTGAAAATTGAAAATCCAGGTAATGTTAGTCCTGTGCAAATAGGGCTTTTCTCTCCCTCCTTCCATTCCTCCTCTCCACACTGGTTAACCAATGATGGAAAAAGCTGATGTGTTCCAACAGGTGACCTGTTTTTCGCCTCCTCTCCGCCCTCCCTTTATCCATATATCCTTCTATCCATCTTCTATCATCTTCCTTCCATCCGATTTCCATTTAGCTGATTTCCATAAGCAGGGGGCCTGTCAGAACTCAAGCAGGGACGCAGCATGCTAATTATCCAACACTTACACACACACACACACACACACACTTACACACACACATCCTTACAGAGCTGTAGCACAAATGTACAAGCGAGTTACACACATGCATACAGAAAGACATTCAAACACACACACACAGACCTAGAAAGACAGACACGTACACTTACACACACATTCACACACACACTTAAACACACATTTGCATGCATTTATGTGCATACAGACAGCACAGATGCACATATGGTGTAAGGTATACACACAGACACAAAAAGACATACAAACACATGCACACACAGGGAAAGACAAACACACACACACACACACAGCCATACTACATAACACATGCATGCACAGTCACACACAAACTACACACAGAGTTGCAACCACACATATACACACAGAAGGACAGACAAACGCACATACATACATATCTATATCCATATCCGTATCCAAACACCCACGTATGCTCACAAACACACACGAGCAGAGGCAGTGATGAATCATGGATGCCAGGTGAGGAAGCTCAGTAGGTTGACTAGTGTTGGTTTCACACACACACACACACATGCCCACACACATTGAAGCAGCCAGTCCACCGATTCACTCATCATGTTCAGTCCAGTTTTTCTGACTTTGTGCGTAGTCTGCAAAAAGTAACAAAAAATGTGGAAATCTTGACAAGTGTGTGTGTGTGTGTGTGCGCCAGGGTATCCGATGGGTCTTCACATATGGTGGGAGTGAGGGGGCGACATGTTTGCTTGTTTTGATTTTTAAATTGGCCTTTAATTCAATTGCAAGTAGCATTTGGCTTTCTGAAACTTGCAGATACCCCGGTGTGTGTGTGTGTAAGTGTGTGTGTGAAAAAACAACAACAAAATCTCAACTCCCACACCGTATTATACATAATCACAGGTCGCCATGGCAGCTCCGTAGCCTGCAGGGCAAGTGGATCGGGACAGAGGATTTGCAGATTGTGGTATAACAGTGTAATTTAGATATTGCAACACTTCCCAGTAACACTCGTCGGCACTCATCTCCCTCTCTTTCATCACTTATCTGGCACCTTTCCTCTCCTCCTTCCTCCTCTCGAACTCTTTTCCCTGATTTGTTTTCATACTTCTTTCTTGCGTGTTGATTAGTTTGCTTTGTTCTTTCTGTCTTTCTTTCATGCTTACTTACTTGTTGTCTTTCTTGCTTTCTGGCTTGCTAGCCTAATAGCTTTTTTCTTACTTGCTTTCCTTTTAACCTTTCTATCTTGATTTCTCTCTTTCTCTCTTTCTCTCTTTCTCACGTTTCAAATTTCTTGCTTCTTGTCTTTCCTTTCCGCTATCTTATCTGTCTTTCTTCCTCGCCGGCCGTCTTGCGTCTTGTGCCTTTAAGTCTTGGTTGTTTTCTGGCTTGTTTTTGACATTTGTTTTTCTCCCGTGGCTCTGTCTACACCCTCCCCCCCATCAGTAATTATAAAATGTGTCTGCTGAGATTTAAATGACAGGCAATTACATGCACATCACTCGATTTTTCCCTTTTCGCCTTGTTTTCTTTTAATGTGTCTGTGTGCGTGTTGGTTTTTTATGTGTATCTAAGTATGCATGTGTATCTCTAGATAATGTATGCACATGGGTGTTCTGTGTGTGTGTGTGTGTGTGTGTGTGTGTGTGTGTGCGTGTGCGTGTGCATCTAACCCATTCTTCAGCTTCCCCCCCTTGGGAGAACTAGTGGCTGCTTTCTTATAATGAAGAGAAATAACCCACATAATGACATTCTCCTTTCCTCCTCTCCTCTTCTTTCCTCCTCTCTTCCCTCTTTTCTCAATTCTCCCCCTCTCCCCTTTCTCCTCACTTTCCTCCTCCTCTCTGTTCTTCCCCAGAAGAGCGAATAAACCAGCTGACTTTATTGTTGTGGATAATTGTAGGGAGCCAGGGGATTGAGAGTTAAATAGGTATGAAAGATAGAGGGAGAGAGAGAGAGAGAGAGACAGAGAGTTGAAAATGGGTGGGGATTTAGCGGAAGGAGGTAATCGACCTCATTTGAAATTCACGTTACACCAATTGTCTGTGTTTAAGTGTGTGTGTGTGTGTGTGTGTGTGTGAAAGGAAAGAAAGACAGAAACAAGAGTAATGCAGCTGAACAGAGGGAGATAAAAAGGCAAAGGGAGAAAAGAGTCTGTCTGTTCATTCATTGGCTATAATGACCAGCACTGACTTACTGTCAAAAATTAGACCATCGCGCACACACACACACACACACACACACACACACACACACACGCTCAAGTCTGTGTTTGCCACACACTTACAGGCATTGGAATTTAGGGAAAGTCAGGGATCATCAGGGAATTTTACAATTGGGTCGCTTTCCAGGAATAGACTTGTTTCACATCTTCATTGCAGTAGACAGGTTTTCAGCCCAACTGTAGTGGACACCAGACTCAGAAACACTATATTAGCAAACAAGGAAAGAAGACCAGTGTTTTGATCATGGAAAATCATGGGATCGATACGGGAACCCTGATAGTTCCCATAGTGTGATGTATATCACAGTCTTTCTCTCCGTCTCTTACTAGATGAAAAGCAACACTACCCCTAATAACGTTAAGATACTTTACCTATTACCTATAGGGCAATTTTCTTTTCCCCCCCTCCACAGGGAGGTCAGAGGTCAAGGTCAGTCACAGAACAACCCCTGGAGCTGATAGGGATTCAGTGTCTTGCTCTGATGACCCTACAGCAGGACGGATACTTGCCGACAAGCAACTTGAACTTGGGTTGTCCGATTTGAAGGTCACCCTGCTGAAATATCATCATATCCAAAAAAAAAAAAAAAAAAGTGTGACATTAACTCTCCATCCCTCACCCTCCACCCTCTTTCCTCCTCTCTCTCTCTCTCTCTCTCTCTCTCTCTCCAGTTGAATATGAACAGCGCTCCGACCTTCATGCATTTCCCGGCGAAAGGGAAGCCAAAGAGGGCCGACACGTTCGACCTGCAGAGGATCGGCTTCGCCTCGGAGCAGCTGGCCAAGTGGATCGCAGACCGCACCGACGTCCAGGTAAGTAGTTGACGTGTGGTGGTGGGAGGGTCAATGGCTAGTCTCGAGACCTGGACACACACACACACACACTGCAAAAAAATGTCCAACTAAGTCATTTAGTCTCATATTCAGTCTTGAAATGAAAACATCTTCCGATACAGTGAGACAAGGTTCCGGTGCAGTTTCATGTGTTTCGGGAATACATCTTGAAACAAGGCACAATAAGACGGATCCCTCCACTAGCATCAAGTAAGCAACACTTGATTCAAGGCAATTTCTTGTTGATTTTTGCTTCGGAAACAAGTGAAATGACCTCACCGCGTTGGCACATTTCAAGACTGGATGAAATGACACGCCAAGACGGGCGCTTCAGCAGTTCTGTCACACACAGAAACCCCATACGCATTGAGATAACCATCCATATGTATTCCACGCCATTTCAATGCAGGGTTTCTGTTTACAAAGACAGATGCAACATCGGTGCTGTCAACACGTTAAGCCCACGCTGGCTGTTTACAAGGCCGGTCCCCCTGGAACAGTCTGCTCTACGCGCTCGTGGGCGATAGGTGCTCTCGCTCGCTTAAGTGGTACAGCACCAGGGAGATCAAACCCGCGAACCTCGGACTGCAGTTTGTTTTTTTGTTTATTTCTTCTCCCCCTCCTCTCTAACCAACCTGTCAGCCAAGCACCGGCAGACATAGTCCAAGCATCCAGCTGACATCCCGTTGATGCATTTAGATTCAAGAGGCTGCGTTTCGGAGAAAGCGAGGGGGGAGCACTTACCCTAAGTGCTAGCTTTCAGGCGCTTCAATGTGACTTTCCCGCTTCCCATAAAGAACAGAAAAGAAAAGGAAAAAAAGATAGATCGGTATATCATAAAAAAAACAAATTGAGGGATGAATAAATTGGCGTGATGGAAGAACCTGAATGAAGCGGCGGTAACGGAATCTGTTCTTTTAGATTTAGTGCTGTGACGGCGTCTAAGAATGACAATGAGGATAGATGGGGACCGTTGTGGAAACAAATCAGCCATTAGTTGGGGCCATTCTGACTGATGGTTCATGATATCCATCAGTTTCTAAAAATACTGCTCCCAATGACTTATATATGTATATAGAAACTATGTATACTACGTGTACTAGACCTTTTCACAGTACTCCATAATATATGTTACAGGAAAGTTTCCACATTTACTGTAACATATATATATATATATATATATATATATATATAGTTATGAGAAGAGATGTATACTTGTGTAAGAGATGCATTTGTGCAAAATTGTTCTCATAGCGCTCTCTCTCACACACACACACACACACACACACACACACACTAGGTCATAGGTTAGGCTGCAGACTTGCAGCAGTGGCAGCTTTAGACTAAATCTCTTGATTCTGTCTTTCTCTCTCTCCGTCTCTGATTCGCTCCCTCTGTATCACTATTTACCCCCCCCCAGTCTTTTCTCTCTCTCTCTCTCTCTCTCTCTCTCTGAATTATGGGTAGTGAAGTTGTAATCCAATAACACTTAGCGGCAGCAGACGGCACACTCATTCTCTACGGTTACATAATCACTGTTGCTACCACACACACACACACATTCTGTCTTTGTTACCATTGCATCTGTTGGTAGCAGACACAGCATGTTGTCGGTTTGGCTTGATGGTTAGACAGACACACACGCACACAAAACTATCAAAATGAGGATGGACTTGATTTTACTATAATTGAATTCACTAGAGAGTGTATAAGAATGGCTATTGTAATTATAGGTTTCACTCTCACTTGTAGCATCTCCACACAAACAGTTGTACTGGGAAGATTACCCATATGGGTTCCTGGGATGAAATCCTATCAAACTGGGGGACTGTAGTCTAATATGTGTCTATTTGGGGGATCTAAGGATGTCTAGTCTGGTCTAAAGGACAGATTGAACAAGGTTTAGTTTCATTGTACGTGTGTATTAAGCATGCAATGGGATTCAATACAACTTTAGCTTGTCAAATGCTCCTCGGCACTTTTTTTTTTTTTTTTTAACCAAACTGATGAGACAAATGGAAGGGGCTGTTTTCAGTGACTTTGAGGTTTTAAAACCTAAAAGACAAAACTGTGCTGAATTTGATCTTTGGCTCACGATTGGCACATTTTGACATAAAAGAACCAGAAATCTAAGGCTTTGTTGCTTTGAATAGCATTAAAATTCCACTAAGGCATAGGTTTCGATGAACAAACCCATGGATTAAAGTCTTTTACTCGGAAAGAGCTCCTTTGGTTCTACTTTTCTTTTGTGGGAAATGTGCCAAAGAGTGAACTGATGCATGTTTTCCGTCTTGAGGTTTTAAACCCGAAACGCAGCGCTCTCTCCACCCTCGTATCCCTTTGACTTTGCCTCGGCTCTCTCCTGGGTTGGTAGCTTTCGTGTTGTGACTTTGGTTTTCCTCCCAGCTTTGTTTAACTTCGCCTTTTTTTTTTTTTTTTGCCAGTTTAGTTCAATTGAATTCAATCTGCATGGGGGGGGGAAAAAACTCCAATAAAAAATATGGTATTATAGATGATTGCTGATTATTATGATGGTGTGTTTCTTTTTGAAAATGGAAATTTTGCAAGTTACTTTGGTATTCAACATTTTAAAACTACTAATATTGTTTCCCAAACAGTTTTTAATTAAAATAAATAAATAAACTAAAAATAAGTACAAAACAATAAACAGCTCTCCTGTCTCTCGCCCAGTCTCTGTCTTTCATCTCTGCCCAGTGTCTCTCCACTCACACTGCTGTTGTGTATGTGTGTGTGTTCAAATAGAAACTGTCAATTTAAAACAACAAACAGCAGTTTATACATTCAATTGAGATTTACTTTTGGGGGTTGAAATCCTGTGCTATATTATTTTGTATTCTTTCCATTCAGTTGTGTCCATACTGGTCATGGAACATTCATGACAATAAAGCAGATTGAATTGACTTTAAATAGAAAACAGGAAGAAAGAAGAAAGTTTATATGTGTAAACCATATTGAGATGATGAATTAGGTGCTGTACAGTAGGACACGATGACTAATCCATATCTACAATATCTCTTTCCAGATCCGTGTCTTCCGCCCTCCTAACTATTCAGGCACCATTGCTTTGGCCCTGTTAGTGTCTCTGGTTGGAGGTCTGCTGTATCTGAGGAGGAACAACCTGGAATTCATCTACAACAAGACTGGATGGGCCATGGCTGCTCTGGTACACACACACACACACACACACACACACACACACACACACATATATTAGACTCTAGGTGGGAATCTTCTAGCCCAAGCATATATACTGCCCAAAATATCCATGTTAACAAGTCATTTAGTCTAGTATTGAGTGTTGATAATTGTATTTTTCTGCCAACGGTGGGTGAGATGGTTGAGACAATTTCACTTCCAATGCAGTTGAACTTTTTTCAGGATTTTATTTTAATCCTGGCGGGTCACTAGTTTTGGTTGATTTGCATTGGAAACAAATGACATGATCTCAACTATTGGCAGCTTCTTTTTTCTCAATACTAGACTAAATGAGTTAAAGGGTAATTCCGGTATTTTTAAACCTGGTCTCTATTTGTACATATTTTGGGGTCTAAATGTCTAATAGGTACAAAAAGTTTTGGAATTGGTCCAGTAGATCGCCTCAGACGGCAGGTTGAAATGGCTGCAACGTAATCCTTTGGGGCCACTGCGCCCGATCAAAGTACGTCCACTAAAAGTGCTTGTTTTTGCCACTGACAGGCTCAGATTGTTATTGGAAGTGTCTGACAACATTATGGAAAGGATCCCTACAGAGACAGACCTTTGTTTAACCAGAAACCTTTGTTTAACCTCTTCATGCAACAACTCACCTCATCTTTCAGATTTCAGAGCGAGACTTCTCCTTGAGCGAGACTTTCATTTTCTGGTTAAACAAAGGTCTATCTCTGTAGGGATCCCTGTACAAATAGGGCCCAGGTTTAAAAATACCGGAATTACCCTTTAAGATGGAAACTTTAAGCAGTCCATGTGTGGGAAAAAAACCCAATGTTTTTTTAAATGTTTCACTTTCTCTGTCTGTCTGTCCCTCCCTCCTCCAGTGTGTGGTGTTTGCTATGACGTCTGGTCAGATGTGGAACCACATCAGAGGTCCTCCCTACGCCCACAAGAACCCTCAGAACGGACAAGTGGTACGACACGCTCCTCCATCTACTCGTTTGGTCCCTCCTTTTTTCCTGTCTTTGTCTATCCATCCCTCCATTTTTTAAACTCATTCCTGTGTTTGTTTGTTTGTTCCTTGTCTTCTGCTTTCCTCCCTTATTTCTTGGTTTGTCCTTCTTCACTCTATCCCTTCCTACTTTTTCCCCCACTTTCCCTCCTACCAGTTTTTCACCCACCGTTCCTTCCTTCCCTGTGTATCTCCTTCTTCCCTTCTTTCCCTCCCTTCCTTCATTTCTTTCTACAACATTATTTTAGCTTTCTTTATTTCCCTCCCATGTTCCTTCTCTCTTTCTCCCCTTTCCTTCCTTTATGTTTTAAATCAATCAGTACTTTTTGTGACTACTCTCAAGCCTTCTAAATATCACATACAATCTACTAGCTAGTATACATCAAAACAATAACCATCATTTAATGTAGTTAATCTTTCATTTATAATTTATAATAATTTCATTTAATCTCGTCATGGTTTCTAGTTGACTTCACTTGTTTCCAGTGTAAATCAACTCATTTCAAGAGTTTTTGTCATTTCTTCATTCAGTGGAGTTGTCTGCCCTGGATGAAATTAGTGTTACTTTACTTTAAGTGCTCTTTAAAAAAGGGAAATGATCTCTCCACATTGGCAGATTTTTTTTCACCTGTTTTTAAAAGCATAATAACAAGACTAAAAGAGTAAAGATGTTCTACAGTGGCTGCATTAGATCAGTGATAGGAACATCTGTGGGGATCTGTTGGCATCCAGTAAAACACACTCATGTACCATACACCAACACCTGCTAACAGGTCAGCACTGGGGCACTGTGTGTGTGTGTGTGTGTGTGTGTGTGTGTGTGTGTGTGTGTGTTATTTGACAGCTGGGAGTCGTCATGGTGTAATATCAGCCTGGAGACACAGCAAATTCACCTTAGACCAGACAGACTGTGAGAGAGAGAGTGTGTGAGTGAGTGAGTGAGTGAGTGAGTGTGTGCACGTGTGTGTGCACGTGTCCACTTCAGCACACAGCTGGGATCATCCAGACAGAAGAAGATACAAAAGGAAACCGTGAAAGACAGACAGACAGACAGACAGACATATAGAGAGAGTAATCCTCTGTCTCTCTCTTTCTCTGGACAATTGGACACTATGCGTGCAAATATGCATGCAAACACACTCTCTCTCTCTCTCACACACACACACAGGGCATTTATAGTGTTGCGGATATAGTTTTGCCGGTCATCATTTAAGTTTGTTCATCCGAGTGTGAAATTAAAAAAAAAAAAAAAAAGAAGAGGGAAAATGAGGGAGGATGGAGGTGTGGAGAGAGAGAGAGAGGGAGGAAGGAAAATGAAACTAAATACTGTCTTTGAATACATTTATACAATATTTATGTTGCTGTATTTACACACACACACACACACAGCTACATAATGAGTGGTGCACGGGGTCACACATACCAGTCACCAGAGTGTGGGCATTGTAGTGAAAGTAAATTCAGGACACGCAGAGAAAGAAAAGCATTGGTATTCCTGGTAGCCAGCGCTCCTAGAAAAGACACACACACACACACACACAGACGCAAAAAAACACACTCGCAGACTCAAAGGGAAAACAATAAGACAGAAAAACGAAATACATCACAACCTCCCCCTCGCCCCCTTCCCTCCCTCCTTCTCTCCCATCCCTCCCTCCCTCCCTCTTGCTCTTGTTCTATCTATCTGGAGACAAGGCGCTCTATTTGTCAGGCTCCGTTGGCTCTCTCTGTCATTTATCAGTCTCTTTGACAACAAATAGGTTACACCCTCTTCTTCTCTCCCTCTCTGCCTCCCCCTTCTCTCCACTCCACTCCCCTCTCCTTACCACCTACTTTCTTCTAGTGCCATTTTTATGCTTGCCACAAGGGTAAGCATCTACATGTGCTGATATCGCCAAGGCTGGGAGCGCACTAGAAGACTTTTAAATGTATTATATTATTATTATTATAGGACATCACACACTTAGTGCTATAACGGAAATGCTGACTCCTGCTCCTCCGCTGACATCAGGACCTCGGCTCTCATTGGCTGTTAACAGGATCGGTGCGGACGTCGGGCCGTAAATATCCAATCACGTTTGATGTGATCGGAGCAGCTCTGATCAGTCGGCGAGTTCAGGGCGGTTACGATTGAATCACAGTTAGAGGTGACCATCCAAGCGTCCGATCGAATTTTTGTCCGCCGATGGACAAAGATGTGGGCAAATCTGCAAAGCGACCCAATAACCCTTTAGTGTGTCGCCAGCCTAAGAGACTGTAGGATTTTCATTGGGTCCTTGCTGAGCTGCCGTGTGTGAAATACCTCTGGTAGTAACCTTCACAGACCAGCTGATGGCCTGGAAGTAGGTTGCTCTGTCCATTTCACTTTTCTCTACAATTCAAACTGCTTGTGGAAGCGTTTGGCTAGCTAGTAGAAGCTTCATTTCAAGTTCATAATAAGGTATGTTGTGTCATTTTACAACAATAGATTCGTTTTTAGAGATTGTTTATTGGACTGGTTTCTTGTAAGTGGACTTAATTACTCATAATACGCCTTGATTTGTGTATGCGAGCAGCAGTGTTAGCTGCCAAGTTGTATTATTGGTGATTTTGATCTTTTTTCATTCGCCAAGACCCTGAAAGCTGCTGAGCTAGTTTTCGTTTGTTCTCCTCCTCATTCCTCCCTCCCTTCACCACAACTCATTCACCCTGCTTCTCTTCCCTCCTTCCTTCCTCTTTCTCTTCATGCCCTCCCTGGCACCATTCACTTGTCCCTCCCTCTCTCCAAGCCTGCCTCTCTCTCTCTCTCTCTCTCTCTCTCTCTCTCTCTGTACCATAGAATGGCCATTATAAGGAAGGCGTGCAGTCAGCTAGCCTGGAAGGATACTCCTACCTCTCTCCCTCCCTCTCTCCCTCCCTCTCTCCCTCCCTCTCTCCGCTCCTGTCCTCCCCTCTATCTCCTTTGTAAGAAATGAGCAGAGCCAGGAGGACTGCATTAAAAGCCCTGTCACAATCAAGTGTTGGAGCGGTAATTGAGAGTGAACAGACAAAAATTAATTCCTTAAACTATGAGAAGCGAGAGCCCTGAGCAACAAATTGGATTTGAATGCAAAGGTGGGCAAGTCAGTGAGGATTTATTATTG
Source organism: Hoplostethus atlanticus (assembly GCA_034670405.1). Lineage (NCBI taxonomy): Eukaryota > Metazoa > Chordata > Actinopteri > Trachichthyiformes > Trachichthyidae > Hoplostethus > Hoplostethus atlanticus. The sequence continues at coordinate 125,926 of JAXDDX010000141.1, read as the reverse complement.
AGCAGACAACAAATATGCCAGTTAGGGGGAAGCCAGGGAGTGGAAAATGCAAACAGACTTAGAAATCAGCAGCAACTTACTGTCCTGCCAGAGATGGCCAGTTAATAACATCACTGTTCCGTACGAAAATAGCAGATAGCTGAGGCGCATAAAAGGAAGACACTGAGATACGCTGGCAGCGAGGGTGGAAAAAGGAGGTTGGAGGGGTATCCCCTATGGAAGTTTGGAAACTACTACTTTACTCAGGGTGTTAAGGATTCATGGTCTGGGATTTCGGGCAGGCCACAAAGGCTCAGCTTCTGAAGCAACCGGAAAAAGAGCAGCCGGTGACTTCAGCTGGACGGAAAGCAACACCAGGCGCGGTCCAAAGTATGGAAATCTACCTCAGGAGAAGCACTGCCTCACCTGCAGTTTGTGCTGATAAAGAAAGGAGGATCTGTCGTCATAGTGAATAGCTGCAGTAGGGTCAGCAAAGTATCAGCAGACTGTAATTACGTCCAGAAATTCCCACAATGTAGCCAGTGTGCTCCATACTGACGCTGTACGATCAGAGCGACAACTGCCGCCACTTTCTCATTTCATTTCATTTTCATTGTGGTTGTTGTCAGCCGTCTACCCCACCTCTTTCCTCCTCGTGATTAGTCGGTCCGCAGTACTAAGTGGTTGAACGTGTCTCTCTCCTCTGCTTGAAAAGAAGCCAAGTGCAGGGCCTATTTCCAAAGCGTCTGCTTTCTATCCGCCCAGCAGCTTGCTCCCAATTGACCTTAATATAAAAAGTGGAATAGTGTGAACACGCCAGGAGAAATATATCATATGATTGGTAGCAGAGGTGGGTAGTCATACACTGTTTGGCTCTTGGTATAATTGCTTTACATAATGATATAGTTACATGCTGCTACTGTTTGGTTCCTGAGCGGCTAACTGGGCTGTCAGAGTGTTAGCAGAGCTTTACCCTATTGTTGTTGAGACCTGGAGCAAGGTTGAGAACCATTGTGCAATAGGGCTTATATGATATATATATATATATACACCGATCAGCCACAACATTAAAACCACTGACAGGTGAAGTGAATAACATTGATTATCTTGTTACAATGGCACCTGTCAAGGGGTGGGATATATTGGGAAGCAAGTGAACAGTCAGTTCTTGAAGTTGATGTGTTGGAAGCAGGAAAAATGGACAAGCGTAAAGACGACTGGGTCAGAGCATCTCCAATACGGCAGGTCTTGTGGGGTGTTCCCGGTATGCAGTGGTTAGCCCGTCTGGTCCGATCCCACAGAAGAGCTACTGTAGCACAAATTGAGTGCCCATGCTGAGCCCTGTCCAGCGCCGAAAGCTCCTACGATGGGCACGTGAGCGTCAGAACTGGACCATGGAGCAATGGAAGAAGGTGGCCTGGTCTGATGAATCACGTTTTCTTTTACATCATGTGGACGGCTGGGTGTGTGTGCGTCGTTTACCTGGGGAAGAGATGGCACCAGGATGCACTATGGGAAGAAGGCAAGCCAGCGGAGGCAGTGTGATGCTCTGGGCAATGTTCTGCTGGGAAACCTTGTTACTTTGACACGTACCACCTACCTAAACATTGTTGCAGACCAAGTACACCCCTTCATGGCAACGGTATTCCCTGATGGCAGTGGCCTCTTTCAGCAGGATAATGTGCCCTGCCACACTGCAAAGATTGTTCAGGAATGGTTTGAGGAACATGACAAAGAGTTCAGGGTGTTGACTTGGCCTCCAAATTCCCAGATCTCAATCCTATCAAGCATCTGTAGGGATGTGCTGAAACAAGTCCGATCCATGGAAGCCCCACCTCGCAACTTACAGGACTTAAAGGATCTGCTGCTAACGTCTTGGTGCCAGATACCACAGGACACCTTCAGAGGTCTTGTGGAGTCCATGCCTCGACGGGTCAGAGCTGTTTTGGCGGCACAAAGGGGACCTACACAATATTAGGCAGGTGGTTTTAATGTTATGGCCGATAGGTGTATGTGATATATATGTAATTTGAAACATGGATGATGATGGTATATATCATGGTATATATTTTTTAATCTTAAAATTTAAATCCAAATGCATCTAAAGGCATTAAAGACTGGTATACATATCTTAGCTCCAGTGTTTTGATCATTTTTTTGAAGCCCTCGCTCTCAGCTGCTTGAAAGGGAACCAAGCATAGACAATTATAGCATGTGTAATGCCGCTCCACCGCTTATTTTTTCCTGCAAGGACAGCCTTTGGAAAATGCTTGAGAAAGCCGTGTCGGATTTGCAAGAGCAAGCGTCTGTCACTTCTTCTGTTGCTTTCCTTTCAAGATTCCTGTTCAATCACTTTCAGCCTTTTTGGTTGCCAGTTCTCTTATGTTTCTGGGGGGAAAAAAGGCAACAAATTGGCTGGTGCAGGCTAATGACAAATCTTGCGACAACGAAAAGTTGGACGCTTCCGTTTATATGTGAAGTGAAATGAGGAGACTGGTAGACCCGGTATAGCCAAAATACATACAGGCAAGCAAATTCATGCCCATAATACCATCCACAACATACCGGGTATGTTGTGAACTAGGTATAAGATGAAATATACTCAGAACCACAATTTATAAAATTGCTCCATATAACTCGAATGGTATTAAATCACCTTGTTAAAGCAAGCTAGAAAGACTTATTACTTAGCAAGGGGGAACTCATTTATTTTTTATTTTATTTTCATATTATTTTCTTATTTAATTATTAAATTAAAGCCCAAAGCTTGTATCTTTGTTTAATGCTTGTTACCATTGAGAAAGTTACATCAGTTACATCACATCCTGTATATTGGTAAATGTCTTTCCCCCTCTTCTCTGTTCTTCCCTCTCCCCATCCTCCCTCCTTTCCTCTCCTTAAATCACTCGTTCCCTCTCTCTCTGGTGTAAGGGACGACTTAAACTGGGCAGATGACATTTAAAGTTCTCTCTCCCTCTTTTACTTTCTTTCACCCCCCTCTCTAATCTTCCCCTCTCCTTTCCCCACCCTTACTCTCTCTCTCACACTCTCCCCCTCCCTCCCTAATTCCTCTAAAGCGATGAGTGAGCGAGGCCAGGTAGACTACGTTGAAAGGATTTGTCAGCTGACGAATGGCGCGACCATGCAGACTTTGTAGCAAAGCTTCTCACCGTGTGGCCAAGAAAATGCTGCTCAGCTGGTTTTTGACACACACACACACAGAACAAGACAAGCATACACAGACACATGCATGCACAGAAAAACGCATACGCTAACGCTTATTAGCCAATATTGTGCACTCACACACACACACACACGTAGGCCCAGTATTACACATACACTTGCATACGCAGAAAAAACACATGCACACAAATACACAGAGTTAGACAAGCTTACACATGCAACACACACACACACACAAACACAAAGTGATGTTCAGGACTTTTTCATTGAGCCAAGGAGGAGGCCAAGCAAAGGGCATTAGTCAAGACAGATGAAGTGGAGAGGAGAGGAAACAAGTACAAGTACTGTGCAGGCCCACGGCACATTTGTGGTGACAGGTACACCTAATTCATTGTCTATTTATTTGGGTGTAACCTCAGTTCTCTGGCTCTGTAGTTCATCAGCTGCCTTCATCTCTTGTATGGAGAATATAGTTACTTTAGCATCTAATGCAGATAAGGTACAACATATCGTTGGAAATTGTTTTATGGTTTCAAAATGTATGAGGTGGTTGGAGGTGTGAGACACGGGAGGAGAGGAGGTGAGGAGGCTGATGTTAGAGTAGTTGTCTGCTGAAAGAGTGAATTTCCAGGTCACTGCCAAAATAAAGTAAATGTTAACTCGAAGTGAAGGAAGGGTTGGAACCACACACAGAAAGAGTGACTTGACTCACATGCCCTTTGGATGTGCTGCTAGTCAAATGGAAAAGATGGAGAAGTTAAATGGAAAAGCAAACATGTATGAAATAAGTAGTATAATAACACTAGGTAAAGAAAAAGCACTTCAGGTCAGCCATTCCTGGTGAGACACTCCTTTATTCCTGTACTGTAGCAAACTACATCACGCTTTACAGCACTTGAGAAAATAATTTTCTACAATGTCTGTTCTTTCACGAGCGGCATCTATTTAATAAAATTAAGTAAAACTTGTATTCTTTTTGAAAATGTACCATTTATTTTGAAGCTTCACACCTCAGCTCTGCTATGACTCAGCTATGACCACTTCAGTAGGAAGAGACAGAAAACATTCATTGTAATATTGGCATTAATAGGAAGTCGTCTTTCTCGGTGTCTCTTGAATTAATTCAGCCTGTGTTGCTCTTCAGCCCACTCTCTCAGTCTTACTTTGGCCTCGCCAACCACTTCCTTATTTCCATGCGATTGGTTGATGACATTTCCTTATTTCCAGCTGATTTCACATGATTGGTTGATGGGTTTTGGCAGCTGCTGGCAGCAGCCCCTCTCTACATTACAGCTAACCTTTCATATTTTAAAGAAACGCCGCTGTCATTTTTATGGGCGCTCTGCAAATAGTTGACTTTTGGCTCGCAAAGGACATTGGCGCGCGTGTGTGTACGTATTGGAGACTGTGTGTGTGTGTGTGTGTGTGTGTGTGTGTGTGTGTGTGTGTGAGTTGAACAGTGGTGAATAAAATAGACCTTTAGGCCAGAAATTGGATAAGACTAGTAGAAATTACCCATCAGTCTCTCTCTCTCTCTCTCTCTCACACACACCACACGTTAATTGGAATCAGTCTTTTTAGCAAAGAAAAACTGTAATTAAGAACCAAATAACAAACACATTACTACTGGATGCCAGAGAGAAAGGTAGAGAAGATGAGGCAAGACAAGACAAAAAGGAAAGGAAAAGGTAATAAGAGCTGCCAAGTGGATATGAATCATCTTGTTGAATCTATTTGCAAGAGACCCGAGGGGAGAGAAGCTAATCTCCAAAGCATTAATTTTATTTTATTTTCCACTTCTGTTGTTGAAGATTCAATCTCTTTTGGCTCCTCAGGTGCTCTCGGTACATATGTGTGTTTGTCTGTTTGTCTCTGTGTGTGTGCTCTGTTTTATGCCGCTCACTGCTGACAGACGAACACCTCCACATATCCCAAAGAAAATCAGTTTATCTGGGAAATGAGAGAGAAAAAAAAGAGGTCCTCATTTTCAGATCAACAATCGTCAATTTAAAAAAAAGAAAGGTTTTAAATGGGTCTAATTAGCTCACGGTTCAATAAACCGACTTGCAGCATGAAGGAGTGTGTCATCGTTGAACAGAGTAAACAGCCTTTTAGATAATGGGATTTTAAAGCATCACTCACCCTAATCCTTAAAATAGACTTCAATATTTGTTCATCCGAAAGATTCAGTGCCCTCAGTCCCTCTTCCATTCTGGATAAATCAACCCAACTCAGTCGTCGTGTTTCCGGCGTCGGGTCAGAAGATATTACTTGCACTACTTTTCCTCAGTAACGAGCATTGCAACAAAGAACTACTATAATATTACAGTTACCAATCAAAAATAAGTCTTTTGTCATTACCCCCTCATTTTCCAACCCCCCCCCATTTGGTTTCCTCCTAGCTAGCAACTAAGCTAGCCTGCAGTCTCATCTTTCCTGAGTTACTATTGGCTACCACTGTACTCCTGTTAGCTTACTGGTCTAATTTATCGTGCCGTCGTCATGCCCGCTTGTTTTTTTTCACGCAGCCTTTCCGTCCACTTTAAAAGACTTTTACAAGCCTATACTCTTCTTTCTCCTTCTCTCTCTCTCTCTCTCTCTCTTTTTCTCTCTCACACTCCCTCTCACTCATTTTACATTTTAGGCATTTAGCTGACACTAATCCTTGCAATGACTGCAACAGTAGAATAAGTTTCAACGCCTGGGTCGACCACACACACACACACACTCAAGCATATCCCCTCTCTCTATAAATGAAACACACATCTCCTCTCCCCCGTTCTTGCTCTCTGTCACTCACTCTTTCTCCTCTCTGTTCTTTCTGCTTTGTTGACTTTTCGTTTATCCCTCTCCCTGTCTGAGTGCCTCCTGACCTTTACCGAACAAAACACACACACACATGCGCACACACTATCATACACACATTCACGCAAGTGAATTAACAGTCAGACAAAGCCACACACCCATACGTGAACTTTACATATGCAGCTATTTGTAAAGGTTATCATTACATTTACCTAGATTTAAGTTGCGTTTTCTTGCAAAAATGAACTGCAAAACTTTTTTTTTAATATTGTGCATCTGCTTATCATAAAACCATCTCCTCCCGGGGGATTCTGTGCTATCCAGGGATGTGGCTGATGCTATTCCTCTCTTCACTGAAGAGGATGATGGAAGAGGGATTCAACTTTTCTCTTGGGAATTCCATTGCTGCGCCATGCGTGTATTTAGAAAGCTTCAGCTAGTTCACAGGCCTGCCCTAAAATTGGCAAGAGTCTCCTTTTTTGTGGTGCATGGAAGGCTGGTCAAAAAGATGACCGGCTGCATCTCTCTGGCATTCTGGAGGATCTCCGGGTCAACCGTGGAGTCCACAGAGACTTAAATGAAACACTAATCTGTTGCTTTGGAAAAGGTTACAGAGCCGCAGCAGCACCTCGGACCTTCTTCGATATAATGTTAGGCTGGAACTATAGCGCCTCAAACAGTTCTGAATGAGGTCGTGCAGCACCTCCTGGAAGTTGGGAGCAGAGCTTTACAAATGGGAGCACGGGAGGCAGCTGCCGCGAACCCCACCTTACAACACCTGTGTGAAGCACTGCGTGAAGGCGGTCACCTCGGAGAAAGGTTTCCCGAATGCTTGTGCTCGAAGGCCATCGGGATAAAGAGCTTGGATGGCAGCGCTGCGGCATTGCCGGTCGCAAAAGACATGACCTTCTCAGACTTTACACCAGACTCAACAAAGAGGCCTCTGCAGAGTGGTTGCATGTCTGAACTCCCCCTTCTTCATCCCTGATTAGTGGAGAGACGACAATATTTAGGACACGGTGCCGCCTCCATGTCATGTCACCTGTCTCGTCAAACCTCATGGACAGAGGCTTGTCCTTCATGACCTCTTCCACAGGGTACACCTCTCTGGCACCTAGTCTTCTTGCAGTTGCTGATCAATATACGGCTAGAAATTAAATTGTGCAGTGTGGTTCAGTTATGAAGAACATATAAGGGAGTCTTTTTAAAAACAAGTTTCTAATAATGTCTTTCTAAACCCCCACACCCTCGCCTTCCCTCTCTCTCTCTCTCTCTCTCTCTCTCCAGACAGTGTAATTCCTCTAAATTGATGAGTGAGCGAGGCCACGTAGACTATATTGAAAGGATTTGTCAGCTGACGAATGGCGCGACCACGCAGATGAAATTGTAGCGAGCTGCTCACTGTGTGGCCAAGAAAATGCTGCTCAGCTGGTTTTTGCTCAGAAACACACACTCTCTCTCTCTCTCACACACACACACACACACACACACACAGTTTGGTTTGTCCTCTGTCTCTTAAGGAATTCTTTTGCACGATTGCTTGTGGTGCCTGGCTTACTTTAAGTGGTGGTCTACGGTCTAACATTTTGTCGCACAGTGTGCAGAGTAGCTTTCCACCATATTCTTGGGCTCTCTGTGCTGCGGTGTGTGTGTGTGTGTGTGTGTGTGTGTGTGTGTGTGTGTGTGTGTGTGTGTGTGTGTGAGAGAGACATATAGGAGGCTAGGAGGTGAGCGAGGCATTGAGGAAATCATTATTTACATTGCTGTTTGTCAGAGCACTCAACCTCATTTTAATACTATATAGGACAATCATGAGAAGCGTGTGTGTGTGTTTGACATATAGGAGACTAGGAGGCGAGGCATTCAGGAAATGTTTATTTACATCGCTGCTTGCCAGAGCACTCGTTCTCAACCTTATTTTAAAACGATATCACATAATGAGACGTGAGACGTTTGCGGTGTGTGTGTGTGTGTGTGTGTGTGTGTGTGTGTGTGCACATATATGCCTGCATTTGCACACACGCCTAATTCGCTCGGAAGTCTGACAAATGGGCTGTTTGATGCAATAGGTTTTTCTTCTAAGATAAACAAGGCTTTTTTTAATGTCACTGTATTCAAATGAGTTTGCGGACACACACACACTGTTCACACCTTTGTTCCTGTATTAGAATGAAGTGACGAACAAGCTTCCTAGCAAACAGCAATCTAAATGGTTATTTTCTCAAGACCTGGATGTCAGTGAAACACACACAGTAGCAAATTATCCTCAGGGTGATATTTGATAAAGGTCTGGACGTATTTAGGAGTTATACCACTGATATGTATGTTATGTAGCTCACATTTTACCACGTTGTAAGGAGGCCTTCTGGATGCGTCATTGTTTCATGTGGATTTTCCTTCTTCATGAGTCGTTCGAGGCATTGTGTTTGATAACGATACCCAGGGATGTGGTGAATAAAGAGGACAGTAGACAACAACTCACTAAAATCACTAGCAACAAAATTATCACATATTCTTCAGACTCGTACAATCAGTTTGATACTACTTTCTTTGATGCATGCTTCTAATTTCATATCGTAAAGATTCAAGTCATTCTAGGAAGGCGGCCAACTCTATTCTGCAGATACAAAGGTGTGTAAATCGAGTTTAGTTGGGTTTACCCTCCACTAACATCGCTGACAACACCACATTGTTTTTACTTGTCGGTCCGATGGCTCTTTTTCTTCCCCCACATTCACGTCTTTTCCGTTTCTATGTAAAACTGAATGGACGCAATCCTTTGACCCCCCCATGGGCAGACGTAAGGAGCTTTAAAAACAAAATCGAATCCATCAGATTAATTGGAACAGCAGCAGACCGAGGTTGTACCGGACGACTCCCCGTCGCGAAGCTGTCTATTTCTATGAAGGCAAAGCGCACGGTGCAAAAAGAAAAAAATAGTTCAGTCAACCTTGCTCTCTGTAAAGAAAGGTAAAATACCTAGACACCCTTACCCTAAAAACCTCAAATTATACATGTGCCGTTCTAGCTGCACCGAAGAGTGCCTTGTTTTGAAAGAGGAGGAGAGAGGATAGTTAGTATAGCTTTGGTGTTTTTCACTATGTGCACAAACATAATAAAAAGCTGAAACAAGCTTCAATACACTGCAGACAGACACTAGTATACACTAGGATTAAAATGATCTGTTTAATGGAGTATGTCACTTTGAAAAATGTATTGGATTTTTCAAAATAAAGTACTGTAAGCATATGGATTTCCATTCACTGTATGATTCAATACACATAATAACCAATATCAACTTTATTTCTCATTATTTTAATGCACTATACGATGATGAAAGTGTGTCAGCCTCCAAGATTATTTTTTTTGAGCTTACGTGAACATCCTGAGTGGTCGGATTGCAACCGGATAGAGCAAAAAAAAAAAACACACACACACACACCCAGGTTTAAATGCACACTAAAGATTCAATCGACCAAACCACCTTCAGTCGTGGTCAGAAACGTATTTGGACAATGCAGCGAGTCTCCAATCCACATGCAGCAACTACGGAAGCGGAAACTTCGGCAAATCAGCTGGGATAGCAACACAAGCGAGGAGTATGAAGGAGTCGAGTGCTATTCTCTCTCACTGTGCATACCTCCAGCAGAATCAACTGACATTGCTACTGTTAACATGTAAAAAATTATCTTCTGCACAGCGGCTGCAGCTGCACGAAGCTGCTCTCTCCTCAGCTGCTGCACGCATTAAAACAATGCTACTTCCCAAGCGCTTCACCAACACCATGAAGTGCGTCTTTGTGGTTTTAGCGAGGGAATTTTCAATCTGCGTACGAGACGCATGTGTGGAAAGAAGGTCTTCGCGGTATCCGAGCTCCTTACAGACATGGATCCTAGAGGGATATTCCCAGAGTTTGACGCCACGCGAGTGTTTTCAATAAGCAAATGCGGTGGTAGCGGCATTGCAAAGCATCTCCGTTTGTACCGCCTATACCGTAGGTGTCTTAAAAGATTCAGCCATTCGTCTCAGTCCGCAATCTTTTAATGAAATGTAGGACAGGCTCTTCTTTGCATAATCCTTGGCTATATCCAGGACCCAAGCCGTATTTCAAAGTGTATATTGGTTTATTCACCAGTGTATACGATCATGTATTGTGTGTGTGTGGTGTGTGTGTGTGGTGTGTGTGTGTGTGTGTGTGTGTGTGTGAGTGTGAGTGTGTGTGTGTGAGAGAGAGAGAGTTATAGAGTGTGACTGTTGAGTTAGTTCTTCCATTCATCTCTGTGTTAGCTCAATGAGCTGTGGCTGCTTTTACCTCTAGACCACCTCAGTGTAGGCCTTTCTAATGAAAACACACACACACACACTGCTCTCTCTCTTAGCATACACATGCATAGCTACATACACTGACACACAAACACTCTCTCTCTCTCTCTCTCAGCCACACTGCACGCTAATGAATGGAACTCCTGCGTTCTAATCCATCAGATTAATTGGAAGTGCCCAGCCATGGATTGAGGAATTTTTCATCCCCCCCCAGCACTCCTCTTGCTCATAGCCTCTATCTGCAATTCCTATTTATGTTGGGAAGGTAACATGCAGAGAGCAGCAAAAAAGACTGTGGGGTAACGTGTGTGTGTGTGTGTGTGTGTGTGTGTGTGTGTGTGTGTGTGTGTGTGTGTGTGTGTGTGTGTGTACAAAATCATACTTTTTGAAAAAAAAGTGAAAAAACTGCTGGTGAGACAACTTAATTTGCAAGTCAACTGGTTTCACACATTTCTTGAGTCAAGTGTCATTTTGCCTTGTTGCAAGATATTGACACTTGTTTTCTAGAAAAAAAAGTGAAATTGTGTTGCAGAATAGTGGAATATTCTCACTCCACTTTTCCATTTTTCCAAGATTTCACTTATTCTCAGACTAAATGACTTGTTAAGATGGCCATTTTTGCAGTACGTCTATATGTACAGTGCAAGACTGGAGCAGGGAAGGCACTCATCTCAAATTTAAAAAAAAAGGCATGCAAAAGACCTGTCACATTTTTAGCAAGGTAATCTTAATGCACAACTGCAGCTCCTTTTCCAGACTCGCCGTGGCACCCGCCGGGACATCCACAAAAGGTTCAAGTCATTTGCCACCCAAGCAATTCAAATGCAGGCGTCTCCAAACAGCCGTGGGCCATGAAGAATTCTGGGTCAGCGAGCTAAAATTAAACCTGAATGTTTTTTCATATGTTATCTACACTTTAAAATGGATCTCTCCCATCTAACAGCAGATGCACATATATTGTAAAATGCAAGACAGCATACTGATAGCTTTTGTCAGCAAAAAAAAAAAAGAGAGGATCATTTCAGCTGTTGATTGCAGCTCCGTGACTTGTAATTAAAGTAAGAATAAGTATTACAACTTTTTTTTAAATTTTTTTTTTTTTTTTTTGGAAGGAGCTGCTTTTAATTTGAAGAAGAACGGCTCATGACGCTATTGATTTGCGCTTGCATTGATTAGGAAAGCCAGCAGCAATCGCTCACCGACTTTCCGATAAAGTGCAACGCGGCCATAAAGAAATGTTTTTTTCAGACGTTCAGGGGTTAGTTAGTCGATCTTGGTGACGTTAATAGATAATGCGAAACAACAGCTTTACTTCAAAACACCAAAAGATCCGTTTCAGCCCTTTGTCGTCTTTTTGTCAGCTCTCGAGAGCAAAACCCTTTCCATTTCTCTCCACTGGAGCAAGAAAGAACCATCCACCCTTTACTCCTCCTCCTCCTTTCAGCCCCCCCATTCTTCCTTTCATCCTCATTCTCGTCTGATAGGGAACGAAATGAAGCGCAGGGCAGCCGAGTGGAAAAACGAGATGCGGCGTAAACCCAGACGCTAATAATCTGCGGGGATTCAGCAGCGCTGCGCGGAGACTTCCTCCCTCCTTTCCATCCCTTTGTCTCGTTTCCCGCTAAGACTTCCACTTTTTTTTCTTCCTTTCCATCTCCGTCTCTCATCACCGGCACACATCGGTCGCATTAGGCCCCAGACATCTTATCAGAAAGCTGGCTCGCGTAGAGTCATTAGCATCACGCCGTTCGATGCTAATAAAACTCTCTCCAATAGTTTGGACAATGGGAGACACTGCAGTCATTGCACTGGAGGGGAAACATATTCTGGCCTCAATACCGACTCTAGACAAAGAACACTGACGGTTAGGTTGGTTAGTTTGAAGACATACAAGCAAAGACGCAAATGTTTGTCTTACGATATTTGTAATATATTTTATAGCCTACAGTCATTCCCTAAACTAATCCTAATTCTAATCTTAACCCAAAACTACCCTCTTGCAGAAGGAAGGACCGGCCAAAATGTCCACATTTTGCAAAAACAATCTCCTCACTCTGACGCTAAAACTCAAACTCACTAAAACTCAAAAGGATAGAAGTACACACACACACACGCTTGTATATACTTGCTTCAGTAACAAACATTGAGGTTGGCAAGTTGGTAGATATATCCCTCTTAGTGTCAGGTAGACCGTTGAGTCACAAGTTGCCATTTTGGGTGGGAATTGGTACTGATGTTGGCACATCGTGTAACCTTGTGTCAGACCTCTCTCTCACTCACACACACACACACACACACAGGTACACTATCATGCAACCATACAAGTAGTGTGCAATCGAACACAACACAGAAACACCCGTCTTCCAACATTTCTCTCGCTCTCACTCTCTCACGGACTCACACACACAGATAGACACAGAGACAAATGTAAGTTGCCAGGTTGGCCAGGCAAGTCAGGTTCAGTATCTCACCGGTGGCAGCTTAGGTCATGGAATCACGGGTTGCCAGTTTGGTGAAGAAAAGAAAGAAAAAGGTTGTGCAGCCTGGGGGGTGTTCTATCCTGCCTCTGGCAACCTTATAAAATGACTAGTATACAGTACTAATGCAGGAGACAGGCATGAAGGGAGACTTCTGCAATGGCTGCCAATGTAGCGGTGGGGGTCAAAGGTTAGGGGTTGAGAATGAATGTCAGTCAATAGAATGTTCTCATGAGTATAATAGTGTGTGTTAGCGTGTGTGTGTGTGTGTGTGTGTGTTTCCCGTAGAGTTGGGTTGACCTGTCTGCCCACTCAGTGAAACAATAGCAACTCGACACTCCCACACACTGCCGCATAGGAGATCATATTCTGTTCTTTATGACTCACAACACACACACACACACACACACACACACACACACACACACGGACACGCTCTGAAACCGATACACGCACACGCAGATGAGGCACATTCTCACACATGCATATGCACACCAATATATCTATGATGATTGCACAAAAAAAGCAAGACTTGCTGTTCCCATATTGCAGTAGAGAGAGCATTTAGAATGGGAGGGCATCCTTTCCTGTTTTTTTCCTGTACAGCAGTTTCCATTAAGCTGGAAAGTGGACGTCCATTTTGGCTCTGGCTCCAACTACTGGGTCCAGTTTTGTTCATATCAGGGACACTTATTGCATTCAGAAAGAAAAATGGATCCGGGGGTCCATTTAGGTTCCTCGGCTATAGCCAGTTTCCCCCTTCCTCAGGAAAGAGATAGTATTAAGAGTGCAACCGGTCAGCTCTTTTTTTGTGCTCTTTTCTTATCATTTTTTACATTATGAGAAAAGGTCACGGCCCCGTTATTGGTGACTTTCCAAAGCTTTCCCGAGTCTCTGTTGCAGACTCCTTCGCTGCATTTCTCCCTCAATCTTGTCCTTTCGTTCGCAGCTCACAGCCCTCCTCTCCCCCTTCCCTTTCCTTATCCTTTCATTTGGAAATTGCATCGGTGATCGATCTTGTTGTGATGTTTTTTTGCCAGTTGAAATGAACAATGTTTAACCAATTTGTCTTTTGTCTTCCTCGCCCTTCTCCCTCTGTTCCTGTACATCTCTCTCTCTCTCTCCAACAGAGTTATATCCATGGCAGCAGTCAGGCTCAGTTCGTGGCTGAGTCTCACATCATCCTTCTTCTGAGTATCCTTTCACCAACATGTGTGTGTGTGTGTACATGCTTGGTCTTGCGCATTACCCATGTTTATTGACACACATCGAAGGCACGGTGCTGCAAATCGCAAATCATCCAGAGCAATTTAACTGTCTGTGAAATTTGCAACAGCTTTGTGTTGGCAACGAAAAACCTTTCGCCGCGTGTTTGATGATATACACCGAATACGACGAACCCAGAGGAAACCACATGTTCTATGTGTCAAATAGTGTCAACATTTTGTTTCCCCACGTTCTCTACATTTCTTCTCCAACTCAAAAGCTTTTCATCTCGTTTTGTATTCTCCATGGGGAGGCTGCCTTCTGGACGAGAAATTGTATTCGTTTGGCTTTACAACCTTGCCTGATTTGTTCCACTATTGATGATGAGGTTGTGTGTGAGTGTGTGTTTTTGCTGTTTTTGGAGGGGCAGGTGTTTCTCTTCTGTGCATGTCTGCTTGCTTGTGTGTTTTTGTACCTTTTATACCTGCATTTGTGTGTTTATACATGTGCACATAGGTGTGTGTGTGTAAGTGTAATCATACCGTTCAGTCCTAGCTGTCCTGTCCGCCCTCATGGGAAATAACAGGGCCAAAGTTGCACCTGCTGCAGAGCAATGTTTGTTTGTCCACGCTCACACACACGGCATATTTTCTATTTTCTGCCCATCTGAACGCATCAAAATGAAACGCGCGCACGCACACACCTGATGACAAGTGAACACACCTACCCATGTCCGTGCAGCTGGTGTAAACACATTTTATGGCCATCATAGGTTTGCAGGTTCCCCGTGGATATAACCTTAATGCCATGCTCTCTCTCTCACACACACACGTAATCACCCGTACTAGTAAAGGATCACATAGAAACAAAAACATGTTCTGCATTTCTTACACATAAGCATCACAAGAAGATACATACAGAACCCTGTATACACTAACACACACACACACACAAACGCACACACTGCTTTCATTCACTCTGTTGCTGTAGCCAGGTGTGGGTGCAGGGTGTCCGCAGGTCCTGGAAAAGTCTTGTGTTTGCATTATCTAAAAAGGTCTTGAATAGCCTTAAACCTTGTAAGAACATTCATTTAGAACAGTAATCAGAGTTGCATCAGCGGTGTCAACATTCAACAACTTTAAGGAATGTCCTAAGCCAAGAATCAAGTATACTCTGCTGGTTCTAAAAACTCTTAAAATGTCTTAAAATTGCCTGAACTCAAGGGCTTCAAAATTTTCAGTTTCAGCTACGCACACCTAGGGTTTTTTGTTTCTTTTTTAAATTGCAAAATTGGTCTTACGTTTCACCACAGGGTGTCTTGCATGGTCCATCAACTGTGCGGACACCCTGTGGTGAAGCTCCCCTCCACCAACCTCCACCTGCGTCGGTTCACTTCCATTATGTAGAGATACTCTCCACTGTTTGCGTCATGTCAGCTCATCATGTCTTGCGACCGTTACATCGACGGAATCATGTCACCGGAAGGACGCACGCCGCCTCGATTGCCCGTGGGTTGGCTGTTGTTTGCGCTCGCTGTCAAATCTTCATCAGTTGCTCGCTCGGATTTGTATGCGGAGCTCCCTGAAGAGCAGAACCTTTAATTAAGCAATGAGCCACGTGAGGCAGTGATTTTACCTCAGTGGTGGTGTTGGGTATGAGACTTGTTGTTATAAAACAGTAATACACCATTGTACTAAAAGAAAGGAAGAAGGCAAATGTTCAATAAATCTTTGATTTTTAATCACTCATACGTATTTTACGTATACGTATTTATGATACTAATTAAATGTTCTTCTTCGCCAAGCAATAGTTTTTGAACAGTAGCCAAACAGAGTGGTTGCTAAGAGACAGATAAGTGGTATGAGTGTGGATTTTAGGTTTGTGCATAAAAATAACATTAACTTCTATAGTCATAGGTGTGCATATATAGTATATATACACACTCCATGTTAATATTTAAGTTAAATCTTATGTGGTCACTGATGAGTGTCAAGCAGCCAATCAGAACAGAGGAGCCACAACTATCTGTTTTATAACACCCAATATGAACAGTGTAACCATTTGTTGCAGTAAATGGCTTGGTTGATGACCTATTAAGTGATTTTTCTTTACCTGGATGCTGTCAAACTTCATCACGATTTACACCATTTGCTGAAATCAAATTACAAATTGAATTTCCTTTATTAAATAATATTAATGAAAAGACTTAAAAGATGCATTATTGGGAAAATTCAAATAAGAACCTTCACACCTGTCCAGAACTAGACGTCCTCGCTATGAATGTGCCATGGAACTGTGCACGGTCTGTACTTGCTGTCAATGGAATGGATATACTATTGCAAACTTCTGACTGTTAATTGTGTCTTCAGTGTCTGAAAATAAGAACAGCAGGGGTTCCTAAAAAGCTTGACGCAAGTAGAGAGCATCCTAGAAAATTATTTTTCTTCTTCTTACTTCAGGCGGAAACAAGATTAGCAGTTCACCTGCCTAACATCCCACACATTTAAAAGCTTGGAGACCACCACCCCCAACATTTAATGGTTTGGAGACCACCATGTCCAACATTTAAGTACTATTGAGGTAAAACTCTATTAATCACACATGGACACAATAATACTCAGTTGAGAAGGCCAGTTCTCTTTCTGTTTGTTTGTTTTCACTGGATTGAGTCCAGTACACAGAACACTAACACACACACTCATACACAGTCCTGTCTTTTTGCCAGGTATCATCAGCCTCTCATCTCCCTGAGAGAAAAGAGTATGGGTGTGTTTGTATTTGTGTCCGAGTGTGTGTTTGCTTGTTATATGGGTGAGTTTGCTTCGATCTTTCTGTGTCTATATACTTTTACGCGTACAGGTATGACTGTGTATGTATGTGTGTGTTTATTTTTGCAAGGTTGACTTGACATCTCCATAGCCTGTGTGGCCTTTTGGGAAAGTATTTCATTTCATTGAATTCTGAATCAATTTCCTCCTCAGGGTATGGCTCCACCACTGTAGATTTATATTTATGTATTGCTGAAACAACAGGAGTTTGTTAGCCTCGTGTTGCTACGCAACCATAGGAAAACGATGAAAACGTGCATATTTTGCCCTCTATGTTCTGTTCAAAAAATAACTCAACACTGCTTGTTGTTCCTGCTGCATTCAAAAACATGTTTTTTCTGCATTGTAAAATAATGAGGAAAAGATCTATCAGCTCCGAAGAAAAAGTCTCATTCCTATTTTGATTTGGGTTTTGTCTTCTGATGACAGCACAGATTAGAGTTTGTAAATGTAGTGGTATCAACTCATCAATGGCTGTATATATAGGTGTGTATTAACAGTGCACGTGACGCATGTGTGTATACACGTGTGCGTTACACCTGTATGTGTGTATTTGTGTGTGTCCAGCTGTCCGTCAGCCTCTCTCTCTCTGTCCACTCCGGTGCGTGTGCGTATCGTGTGTTGTTGTTGCCTTGACAACCTTGTCCCAGATGCCGCGATCACCATGGGGATGGTGCTGCTGAACGAGGCTGCCACATCCAAGGGAGACGTCGGCAAGAGGAGGAGTAAGTAGCGAGGAATGAATCTACTTTTTTTCTTCCCGTCTTTGCCTCTTCAGCTTCACGTCTCTTTTCCTCCGTGCTACTGTACACTTTGCTTCCATTAAGTGTGACAGTAGAATACATTCCTGTATCACCACCATGGCAAGCAGTCGATGTGCAGGAACACTAGGATGAGGAGCTATTAAAGTTAACTTCAATAAAACAAGTAGCCTAATCAGAAAAAAGTGCTGTCCCTCTTTTTCTTTTTCTTTCTGTCTTTCTTTCTGCTTTGCTAGATGTTCAGCATTGCTTGCTAGCTTTCCTCTTGTCTTCCATGCTTTGTCTCTTTGCTTCACAATTGTTTTTGTTGTGTTTTCTATTCTTTGTCTACCCCCTTTTTTCCTCATTCTTGTTGTTGTTGTTGCAGACTCGAGGGTCAAACCTTATAACTAGGCAAAGACACCTTATTGAGTCACGTTGTAGTCGAGGAAGACACTTCTCCGTAAGCCTCTCACCGTAGGTTGCTCTGAATAAGAGCCTCGGCTAATAAAATGGAATGTATATAAATAGGACTAGGTTGTGGGGGGGGGTTAGCAGCGAGAGGAAGATAGAGAATAGTTTCTGGGTAGACGACTGAATATTAGAAGGCAAAAGGTAGATTTAACAGCAGAGATGGACAATGAGGAGGAGGAGACGTATGATTACGGTACATGCACACACACATTCCCCACACCATGCATAAATGCAGTGTTATTACTTATTACTATCATTAGTGTGACGTGTATTTGCATAACTGTCAATTAGCCGGAGCAGCTGCAAAGATGAGGAGCGCTTGTTTCGCTCTCCAGTTAATCACCAAGATGACCCCTCACCTGCCCCATTACCGCCTGTGAATACACAACTCCAGTGTTTAGATATGCCTGAGGAACGCTCCATTCACTTTGGCATGCACGGATGTGTGTGTGTTTGTGTGTGTGTTTCACGGTTCATCATGTACCTTCATCTAAATATACTTGAGCTATGGTTGAGTTGCTTTGACAAACAGGTATTTTCACGTAGCTTTATTAAGTTGAGATTCATTTTTGCTCGACATCTTGTCTTGAGACAATTCAGCCATCACGTACTGTCAAGTTTTATATTTAGAGCCCAGTAAATCAATGAGAGACTGAAAAACATTCAACATTTCTTAGATTATCTAAATTCAAGGCGTCAAACGTCCTCGCAGTCAGTTAAGCCTTAGATTTTTATTGTTTTGATGCATTGCCTTTACGATGAGAACTGGGCTGATTTTACGATCATACCTAAATTCTGATAGGTCTACAGTGTTTTCATTTTCATGTTCATTTCAGTGGCAAAATTCTTAAAATGAGGCGTTATATGACCCTAATATGAGAGCGTAACTGTTTTAGCACTTGGGGGTCAAAGACGGGGTTGTGTCATTTTCAGATAATCTAGTTTGAGGCAACAGGCAACGCTCATTATTTGACTTTCACTTTTATCCATCTGTATTTCACACCCGTAGCGCGCAGAAATTAAGAAAATGATGACCACATTTCGCGTAAACCTTGTTGCTTCCGGTGGCAAAGGGGTTTGCTGCTACTTGTCTCCTCCCCCTCCCTCAGCTCATCATTTCTGATAGGAGGCGGTCACTTGATAGCACCAATGACACGCCGGCGCTCAACCGTTTCCTAAAAAAAACAAAACACCCTAAGCAGAGTTTCTGCATAGTTACACATTAGATGCCCCGTACTGGTAATTACCTTGAACGCAGAGACGCAGTTAAACAGGACTACATTGTAATTGCTGTCAATGTGATGAAAAAGCAACTGGAGAAGCCTTTCAATTAGGGAGATGAGCTCACACACACAGAAACAAGTAATCGAAGGGCAAGATTAGCAACTTTTTTTGGATCAGTTTTGCTCACGAGTTCTCCTTGAGAAGGAAAAGTATGGCAATTAAAATGATAATGACTTTATAACAACTTACAGTTCCCTGGTATCAGACATGTGCCTGGAACGAACACACACACACCCATAATTATCACCCGGCTAGCGCTGTCATACCACTTACATTGCAGTGAGTCAATTCTAAATCTAATTCCCCATCAAGTCTCTCTCTCTCTCTGCCTCTCTCTCCTCCTCCTCTCACATATACAAACTTGCCTGTCATTTTTTTCATGACAGTTTTATTTTACTTCAGCCTCTTCCTTTGTATAATTGCTGCCTGCTAATTTCAGTCAAAGGGAAGCAAACACGCCGTGCAGATTCCATTTTACTGCAGCACAAGCACACTCGTGCTTACGTAAAGCTATAGCGTAAAAACACTCGCGTGCACAGATTTCGCACTTTTGCATCGCACACAAACACACGTGCGAATATGCACAAATGACATAAATCAGTAATAGAGATTATGGATTATGCTTGAATGGTAGCGTAATCGGTAGCTTCCATACTGCTGAGCACAGCTACGGGAAATTACCTGCCGCTTCTCCATAGGCTGCCCAAATCACTGCATATGCACACTTTCTCAGCAAGCGAAACTCACTAAATATGCATTATCATTGAGAGGTAGAAGGAGGGAAGGTGAAAGTGAGAGAATGAAATGTGAATAAGAGTGAAAGATAGAGGGGAGGGGGGCGGAGGAGAGATTGAAGGGAAGGAATAAGTGAGCTGGAGAATGGAAGACCAAGCAAAATAGAGAGAGGATTTGAAAGCAAGACCACGACCCTTTGGCGAAATGCCAAAAACGCAGTATAGCGGCAGCAGAATTCATCACAGCTCACCAAAACCCAAGGACGGCCGGGGGAGAATAAGGGCGCCTTAACAAACAAGCTTGTTCGGAGTGATTTGTTTAAATTCTTGGAGCATTTTTACTCCTTTTTAGTTCGATTTGTTTGGCCAGACGAGAACAACGCCGTTCACGTTCAGGTGCAAACCAAATAACCCCGCTGAGATGCCTGAGTCTCGGTCGTCCACCATCATCAATTTGCAGCGCAGATCATTAGACGCAAGGTTTTTACGGGAATAAGGAGACGGATGTCGACATCTGATAGCCAGCGGTTCCTGAAGTCTGTCAGTTACAGAGACCGGAGTCAGATTTGTTTTGAAGCAAATACAAAAATACAACAAAGTAAATGTCTCAACTTTGGTTCAGACCCAAAGACAGCCAACTGTCGATGTGATGACACCCTAAGATTTATTTGGTTAATGTCTCTTTCAGTCAGTTAATTGTTGAATTGAATTGAGACGTAGAAAGAGAGGGATTAAGAGTGTGTCATTGCCATCCTTGTCATTGAGCCAAACCGTTCTCCTTAAATGACTTGTAATTTACACCAAGGGCATAAATCACTAGGATGCTGAAGTGTGTGTGTGTGTGTGTGTGTGTCATTATCCATGCATGCATACTAAAACACCCCTCAGTCATAATAGATGAGCAATGGGAGATACATCCTGCTACACCTAATGAAGACACACACACACTTTCTCTTGCTCACACACACACACACACACACACAACGGCACATAGATGTGGCAAGCTAGGGAATATGGGGAGTAAGGATTTTCTCCTGAGACACTCAAACATACAGTACTTCAACCCAGTCACTCAATCACTGTCACACACACACACAGGTTTGTATTATAATCCTTGTGAGGACATTCTCTAGCCTAACCTGTATCTGACCGCTAACTCCTAAAACCAAATGTCAGATGATAAAATGTTCTCCGTTTGGAGGATTTACCCTCACTTCTGGTGGCCGTTGGCCCTCACAAGGGTAGATGTACAGAAAAAAACACACAGACAACACTGCTTGTCCAGGGGGCCTCCTGTGTGTGTGTGTGTGTGTGGGGTAGATGGATTATGACTTGAATGTCACATCAATTAGTTACAACTGCTGTCACATACACACAAATGTCGGGGGCTGTCCTGTACTGTGATGGAGCGGTGTGTGTGTGTGTGTCTCAGGTTCCACATAACAAATTGCCAATCTATGCGTCGTACAGAGAGAGCGTTGAGAAGCAGCGTCACGGGGAGCTAACATTGACCGACTGAGACAAATGTAGATTTTGTGTCTGCGTTTTCTGCTGTGGGCTGTCACAGAGACATATGAACATACTGTACACATGCAATGCAAATCAACACACACACACACACACAACCCCCCAGCACAGTCAAAATGAATGATGGCGCAGATACATTCATAACAGATCGACAGAGCGAGAATTGTCTTGCTTTGTTTTTTCAGGCAAATCTTTACACACACACACACCCAGAACAAGCAGTTATCGCACTGTTTAGTCTTCAGGAGAGGTCCTCGTCCTAATCCCTGATTAACAATATCAGGCATTGGCGACAGTTTCATTTAACACAGAGCTCCTCAAGGATTAGCCTCTACATACACGCACTCACACAGACACACACCCCACCCACCCTCCGTAGATCAAAGATCACACGCATTCATTCCACTCTAGGCTAACCGCTAAGGCTGTAAGATGATAATAAAACAACTCACCGAGGTTGATAATGAGATAGGGGCACTAGCAGGCTAATTGTGGGAGACCCCTGTGTAAATAAAGGTTAATATGAAAAATAACACTGAGTCAGTTAAAGTGTTTTGCATGGGGATTGGCACAAGGCAACATTTTAGATAGATACTTTATTGATCCCCTGGGGGAAAATTCCAGACATTTTAGACAGCCTCTGTAATAGCATTTTAGCATCTGAATATGTTCTGTGTTGTTTATATTTGGCTAAGTGTATATAAGCATGTGTAGGTGCATGAATTGGAGTCTGAACCACCCAACATGAAGTGGAGGCAATGTCTGCTTCCTACATTGTGTCTAAACCTTGCAAACACATTAAATTAGAACAGGGATCAAACAGTGGGTTGCATCAGCGCTTATAATATGCATGAAGCAAACTTAATGGAGGCCTTTAGCCAAGAATCAAACATTCTCTTAGGCCATTGTGTAATAATTATTTATATGGCAGAGTGTTTGCCGATTCCTGCAAAAACATTACAGATATCCACGCTCAAAGCCTCAAAAGGTCTAGAATGTGGTTAATTACAGCATTTTGAGTTTTAAATTTCGTTTTAGGTCCTAAAATGTTGCATTTTCTTGGTGTGCTATTTTTTCCAATGAGAATAGAGTGCAGTCTTGAAGTTATATTCTGATAAATGTTTACATTTTTGTGTAGTAGTTCAGTTCTAAAGTTGTTTTATATTCCTTTCTAACTGGCATTGACAAGGTCTTGAAAAGTCTTAAATTGACCGTGTATATTCTGTGTGTCTGCTCCTCCAGTCATCTGCCTGGTTGGCCTCGGCCTGGTGGTGTTCTTCTTCAGCTTCCTGCTTTCCATCTTCAGGTCCAAATACCACGGATACCCGTACAGGTAAATATGGCAACCATGCATTACCACAGATACTGCCACAAGTTTCATTTAGCTTAGTCAACAGTTACGCAATATACAAGCGTATGATGGCATCTTAAAATCATTAACGTTATTAACGTGGTGCAACAATCTAGGCCATTGCACTTAAGCTCAATTTTTGAACATGGACAACACTTTCTCCCAAAGCTAGAGGACAGAGAGCTGAGAGACTCTCAAGAGACCAATCCTACAGCTACCTCATAGACAGAGAATTTGAGGCTTCTTTGACATTTTGCAACATTATTTCACTCTAGTGCTCACAGTGATGCAGCAGTTTTCCCCCCCTTTACCCTGAGTATCAGAAATTCTTAGTTTTTCCATCTCCATAACCCCTCTGTTGATGCACATGTACACCAACTTACACACACACACACACACACACACACACAGGTCAGAGCACTCCGTCATGGTTATTTTCTATGGGTCATCATATAGCAACTGAGTTTGGAATCAAACCCCTCGACTCAGTGAGCTGGAACAGCAGCGATTTGGTCATAGTTTGAGCTAAAGGTTGCCACTACATAAAAAGGATTTAATGTGTCACAGAAAACACTCAGAGTCTATCTCCAGTTCACTGTGATTGGAGCAGCTTTAGGCTATTGCAGCAAGACTTGAGAAACCTCCAGCTACAAAATGGCACCCCTGGTGGAGCTTCAGTGTCTTGCTCAAGGACACCTCAGTAGGGCAAATGCTCTGCTGTCACAGGGGCTTGAACCCATGCCTTGTGGTTGAAGGATGGTCTCCCTGCACACTGCTCCCCTACAGCCTTCACCAATTTTGTAATATTATATGTTATTAGCTATCAGGTGGCCACTTCATAACAGAGTTGTACAAAATGGAAAGAACGTGATGCTGTGTCAGCTATACTTTCCATTTGAATGATATGATTGAATGGTATGTTCCACTTCATAACACCATAAGTTAGGAGTTACAAGGGAGTTACCCAAGACCAGGTCCACAAGATCTATGGGTAGGTGATACAATAGGAGTTTCCATACTTACATTTTACACTGTAGTTAATGTAAGGCCAAATTGCTGCTATCCTAGCTCAAGGTGTTGCTCCTGGGTTTGCTGGAGAACACTGTACCAACTCCTTCATCTGCTGCAACTGTGCCTTGAAGAGCCCAGGCCCAAAAGTCACATCCACATCACCATGTGGAGGAGAGGAGGGAGACCGACTCGGGGACACAGAACACAAAGCATCTCAAGCATACCACTTCTTTATTAAATTGATATGGTATACTACGGTGGATTTCTGGTGGCCAGGCTGACGTACTTTGAAGTTGACTGGCCCCATTGTCGCTGTTGCCTCATAAGGTCCTTGCCAGGTGGCTAGGAACTTGTGATCTATAGTCACAGCTGCCTTGTGTTGTTGTGAGCTTGGTGGTGCCAGCAGGGTACTCTTTAGTATCTCAATGAACACAAGAGGCACAAACCCCCTTGTACCTGGATGCTCAAAGAAGTGGGATTGGATGAGGGAAACGACACTATCCACCAGTGCTTCAGCATCTTTCCCATTACATTGGAATCACGGGGGGGAGGAGAGCATGTGATGGGGGCTTCCCTGGGGTCCAATGAGAATCACAAAGTCCTCCACAGTGGAAGGGTTCCCATGGATCACCATCTTCTTGGCATCATAGGGTAAAGATCTCATGAACATGTCCTGGTGTTTTCTCACCAGCCCTCTCTCTTGGCGGTACTTTCAAAAGCTAAAAGGCAAGTCTCCACTTGGTCATTTTCCATCATTGGGGATGGGGTTGGCTCATGGTTACAGCAAACTGGGCAGGGGCTGCTGCTGCCCGTATGGCTTTCTGAAGTTCTGCATGTAGGAGGGCATTCTACTGCTGTTGTTCTGCAAGCAACCCAAGCTGCAGGGCTTGCTGATCTGTGGCGATCCTCAACAGCTCTTTTAGAAGGGCCTTCGTGCTCCCATCTTTAGTCTTTGAGTACTGTACAAACCACCAGCTACATGCCTGCTTTCTCCACCGGTGTAACCAGCATGGGAAGGTGGTGAGAAGCTGGTGGCAGTACAATAATCAAACACAGGGAGGAAAGAAATGAAGTTCCCCTCTGGGCAATGGCCAGAGGCATTTATTGGTAAAGGAAAAAAGCCAAACTTCCGAAAAAGTAAACAAAGCACAGGTCTGGCCCCTCTCTGGGGCTTTCTCTAGCTCACCGGTGAAATTGGTGTCCCAACAAAAAAGAAGCTCACTCAAAATGTCCTTTTCCTTCTGGGTTTAGCTCTTAGAGTTCAGGCTGCTGTTCCCCAGTGTCCGCCCAACCCCAAACTGCTGTAGCAAGCCTTTTGTGTTCAGGCTCTCCCTTAATGAGGTGTTTGTGTGTCCTGGCTTGGAGGCATCTGTAGTGCCCCTGGAAGGCACTGGATGGAGCCGACGGGCAGGAATGTCGGCGCCCTGCAGCACCATGCCCCTCAGCCCTTTACAACACATAGGAAGTTATCATCACAAAGCTAGCCAGCTACCTGGGCCTTATTATATAAATAAATAAGCAGACAAACACCATATTAACAAAGCAGACTTTGCAGGTACAATCACAGAAGTTCCAGAATAATCTGTATAGATCTGTATTTAGTGAAGTTATACAGGACATTGTACTTAGACCGCATAGTTCAGTGCTGTAAGCTTCTAAAAAGCACTTTTTAAATTGCTTTTATTCACATTTAAATGTGGGTAAAAGGTCATGAACTTTGATTTCTCGTCTATTATGCATAAGTACATTGTACAAGGTTGGAATCTTTAATGCCATACTTACATTTTTGACTGTCTAGTCTGCTCTTCTCTCCTTACTTTAATTTCCTCTTCCTTGCTAGATTTAGCCAAATTACATGCTGGCAAATCCTGTTTGACCTTTCAAGTGCTAGATGGTAGTATATACTGTATATGGTAGTATGTTTTGGTTTTTTTTTTGCCAAAAACGTGTAGGTGCAAAAAAAAGCCTGCGTGTGCGTGCGCGTGTAAATTCTCCAACTGAGCACTAGGTGTGATTTCAACGTTGCATCTATGCTTAGGCTCTCATATAGCCTAGACACTCTAAACCATTCACGTGTCTTTTAAATGGCTAATCAACATTTTTCTTTTTGTCTCCATATTCTCTGCTTTATCTCTGTCTTATTTCCTATCTTGCCTTTCCTCCGTCTACCTCTCTTTTCAGCTTCCTTATTAAGTAAAAGCAGAGAGAAGAGGTCGGAGGAGGTTGTGAGAGGAGTCGAGAAGATACTTGAAGAGGAGGTGGCAGTGTAGAGTGCATGGTGTTTTTATCAAATTCTGCTATCATTGAAGCCGCAATCTGAATATGAAATAAATTATTCCGTCTAACACTGGAAAATAAAGGCATTTGGCACGTCTCTCAGTTCTGTGTGGTTCATTTCAGTGGTTGAATGTCCCGTGAGGATTACTACTTTGGACTGAGAGTGCATGGTAACAGGTAAGCTGAGGCAATTATGACAATTTTTATCCATTTATTACTTTTGTTCGGGGGAAAAGTTGGAGATGAAGGGAGAGTGGGAGACAAATTAAGTTAGCGAAAGAGAGCGAGTGAAACGGGTGACGAAAGAGGAGAACTGTGCTTTGAAAAAGACAGCGACTGAGGGTTAGAGAGAGGGACAACGTAATAAAGGATAGATAGAAGCGGAGAAGAGATGTGGGGAAAAAAAAGACCACAGGATAAGACAGATTATTTAAAAGCTTCCTAACCCAATGTACAGTCACTTGGAATGCAGACGCACATGGGGAAGTGTATCGCATTCGCCAACATTTCCTCATCGACAAACAAGATGAGGCGACTGCGGTCAACATCAATGAAGACTCACAACGAATTGCAAGTAACAATTAGGAAAGATGAGATGCACGTGCACATTTGGTGTCTTTTCAGTTCAAGTGATAGTAACGTTCACATCAGCAGGGACCGGAATCTCTAGTAAAGTCCTGCATCAACTCTGGTATCCATGCGTACTTTCAAGAAGTTTCAAGAAGCAACCACTTTTTTCTTATCAAGAATAATAGTTCAGAAAATAAAGAGTATATACACATGTAGACATAGGTACATGAATGCACAAATGCTATGGTTCATCCTGATGGTTATATAGGGGTTTCTGGCTGGCTCAATAACGTCTTGAGTGATAAGAATGTACAGCTCTGTGTTTGCGTCTGGAATTTCCCACTAAAACAAGGCAGGCATGACTACAAGTGTACCGCTACCAAGCCGTGGGCCAACCAGATTTCCTGTGGACGAGGTAACTTATGGCGTGGCAGATGCTGTGCTCATCCCGTCTCTAACCCTATCAGTACTCTGTGTGTTTGCAACACCCAAAAAATAAAAATAGCTGACAGTGGAGTAACCTTGCTCGCTGAATGTGAGAAGCACAGGTCATTTAGAGAATACATAAATTGTAATTCCCATCACTTGTGCACTGGCCACAAAAGAAAAATGAGTGGGCTGGTGGATTGAAACCGTTTATGTAACCTGCAGTGCGTGGGCAGGAAGAGGAATGGTGCAGCAGATACACTGGTTTTGACTAATGTAATAAAAATATCCCTTCTCAGACTTCCCGAGCCACTCTATTTCTGCTTAAGGTGGAGGGAGTGAGCCATAGTGTGTGAAAGGTTTTGCAGGCGAGGCAAGCAGATCTCCCCAAACACTGAATGACTTAAAATCAATTTCACTTAAAACCAAATACCAAATTCAAGTATTCTTCTTTAACATAGTCCACTTTACATGACATATTTGAATTGGCTTGTAGAGCTAAGCAAAGAAAGCAACTCCCAACATTCAGCATGCACAAAGCTGTTTTTAGTATCCATGAAACAGGTAGGATGGGATAAGAGCTGCCTTATTTACTGTTACCGATGGGAATAACATTTAGATACTGTAGAGTGGTTTGATAAGAATATCCGCCTTATGAACAGTGGGAAGAGAAGTGCAAAAAAATACCTTCTTAAGAGTGAAAGGATAATCACCTTATTTAGAGTGGCAGGTAATAACCTACCTCCTGTCATGCTTCGTTAACTGGCACTTAGGGTGGGTCCGGCCTTTTCTTCCAACCAAGAGGATTTTTGTTTTGACAGGTCACTACTTGGCCACGGACTGACAAGAATGACACGTGCTGTAGTACATTCTAAAAGGGAGGGGGGTAGAAAGAAAAATACTGATGGTCATTACTGAGGGCAAAATTGTCCATCTGGTTGCCCTCAAAGTGCTGGCCTTTACAGTGTGGAGGCAATAAATAGAACAAATGTTGCCTGTAGGAGGGGATGAGAACTGGCAAGTGGTGCAAAATCAATATTATAGTGAATAATAGCATTCTGATATAGACCATCGTTGTTGGCAGAGTTGCACGGTCTCAAAAAGGTCACGCTTGGCATGTCCAGAGTATCCCCGCCCCGGGCCACGGGTCAAGTGTCTTGAGATGGCGCTTTCATTATCCATTATCTGAACTCTCAGCACAGTCAGCATTAGATTTGTCACGCTACACATGAACAGAAGGGTTTCGTAGTGTTTGTTCACCTGGGGCCCCAGGGCATGCTCTCAGAAGCCGGACATTCACAGATTTGTGTAGGTATTAAACTATGCATGTTCTGGTTACACAGGTCCAATTACAGTCGGACACCATTTGTATCAGTGTTTTAGTTGATAACAAAACAAATGTTGAGCATAATTGCATCCATTCCAATTCATTTTACATCCATTTCAGTCAATTTCATACATGCTAATAAAACACCCGTTGTTCCTCTGTGCATGTTTGAGAGAGTTTCCTTTGGCTGCTCCAAGATCCTCCCACACTCCCATTGCCTATAGGTATGAATGCAAGTGTATCTGTCTATCTGCGTTAGCCCTATGACGGACTAGTGACCTGACCAGGGTGTTTCTGGGATAGGCTCCAGCCCCCCCTGTGACCCTGAAAAGGATTAAGTGGGTAGAGAAAATTAATCAATTTGATGGAAATGTAGCACATATTTTATATAATATATTATTATTTTTTGAGTGTGTGCCCGGCATAACTGCTTGGTAATCCAGGCATCATTAGCGCCAAGTTTCCAGCCAACTGTCTGGCAAATTCTACTCAAATTTTTGAAATGTAGAAAAAAAAAAAATGAAGTGTTTAATTTTAGCCATGCTTTCATTAGAAGACAAAAACAAACAAATGTGCTTGGCTATATTGTAATGCGCCAGCTACAGATAGTGTAAACCATTTTTTAGCCAGGACCACAAAGGGCATAAAACATTAAAAAAAAGCTTCCACCACTTTTTCTGAACCGGTAAGGTCCAGTATGTCTTGAGGCCTTGAATAATGCACAGCACCACAATTTATATACACACACAAAGCACTTTATTGAGGTAAAATACAGCTCATAAGGCATGGAGATGCATGGCTAGCTTACCGCTAGTGAGGCACCACCACCGCACATAAGGCTTTAGGACCACAAATGTGTATACCACTACGTCCGGGGATAGACAGACTAGCTTAACCCCAGCACTTAAATAAGCTACCATGAGGCACTCCGATACAGAGAAAAGCTCAACTAGGCTATACAGCAATAAGACTATACATACAAGAAACCTAAAGGATTAAAATGTTTCTAAAACCTAAAATCAAATTAAAATTAAAGCACGAGAGCAGCGGCGGCCAATCAAAAAAAAAAAAAACAGCCCTGACTGACAGGAGACAAACAAACTTCAGAATCAGAAACAGGTTGAAGTCCATGTTAGCGGGGGACCCGGGCCTTGTTGATTAGGCCGGTAGTGTAACTTACCCCCTATCGTAACGGTCTTCATCAACGGCCAGCCCAACAGAGTGCTGTACCGCAGGACGCAGAGGCGCTGCCTGACCCTCTCCTTTTATCAGCTCAGTCTCTAGCCACATGTACAATCAGTCTATTAAGACTGATTGAGCACACCTGTGACTGATTGTAGTCTTAATAGACTGATTGAGCACACCTGTGACTGATTGTAGTCTTAATAGACTGATTGAGCACACCTGTGACGGACAACATTCCAGGAAGTTAAAGCCACTTTTGAACTTGAAAGGGCCCCTGTCTAATTTACACACATCTACCACACACACCCCAACACGATCCTTTTGTCTTTTTCGTCACTTTTGAACTGTTGTGCGATGAGATTGACCCATTGTTTCCCGCCGCTCAAACCCAGCCTACGTCACTATTTTATATATCGCTTCTTGATCAACAAAAATATTTTAGGCTTAAGCGGGCATAAAAACATATTTTTTTTGCAATATTGTGGAAATAATTGAATTTTGCCATTTCCATTCTCATGTTCTAATCCGATACATCCTAATTCAGATTTTTTTTTTTTAAATACTGGGATTGGAAACCTAGCTATATTTGCCTTGGGCTTCTCAGCAGTGATGCTGCAACATGCTGTCTGGTCTGATTCTGCTCCCTTGTCTGATAGTTGTACCTCATCTGACCTCTCGTCAGCGTCCTGCAGCGCCATGACAAACTTTGCAGAAACTTTGGCTGGTCTCTGTCTGTTCAGGGCATGATGTCACCTCACCGAAGACCGAGCTCTCCTCTCATCTGCCGTCCAAAAGCGCTTTCTCCAGCCGTCCACACCACAGCTCATTATCATCATACCGCTGTTCGGGTTGTTGCTGTTGCATTGCATCAGTGTCTGTGTTTGTGTGTGTGTGTGTGTGTGTGTGTCTGTACATGTTCATATATTGTGTGAGTAAGTGTTTGTGCGTGCACGTGTCCATCTTTTTGTGTGTTTTGCCTGTGCGGGTGTCATGTGTGTGCATGGTTTGATGGGTATTGCGTAAGTGTCTCCCTTCATGTGTGTGTGTGTGATTTGAGGGGAAGCAGCCAAGTCAAAGTTTATGTAATAGATTAGAGAGAATAAGACCATCTGTTTACATCTCGCTGTGTGTCTCATTATATTAGGAACTGTATCTCTATCTCTCCCTCTCTCCTGCTTTCTCTCCTTTCCTCGCTCTTTCTCTCTCTCTGTATATCTATTTATACATATCTGCCTACATGTCTCGGTCTTTCTCTCTTTTTCACACTATCTCCCACTGTCTCTTTACCCCTCTTTTTCTCCTTCCCTTTCCCTCTCTCTCTCTTTCTGATGATACCTGTCAGTGTATGTTTCTACGGCAACAACAGCCCTCCGCTTGGCATGTGTCAATCAACTTGTGTAAGCCCCTGTGTAGCACAAACTTTATTTATGGCATTTTTTGGAAAGGCCATTCATATTTTCCAGTAGGGATTTGGGACTACACACCAAATGGCAGAAATGCCAATTTTATAGCCTACAAAATTAGGCTATAAAATGCATGAAACGTGAAGCAGGGCATTGCTGGAAAAGGCCGAAACGCACTGGAAGCGATTTTGGAGCGTCAAAACACTGGCCAAATCACCGCTAACTAGAAAAGAAAAGCTCATCAACAAGATCCAAAAACACACTGTGATATATGACTGCACATTAGAAATATATAAGTAATAACGAATTACTTAACTAAT
Organism: Hoplostethus atlanticus; assembly: GCA_034670405.1. Lineage (NCBI taxonomy): Eukaryota > Metazoa > Chordata > Actinopteri > Trachichthyiformes > Trachichthyidae > Hoplostethus > Hoplostethus atlanticus. The sequence continues at coordinate 94,496 of JAXDDX010000141.1, read as the reverse complement.
AACTTAACTAATGATAAGAGGGACAAATTGCCAAGGTAGTTGGTAGTACAGGTAAGAACAGCTATGTTAACCCTGGTTAACGTAGCTGGTCTCCAACTGAAAATTGTAGAGCAGGGTATAAAACTGGCTAGTTGACCTGTTAACGCCTTAAATTTGACGTTCCATAGAAGCACTGTCCCTGGATAAATAAAGGTTGTTTTTTTTTTTAATTAAATGTAGCAATTAAGGTTAGGGTTACGGCATTTAACAATACACAACAAATAAAAACAAACAAACATAAACAATACGCAGGATATGATGTAATAATCCCTTGTGCCATAGAGGAGATCAGGCTACGCTCTCATAAATCCGCTGGCACATCGCACACCATTCGCTATCCCACCTACTCTAGATGTTCCAGGTTGCAGTGTTGAGTGGGAAGAGTGTGTGTGAGTCATTGGGGTTATCAAGTGGGCACCTTCTTTCACCGAAGTTTCGTTGAGTTGGGCCCACGACACCTCAAGAAGTTCTCAACAGTGTATTCCAGCATCCTGGAACCACCGCCCCCCCCATGCCAACTCTCATCAGACTCGGCCCAACTTTACCCTTGCTATGTAATGCCCGCCATCGGCCTAGCATTAACCTCATCTTGACCTAACATCATTATAACAATACAACCTGCCTGTACAACTACATTGCCAGAATAGAGAAAGAGAGTGTGTGTGTGTCATGGGGGATACAAAGGTAAGGGATGGGGGGTGGGGTTGGGGTGGGGTCAAGTATGTGCACATACTATTTACGCAGCAGCATGCTACCAACAACACGGGAGCATGTCTATGTTCCCTCAGCCCTATGTTCCCTCAGCCCTATGTTCCCTCAGCTCTATGTTCCCTCAGCCCTATGTTCCCTCAGCTCTATGTTCCCTCAGATCTGTACCTCCGCCAATGAGGTAATGTTTTCGCCCCTGTCTGTTTGTTTGTTTCTTTGTTTTTCTGTCTGTCTGTTATCGGATATTGTTAGCACGATATCTCAAAAAGTTATAGATACATTTTAACATGGGCCAAGGAAGAACTGTTTAAAATTAAAAAAAACAAAAAATGTGTGTGGGGGTGGGGGGGGCATGCCCTTCAGGGGACCCCAACAGCGCGTTATGCACGTTATGGAAGGGCCAGCTCTGATGCTGAGGGAACATAGGGCTGAGGGAACATAGGGCTGAGGGAACATAGGACTGAGGGAACATAGGGCTGAGGGAACATAGGACTGAGGGAACATAGGGCTGAGGGAACATAGGACTGAGGGAACATAGGACTGAGGGAACATAGGGCTGAGGGAACATAGGACTGAGGGAACATAGGGCTTAGGGAACATAAGGCTGTGGGAACATAAGGCTGTGGGAACATAGGGCTGAGGGAACATAGGGCTTAGGGAACATAAGGCTGTGGGAACATAAGGCTGTGGGAACATAGGACTGAGGGAACATAGGGCTTAGGGAACATAAGGCTGTGGGAACATAAGGCTGTGGGAACATAGGGCCTAATTTGGATGGAAAAAATATTCATAGGTGCTGAGGGAACATAGGGCTGAGGGAACATAGGCCATTTTCCAATCTCTGCTCGCTCTTAGCTGTCCTAAATTATGCCTGCCCACAAATGCTTCACTACCTAACCTCTCTCCCTACCAAACAAAACTAATTGTGTTGCCTTCTTTCCTATCAGGTAAACAATTACTTTCCAATCGCTTACTCTCAATTGCTGCTGCCAGATATCTTAACACTTGGTAGTGTCACCATGTGTATCGCTCTTGGGAAAGACTTGTTTTACACCCTGACAGTATGTGTCTAAGTGTCGCTATGCTTGTACACAAAAGACAGGGTCTTCACCTATCCCACTGACAGATTTTGGGGCAATGGTAGTAATCACATCTTGCATCTAAAATGAATTTAATGTGGTTCGCCTCCATACCCCACAGCTTCCTCTAGCCAAGTTTCTTCCTCTCTACACTTTCCCCGTTCATCCACTGACCCTGCTGCCCTAACACTGCCCTAGCACACCTCACTGCTTCCTCCTGTTGCTGTATCTGTTCTATAACCATTTTCCTTTTCATTGTTGGAGTAGCCCTACTCCACAAAGGTTAATGTCAACTCTAACCTTGTCTTTGCACACTTGAATTCCCCTGTAAGGCTAGATGTATGTAGTTTGATACAGCGCCACACTAGTAAGAAAGCGTGCATTCTATGAGGCATTCTATGAGCTAACCATCCTTTCTAACAACCGAATCATTAGCTTTCCTGGTAGCCTTGACATTTCTATAGTCTCAATGCCTCTCACTATCTCCTGCCTTAGTCCCTGGATCTGCTCCCTATCAGTTAACGACGCATCATACCACTTGCCTAAGCTTGCAGACTTCTCCAATACTGTTGGAATTGCTTCCTTGTCTATACAAAACCTTTTGTTTACCAGCTTCCCCTTGACAATGTATATGCTCCTTTCTAGCCCAATTCATATTTTCATTCAATTTGCCCAGCAGTCTTTTGGTACAAGGTGCTGTGATAGTCACAGTGGTCATGTCATCCATCCATACGTTGATGCCCCAATGACTACCTCCATTGCCATGGTAAAAGCTAGAGGGGGAAATTGTGCACCCTGCCAGGATACCTACCTCTAGATACTGCTATGCTGTTGTAAACTGTTGTAGTGAAGCACATCTGAATATCTTGAAAATATGCTCTGACTAAACTTTTGATAATGTCTGGCACTCTAAGGCCTCCCACAATAAGCTATGTGGTACAAAACCAAATGCATTAGCAAGGTCCAAGAATACCCCGAAAGGACAGGTATTCCAGCTTTTTGCACGGTTGTGATTTCTTTCAATCTGCGCAACTACACTAAAGGAAATCTTCCTTTCAACATTAAGCAGACAAATTAACTAATGTCTATAGAATCTTTCTCTTTGGGAATGGAAATCCCCCCTGCCATGATCTAGGAATGAACTGCTTCTTCCATGCTAACTTCATAAGCTTCCACAAGAATTTTGTTTATATAGATGGTGGGACACTGATGAAGCTCTGGCATGCCTGACTACCTTTTCTACTTCCCTCCACTTGGGTGGGGGGGCAGGGAGGGGTCCTGCTTTGATGCTGCTAGGCTGCCACTTTTCTCTTTGCTAAACAAAGTCTTAATAAATTGAAATGGATCCTTGTAAAATGCTATCCTAGCTTGTTCTTTTTTCCTTCTGTTTTCAGAAGGTTTTCTCTTTAACATTGCCGATCAACTCTTGAGGTTCGTTTGCAATACATTAATGGCATCTCTCTTATTTTCTAAAGCTTTCCTCCACTGCTTCCTAAACGGTCTTCTTGCTTGATTAAGTCTATCAATCTCCTGTTGCCGCCTAGACTTAACTGGTTCTGAAGTTTCCTTCTTTCTTTTCTCATACACCTCAAACATTTTGACTCCATAATCATAAATAATATCGCCCATTCTCTCTTGCGTCTTCTCTGCCTATCAAGCCAACTTACCAGGTCTGAGTTAACAGCTTCCCACTTCTCTCAGTAGCCATTTGCCATTTTACTCTGGGTCTTTACCTACTGTTCTTTTCCTTTCTTGGCTGGCTGACCTCTCGGTCCTCCCTGCCCTGCTTTTCACTGCTAAGTGCCTGCCTCCTCTGCACCAAGGATGCTGATGTCCTGCAAACCTTGGTTTGTTTGTCGCTGGACTTCACCTGACTGACTTGACTGACTTTTAAGGAAATACTGGTGAATGCAGGGTCCCTGGGAATCCTCCCTCAAGCAACTTTTCTTTCGGTGTATTCTGAGGCCCTTATTAGTAAGTAACGTTTTCCCAGCTGCAGGAGCATACCTGAAGCTTTTTCCCCACTGTGTCTAAATTGGTAGTTCCACCGAAATACTCTCCCTACTCGTAGTCATACACTCATAGAATGAATGTAGTCAATGGGAGGTTCTCACAAATATAGTGTATTATAGTATGTATCATAGTGCTTGAAACACCGTCTTGCAACATATACAACGTCAACTCCCAATGTGTAGAAAACTCATTTATTCTGATTCGACTCATAATCTGTGAAACGTCTTCAAGGGCCCACCAAAACCCTCCAGAACTTCATACAATAATCACACCGCTGATGAGAAAAGATACTTCAGGAAACTCATTGCGGTGAACATAATTCAGCACACAATTGCCTTGATCCCCTCCCCCCTGCTGCCGCCGCCACCGCCACACCCACCAGATCTTGTATCTGGATAAGCCCGGCTCTGCCCTGAAACATAATCACCAAGATTTATAGCAATCACAACAGCATTACCTGAGAGAGAGAGAGAGAGATGGAGGGATAGAAGGAGGCAGGGAATGAGAAGAGTCTGTTAAAGGAATGAAGAAGAAGGATAAATGAAATGATAAGTTTACAGATAATACTGGATAATACTGTAGCGTGACAGCTCACGAGGTGTGAGATTTAGAAGCGCCATCTTCCACATACGGTATTACCACTTCTGTTTGCTGGGGAAACTCATTTTGAGGAGCGATTTCAGCCCGAATCCATTTCTCTGATGAAAAATAGATAATCACAAACAGTAAAGGAAAAATCCTCAGAGAGAAACTCTGTGAGTGTGTGTGTGTGTGTGTGTGAGTGAAAGGGAGAGAAGAGGTGATACAATGTAATCTGATTTCTGAGACGTTCATTTTCTTCTTTTTAAAAAAAAACATCTACACATCGCATTGAAAAAAAGTCTCTACTTTGCTAAAGTTCTTTCAAGTCAGCTTGCATTTTGATCAGATGATGGAAACACCACAGCAAATCCCTTACATGGCCAAATACACCTGAATCTGACATATGTTAGTAAATACATTAAAATAAATATATCCTGACATTCTACATCAAATGTAAGTATATATTTTTGTATAATAATAATAAATGTATAATATACATTTTACAATGTTAAAATATCAGTAAATCTCTTTATAAATAATGTATCCTGGGACCAGCAGAAAATTAATTATTTTAAAATTAAAGTGGACATTTTTGTAATATTTACGGACATTTCCTGTACATATATATGACACATATGTCAATATATACAATATATATTAGTAAAAAGTATACAGATATAAACATTTTGGTGCATGAGGCGTTATCTTACCCATAGTGTTCCACAAAGAGCCTTAAAGAGCGGCTGTCAATCAAGACCGTCCCTCCCACAATGCCTGAACAATGTCTCCATGGTAAGACACCCTCAGACCTACTGTAAGCCCACTTAGACGGTAAGTATGAGAGCGGTATCTGTCTGTCTATCTGTGTGTGGCGCGTGTGAGACAGTTAAGAGAGAGAGAGCGACAGGAAGAAAGTTAGAGGAAAAACAAGGTAATTACACAACCCACCCAACCAAAACAACATTTGCATTTCCTTCTCATGTCCGCTAAATATATCTTTTCACAGGCAACGGCTGTTAATTGCATAGTTTTAGAACAGGATTTCTCTGCATGTTTCTCTTTATTTTTTTTATTTTTTTTAAATCCCATTCCATTCAGACTCTTTATATAGTCAAGATCTTTCTCTGGTGTTAAAGCTGCAATTGCACACACTCACCTACATTGTTCTGTTCACATAGACACAATGTGGGCTGTAATTACACGTGGTTTAATTGACAACCTTTTGATCTGGCTCTGTTCCAAAAGCTGGAAAGTGGGCTTTTGAATGGCTGACTCTTGACAGACCTGATTCATTTTCTGTAACATGTAATACAATTGTCACTCTTTCTCTCTCTCTCTAACTCCTTCCCTCTCTGCGTCGTTCTCAGTATATACATCGTCTCCCTCCCCTTCCCCTCTCTCTAAGGACGTGGAAGAAGAAAACAATCACGACTCATCAAATCACCATCAGCTTCCAATTAACGCTATAATCAGCGCTAATTAATAAATTGATTAAAGTGCCTCGGCTGGAACCAAACAAAGCCCGCCCTTCGTTTCCCGGGGGGAGGGGGAGATGGGGGGGGGGACAACACCAACCCCGCCCCCGCCTCATACCGCAAACAAACGCGACTTCAAAGGGAGGAATTAGCCAAGTCAGTGGTCGTCCTGCGAGCTAATTTGCCTTCACAAACAAAATTGTCAAAGCAGATGCGTTTCCGTTGACGACCAGAGGGGTCTGAGATCAACGTCAACGTTAAAACTTTAAAGGGAAGTGTATTTTTAGCCATGCAGTCACAGATGTTGAGAGGAGCACCCTTCAAAGGGCACCCTTCAAAGGGGCACTTAATTATATGAAGACCCGCACACATGCATTCACTCTCATGTTATCTCTCTCGCTCTCTCTCTCTCTTGTTCCCTCTCTGTATCTTCCCTCTGCCGCTTCCTGCCAGGTTCAGATGAAATCAGGGCGAAAAAGTAATATAACACTCAAAATTAGTTTTTTTATTTATATCAACACTGTACATCTGCCTCACCCGCCATTGCTTCCTTCACCCACACCTTGTCAAATTCAGTAACAAGGTAAAAAAATATATATACTGAAATCTCTCTCTCTTTTGGAATGAAGATGCAGATATTTTGATATTTAATATCTTTATGCCATGCTTCAACATCCTCTAGCAAGATCCCCTGTCACAGGAAGCAAAGGGGTTTATGGGAAATGTGGTCTTGACTGTGAGAAACAAAAAGCAATATACAATTCCGCTATTTCACATAGATAAGAGACTACCAATGATCTCTACCATGGTCTTATGGGTTTACGGTCATCATACCAAGGCGTCACAATTCATTTGACAATGATATAGATGTTTCAAAATGCTACGCACGGCACCTTTATTAGGTTAAAGGTTTCCATATTTATGGGTACTGTTGTACTGTTGTAATATTGATCAATTGTACAATACATATGTAACCAAACAAAGCGCATCATATCCATCATTTCGAAGGTGGATGACAGTGACCGGCAGATATCCAATATTTAATATAAATTAAATGCAGTCTAACCCCATCAGTAATAATATAAAAAATATAACACTTCAAACGACGTCTCCCATTTCCACCTCTCTAGCCTCTTCCCCATCTCTCTCCTCCTCTTCTCCTCCACTTTCAGAAAAAAACCATCTGCGAACTCTCGGAGACCCTACCCTCTCTCCCAACTCCCACCTCCTGTTCCCCCCCCTCGGAGATGCTTCCTTAACAACCCCCCCCGAGGCCTTGGTAATGAGGACAGCCCCGCAGTTTGCTGCCAGGGACAGTTACCATGCACTTACAGAGGGATGCTGGGGAATAAATAGTTACTATGACGAGGAAGCCACGCATCAACGCATCAACACACGCACGCGCGCACGCAGAGAGAGAGTCGGATGATCCTCATGGCATGCGCCCGGTGACCAACGCTTCAAAAAGAAAGTTGTCTCATAGGTTGCCGCGGTTACAGGAAGCCCCGGGGAAAACCAGGGGCCTCGTTTGCATATTTGCATATCACCTTTCTCATTGGTTGTTGATGAGGAGGGAACTCTGCCTTTCTGCTGCCACACACACACACACACACACACACACACACACACACACACACACACACACACACACACACACACACACACACACCACACACACAGGAGAAAAACAAAGTGAAGATTAGAGCTAACTGCGAGAACAATTTGCGCACTTGCAGGTGTGTGTGTGCGCCCATGCATGAATGTGACAACGAGAGACATTAGCTGCTGCAACAGTCTTTGTTTGAATATTCTTTGTCAAACACCTATAGATGTGTCACATCTAAAGAACTTGTTACCACACACACCCTTTAACTACATTCCTGTATAAATGACTAAAATATGGAGTAATATAAGGAGATGAGATGACTGGGGATGGCTGGAGACGGCAGGAGGAACGGAGATGGCAAGGCGGCATGGTTGACGGAGGTGGCGAGGGAGGGCTGGCTGGTATCCTGAAGCACAGGAGACAAAACAAGCGTTAAATGTTGCAAACACGAGGAAACTAACAGAGAATAACAAAGTGAGCCGGAGAGTCGCCACCACAAAGGCAGAACCGACAATCTGGTGATGAGTGGGAGAAAAGCCAGGGTTGATATCCTGGAGAGGTGATGAACTGATGGATGACAGGTGTGTTGGCTGAGATGATTGCAGGCAGGTGTGGAGGATCCAGGTAAGCGGCAGGACACACACACACACACACACACAAAAAACGGGGACATGGAACACAGGAGGAATGGGGAACACAGGAAAACATAAGGAGAGACTGGGGCACGGGCCTTGACACCCTGAGCCAGCAGTGATTTTTCTCCTCCAAACAGCGTTGTGCCCCTTTGACAAAATGTTTAGTTTTTCTCTCATCTGTCCACAGAACATTGTTCCAGTAGCTTTGTGGAGAGTTAGTGTTTTTCTTATTGTGGACACACATTAGAAATTTCAAGAGATGCCTGCAGATCCTTAGTGGTCACCTCCTTGACCACTATGCAGCATGCTCTTGCTTTGCTGGACGTCTACTCCTAGAGAGAGCAGCAGCGGCACTGACTTTCCTTCATTTGTATCCAATCTGTCTGACTGTAGACTGATGGAGGCTCAAGTCTTTGGAAATGCTTTTGTAACCTTTTCTAGCCTTTGAGCCTCAACAACTCTTTCTTTTGACCGGAACATATTCCACAGATCTTTTTATTTGTAGAGCAGACTCTGTTGGTAACCAAACTTTGTGGGGCTTTTATATGACAGGACACCTCTTACCCACCTGAATGTTGTCTCATTGATTGGACTTCAATTACCCCTTTCATAGAAGTCATTATTCTAGAGGTTCACATAGTTTATCCAGCTGAGGCTGTTAATGTTTGAACAACATGTTCAATAAAAAGATGTAAAAGTACATTGTGTGTTATTTCTCAAATCACATAGTGTTTATCTGTTGTTATGACTTAGATGAAGATCAGACCATATTTTAAGAGACATTTATGCTGGAATGCAGGTACTTCAAAAGGGTTCACAAATGTTTTCTCGCAACTGTATGTATATATATATATATATATATATATATATAATCAGTATCTGTGTTTATATGAGTGTATGTTGGGATTCCAAGATCGAGATTAACCATAATAATGCATGTATATTGCAGGTGTTTATGCGTGTGTGTGTGTGTGTGTGTGTGTGTGTGCCGGGTTTACAGCCATAAAGCTATTTGTATATGCAGCCCAAACTGTGTTCTGCTCTCTATAGTAACAAACAATCTCGCTGTGGTAGCTGTCACTCAAATAAATTACTGTTTTTTTCAGGAATACATGCACACACACCGCGGAGGAGAAAAAGCTAAAATTCTGTTTAAAACTTGTGCTAATTTGTGTGTGTGTGTGTGTGTGTGTGTGACTCAGTGCTACTTTTTGAACAGCAGGTAATAGCCACAATGCACACCTGAGGAAATTTTCAAATTGAAAAATTGTTATCACACACACTTTTAGGAGCCCATACACACGTAAGATTTGCTGGCATGCCATCTCTGTGTGTGTTTGTATGAGAAACAGAAGCCGGCGGATGCAAGAAGTCAACAAGCAACAGATAGCTTAAAAAAACATGAAACCATGAGGAAACCACCAAGAAACCACAGCAATATCATTTCAGCTCAGCCCTACTGTTATTTTCTTAGTAACAAACACACACAGGAAGTGCGCTCACACATACTCATACACCCATCCTTACAAACGCTGGCTGTTATTGAAAACCTAGACTGAATCTAAAACAAAGTGTGAAAAATGATTTTCGTAATAACTACAATGGATCTATATTGCCTCCAGGTTGCAAAACTAACTAAAGTAAAAAAATAAATAATATATATATATATATATATATATATATTATTTTTGTTTTTGGTATTGAACTCATTTCAAGTGTGGAGAGGTAAACAACTTCCATTTTTCCCTTTATTGATGCGAAATTAAATGACTAAAACAAGAAAGAAAAAACTAATGATGTGACACTTAACAAAAGTAAGTAATTATAATACTAGAATCTAAAATTAAACCTGAAACTAACAAACACACTCTGAAAACCAAATGAAACTACAATTAATTAGGGTCTTGGGTTCAAATCTGGCCTGGCTTTGGAAAATATTCAGCCACTTTCACTTTTTTCACTCTTAGACTGGTGTTATAAGAGTAAACTCGTTTTTAGAAATTTATTAAAAATTAAAAAATAAAATAAAAAAACTGAAATATCTCATTTACAGTATTCAGACCCTTTATTCAGCACTTTGTCTTTTGACAGCGATTACAGCTTTGAGTCTTCTTCGGTATGCCTCTACCAGCTTTGCACACCTGGATGTGGGCAGTTCCTCCCAGTCTTCCATGCAGATCCTCTCAAACTCTGTCAGATTGGATATGAGGAGTGTCAGTGAACTGCGATCTTCAGATCTCTCCACAGATTTTCAATGGGGTTTAAGTCCAGGCTTTGACTGGGCTACTCAAGGACATTCAGGTTGGCCTTCATTGACCATAAGCCTGTAAGTACAATTTATTTAGGAATTTAGGAATTTAAACATGTTATTCCTGGGCTCCAGAATAGTCCAGTAAATCTATCTGAACATGCACCAGGAATCATTCAGTATAAGGGGTTCAGTACAGTGTTGTGTCGTCATCAAGCAGGCGTGGGAAAAAAATAGTTTATTTTGAGAGGTCAACAATCATGCGTAGAGCAGTTGGAGTAGCTGTTCCTCACTGTTTACATGTCAGCTTAGCTTGTTTTGTTTTTTTGCGTTGTTAGCATTATCTTTCGCAGTGATATCCCATCATTTTACAACCGTACTATCAAAACTTACAAGACATCCAGAATAAAAACAGGCACAACAATATGCAGCTATATCCTGGAGAGATAAATATAGTCCAGTCAATCAGGTGGCTTGTAAAAAATGTGATCTGTATGTAGTTGCATTATCCGGATAACGACATCCAATCATGTCCTTTGCATTTACATCTGTTTTATCCGCAGCCTGTCCGCATTGTGATCAGATCTTGTCTAAGTAGGACCAATGACACCAGACGTCAAAAGTAATTGGTGATCTATTGACATTTTCCAACTTGTGGGAAAATACTGTGAAAGTAAATTAGCACAGAATGCTAGTATTTATCATCCATCATTTGTCAGTTATTATTTTGTGTCTGGTTGTATAGTGGCACAGACATGTGATATGTGTGCCATGAACCTGTGCCTGAGTATTATACAACAAGCCAGAGAGGCCCTTCAAGTAAATCATCAATCTGATCTTGAGCAGACCACTGCTATGTGGAGATAGTCCATAGGATGAACCATATGGTCTTAGCATGGAGAACCAATCATGAGAGACTTCTCTCTTTCCAAAGAAACTATAAATACTGTTGTGAGCTGATTTTCAGTGAGAGAGAGCATAGAGAGATTTTGACTTTCTGTGGGACGTGTGACAAGGTCTTTCTATATATCAATATATCTGTATACAATATATTTTTATACTTCAACCTGTCAATGTGTTGTGTGTTATTTCAAGAGTTCTGAGTGCTTACAGGCAATTTCCACGACAATACCTTCTCACAAATATGAGTTAGCTGTTCAAATTGCATATACACCTGGCTGAGTGTGACTGACATTCAGTCAGTGCCAGCCAGACCACCTCCAGATGTGGTAAGGTAGATCCGCTCACATTGCACTGTGTGCATTTACACCAAGCCACAATCTTAAAAGCTGCACATGAATTGACAGTCACAAAACGGCGTAGATCATCAGATTCAGAACAGCTGCTGCAGGTTTGGTTAAACACGTGACAGCTCTTTTATACTTTGTGGAAAACTGGTGGTCCAAATATTTTGGCCAGTTAAGTGTGTTTATAGTGCTGAGTGCCACAGATGGCACACTATTGTTGTTTTTGTCAACAACATGCACATTTTTAGCCTTATATGAAATGGGGGGAAAGCAAAATGTTGCCATACCACTGACCCTTTGTTAGAATAGATAGATATTTTCAGTTAATTTCAACAATATATATATATATATATATACAGGACGGTTCTCTAACTCGATATCGTTACACGCCCAACTTGGTATTCTTTTATCCTGCTTACTCTTTGCTTTTCAACATACATCTTTACTTTCTTTTATTTCTCTCTTTCTTGCTTTCTTTATTTGTTTCTTAGGTTGCAACAAACACGGTGGAATTCCTCCAGCAGGCTGAGGTGTCGAGGCCGTACCCCTACATCCTGACACTGGGAGATTGACCACCAGTGCTCCCTCTCAGGCATTTGTCATTCTGGTGGGACAGGCTTTGGAGCAAAGCACACTGCTTGGGGAAGTTGATGTGTGCTTCAAGGCATTTTATATCTTTGACATTAACTACCCCAAGCAGTGTGCTCCTGCATGGGAATTTATCCAGAAAGCGGTCTATGAAATGGGAGGAAGTGAGTCCACACCTGTGAAATTTCTACATACAGCAATACTTGCTTGCAAGTAGAGACTAGAGGACTTGATCCTTTTTCTTCTGCTGCCCATTGGCTCAGACTAGTTCTACGTATCTCTGGTTATTAGCATTTAATAATGCCAATAATAATTCTATAGAATAGAATAGCCTACCTGACAGTAATAGGCAATGTTTATGGGCATGTTATAATAATGTAGTAACGAGAACAGGGCTGGATAGAGCATTACGCTGCAGAGGAGTTACCTGAACACCCATACTCACAGAGAGGTCCTGCTCCATAGAAAACACAAGGACACAGATAGTCCTTTTTGCAGTGGTTGGCAGCCATCTTTTATACTGATGTGGCTGAGGGATCGTGTCCGTTCTAGGCAGAATGACTCGATACTGCCCACCCAGCAAGCTTTTCCCAGCCTACTTGTTCAATCAGTGGCCTTAGTTAATTAGCTGCTTGTAATGTGCTTCAATGCATTTTATATGTTTGACATCAACTACCACAAGCAGTGTGCTCCTGCATGGGAAGTTAGAATAGCCTACTTGACAGTAACGGTTATGGGCATGTTATCATGTAGTAATAATATAGTAATATTGCTATAGTGTTTATGAATTGAAAACAGTTATGAAGTTGTTATGGCTTTTTGAAAAGTAAATATTTTTCAAAAATTCCAACATTGTTTAAAAGTGATATTTTACTGTAACGAAACATAAAAATAATAATAACCTATTTATGAGGAATGAACCCATCATTCCAGTTAATATGAACCAGCATTTGGATAGAATATTCAACACATCTTGCTGGGTTAAACGAGCAACCCATCTTGCTGTGTTAGATTAACCCAGCGTGTGGTTGGTCCAATAGTTACCCAGCGGTGTAGTTTAAAACTACTCAGATTGGGTTGTTTTCAACCCTACATTTAGGGTGTGGGCTGTCATATCACTTCTACTCAGGAGTGGCTTCTGTCTAGCTCACTCTACCATAAAGACATGATTGATGCAGTGCTCCAGAGATGGTTGTCCTGCAGGCAGGTTCTCTCATCGCTGCACAGGAACTCTGAACCTCTGTTAGAGTGGCCACTGGGTTCTTGGTCAACTCCCTGACCAAGTGCCTTCTTGCCCGGGACGGCCAACTCTAGGAAGAGTCTTGGTGGTTCCAAACATCTTCCATTTCACTGTGCTCCTGGGGGGGAAAAAATTGATACCCTTCCTCAGATCTATGCCTCAATACAAATTATATCTCAGAGCTCTACAAAGAGTTCCTTGGACTTCATGGCTTGGTTTTTGCTCTGACATGCACTGTGAACTGTGGGACCTTATCAATTGAATTTGCCACAGGTGGACTACAGTCAAGTTCTAGAGACATCTCAAGGATGATCAAAGGAAACAGGATGCAATAGAGCTCAATTTGGAGTGTCATACAAAGGGTCTAAATACTTTACTTTTGTATATTAGATACTACAGTTTTTTTATTTTTAATAAATCTCCATACACTGTCCAAAAAATGAATGAAACTATGATAACCTTGGCAAAGGCATGCGCAAATGAATAAAGATATGCTCTCACACGCAACACCTACAAACCCACACATTGCAAACAACCCACATTCCCTCGCCCTCTCTCCCACATATACAGTATATATATAATATATACAGACTCTCATTACAGAGTGAATACTGCCTCATTTTCTGACTTTATATCGTTCTCATTAGTTCAAATATCAGCTCAGTGAACAGAATAGTAATGGAGAATGCAGGGAGGCAAGGAGGTGAATGTCAGATGAGGAGAGAGGAGTGATGAAGGGAAAGACGAGGCTAGAAAGTAAAGAATGAAGGGGGCCTAGGGAGGGAAGGGGAGAAAGAGTGGGAGCCAGTGAGGGGACATAGGTGATGTAACACACCCTCTTGCGGCCATATTGGAGGTCCTCAGCTCTTGGATTAACAGCAGCTGAGAACAGCTGGTTGCATTTCTAAATGTACAACTCCTGTGCTGTTTTTGACAGTCAATTAATTATTTGGCACTGGTACATCTGATCAAAGCATGAGAGGTATACTTAAATTTGCTTTTCTCCATCTGGTTGGGTGAAGGCTCAGCCAGCTAGTGTGGCACCGATGGACCAGGTAACTTGCTCAAGGATACTTCAGTAGGCATGGGGAATCGAACCCAGGCTTTACTGGCTCGAGGACGACGTCACTAGCCACCATTTGTGGTGATCCAGGAATATATGTCTTTATTTTTAATATTTCTTCACATATTTACAAGTTTTTACCATTAAAACATACATCTACAACATCTTTCCCTTGATGCCATGCAGAGGTGAAAAGAGTAATATACTACACAAGTACTGTTACTGTTACTGTCACTAGTACTGTTTGCTGATTTTTTTAGAAGTAAAATTACTGGTGTAAAAATCTACTCAAGAAAAAGTAAAAAGGTAGTTCAACACAACCGTAAAAAATGAAAATGCCCATCCCCATTATTCAATAATATTATTTATGTTTCCTCTAGCTAGCAAGGCTAGCGAACTAGCTAGCAACAACCAGGCTAACACAAAGCAATAATGCTGTAGCTGGATGTTAGCTAAGCTACTATCATGGATAAATATGAGTATTTAATGTTACAGTTAGCTAACTTAACATTTACTCCACATGCTTCTACACATTTGGTGCAATTTACCATTGGCCAGTTTCTGATGCAATGCTAATGGAGGAGAGCATTTGTACTCTGTAATGGATGTGATTTAAAATGTAATGAAGTAAAATACTTCAGTCAAACATTTTTAAGCAAGAGTAAAGTTATTGACTTCACCCCAAAGTACAAGTACACAAAAAGCGACTTAATTACAGTAACTAGAGTAAATGTAATTAGTTACTGTGAAAGTAAATTAGCACAGAATGCTAGAATTTATCATTTATCATTTTGTGCCTGTTGTACTGATGCTGTGTTGCCACAGACATGTGATATGTCTGCCATGAACATGTGTCTGAGTGTTACAGAGTAAGCTAGTGAGGCCCTAGAAAGGAGACATAAATCTGACCTTGACCAGACCATGAACCATGTTAAACATGTTATCTAAGCATAAGTGAACCAATCATAAGAGACTTCTTTGTTCCCAAAGAAACTATAAAGATTGTAGTTAGCTGATTTTCAGTGAGAGATAGCATAGAGAGATTTTGACTTTCTGTGTGACCTGTGTTTTTCTCTCTCCAATATATCTGTATACAATATATTTTTATACTTCAACCTGTCAATGTTTTGTGTGTTATTTAAAGAGTTCTGAGTGCTTACAGGCAATTTCCACGACATTACACACACCCAGTCTAGGTAAACATCCCATTAGAATGTGTTTTTCATGTTAGCATGCTTTTCTAAAAGAAGCCATCTTGTTGTCCATACCATATGTGTTGAAAGGGACTGATAACTCACGTCACGCTTTGAACAATCGCACACATGTGAAGACACCTCAAGTTCTCATGTTACTGGTTTTATCATTGCACCTGAGTAAAATGCAAAGAAACAGAGAATCAGAATCACTTTGAGCAATAAATGTACAGGGATTTACCTTGGTGGCAATGGTGCAGAGAATGTGTCGGATGGGATACATGGTCATGGGCGTAACAAAGCTGTAGAATATATCACACACAAAAAAATCTAAAATGGTTTTGGTTTTAAGGCAATTATCAAGCAAAAAAAACCTACTTATTTTCACTGAATGATTACCTGTATTCTAAAAAGGATTTGTCACAATTATTGGCACAGTAGAGTAAATTTCACTCCGAGTGCATCAGTGGCTTTAAATGGGATCTCTGAACCCGTAGTGCTTTTATTTGCTTTTGAAAGCCTGCACTGCCTCGCATTTGAATGAATAATGGGATTTCCTTGTATCATCGGGTTTAGCGGTTATTCTCTGCGGTGCATTCGGCATAACAGTTAATTTGGGACCAAGGCGAAGGAGGTTTTGCACAAGCTCTGTTGCTGTGGGACCTTTGCCTATCATTCTGCGGTAAACAGTGGATACAGGTAATTACATCTGGCCCTCCTCCGATGCTGGCTCTGCCACTGTAGGGTTACGTCACTTCTCAGGAGGAGGCGCGAATAAATGACCTGACCTGGTTGCATCGTCTTGTTCGGCGCCTTTCCTGTAAAGATGTAAGTAAAGACCTCGGCTGTTTATAGCTCCATATCTTCCCCCTTTAAAGTTGAACAAAATGGGCTGCGATGAGTCATGCTCCTCGCAGCGGTCTCGATGTTTTAAAAGGGTAACCGTGTTGGTTGGTTTCTAAACAAATGTCGTCGGATTTATGTGTTTGACGGTGACATTTGCTTAAACACCGACAACTTTTCAGACGATGGAATGAAAGCTCTCCATATTAGAAATTATTTTTTAGCGATTTGCTTTCATGTTTCGAGCATGTGTGATATGATGATGAGATAATGAGTGTGTGTGTGTGTGTTAGAAATGTAAGAGCAAGT
This sequence comes from Hoplostethus atlanticus, assembly GCA_034670405.1. Lineage (NCBI taxonomy): Eukaryota > Metazoa > Chordata > Actinopteri > Trachichthyiformes > Trachichthyidae > Hoplostethus > Hoplostethus atlanticus. Next base: position 77,628 of record JAXDDX010000141.1, on the reverse strand, counting down.
TGCAAGACTGTCCTATGTGATGTGGCTACAGGCTGCTCGACATTTCAACTGTCTCTCTGCACTATAATGAAGTAATAACTTGCTCTTATGCTTCTAACACACACACAGGTAAAAGGCACACGCTCACACACAATTTTATTCACTCACTTTCCAAAACTTTTCTCCTACTGCTTCTTTCTTTTCATGTCTCACAAATTTTAAAACATTCTCGCCTTTTCTTCTCCCTCACCTCTTGTCCAGTCCTGTTGCCGTCTTTGTTAATATTCCGAGGATCCCTTCAGGTCTGACCTCAGGGCAAGCCACTAAAAAGATCTCATTTTGACTGGATGCTACCCATAATGCCCTCATAAAGTTATAAAGTGGGGCCAATAAGTCTTTCAATAAAACATTGGCGTAGGCACACACCGCATGCATACATGCGTGCAAGCGAGCACGTACGTACCGCATGTGCACACGCATATTCATATATCACGGTGTGAAACACCTTAGTGTGGTGTGGGTGTGAGCGAATACGGTAAATCTCAGTTGCAGCGAGGGCAATAAATTGAGCCCTTTAGATGCGATGCACGCCCGTAGGCACTTGACAGGATTTATTCAAACAATAAAGGGGAGACTACTGCTGCAGATAATGTTTTAAGAAAGTCGGGCCATTACCCATTACTGTTTGCTGCCGTCTTAGGGCCTTGGCTGGGTCTGCGCGAAAAAAAGACGAGAAGCGAGCGAGGAAGACCGCCTTTAAAGTTGGATGTTTGCCCTCAGTTACTGTCGCATTATTGATAAGAAGAGGAAGAGTTAATCATGTTTTTCATCATATATACCAGAGTTCCTCAAATCCGGGCCTCGGGGTCCAGAGTGCTGCTGGTTTTCTCTCCTACCAGGAAGTTGATTGCATTCACCTGGCATCCCAGGTCTTAATCAATCCCTGATTAGACAGCTAGAATGGAAACTACCTGGCAGAATAGAAAGACAGCAGTACTCTGAACCCCGAGGCCCGGATTTTGAGGATATATATATATATATATATACCTTCCTCAAACAAAATTTCCAATGAATGCACTAAACCTTTTGGGGGGGTGATTAAATGTCCAGCATTTGCTTAAAACATGACACCCGCTCTCATGAATTGATTGCTTGCATAAAAGTTAAAGTCATTTGTGAAATGCCATGGAATAAATTGGAATTGAATATCAACCTATTTGCAAATTAAATATTAACATTTCTAAATAATTGTGGGGACCATTACAATACATTTTGAAGTGTGTGTGTGTGTGCTCATCAGTATGTGTCTGTATGTACACTATGTAGCTGGGTGCGGGGGTGGCGGTGTTGTAAGAAATAATGGGTCTGGATAGTCACTCTATTGCTTGACAGCTCTTCATTATTGGGCCCCGGTGTTGCCAGGTTACTAAGCCTAACAATTTACCCTACAGGTGTCACATTCCCCCAAATCAACACCAGAAAGTAACAAGCGATAATTCCAACATTAAGCTATACAATTGTTTTGATTCATTTCAATTTGAGCAACAACATTGGACTGTTCCTATAAACAGGAAAAGGAAAGATCACGTATTCCCCGTGAAGCTCTCAGGATACGTCATAGTGGCTTAAAATGAGTGCAACAGTAGAATATGCTTACATTTCTAAGTCACCAAAATGGCCTGGAGGTATGGGGGTGTAGGACTGAACCATGACCTGGAGGTATGGAGGTGTACGGCTGGACCACGACCTGGAGGTATGGAGGTGTAGGACTGGACCATGACCTGGAGGTATGGAGGTGTACGGCTGGACCACGACCTGGAGGTATGGAGGTGTACGGCTGGACCATGACCTGGAGGTATGGAGGTGTACGGCTGGACCATGACCTGGAGGTATGGAGGTGTAGGACTGGACCATGACCTGGAGGTATGGAGGTGTAGGACTGGACCATGACCTGGAGGTATGGAGGTGTAGGACTGGACCATGACCTGGAGGTATGGAGGTGTACGGCTGGACCATGACCTGGAGGTATGGAGGTGTAGGACTAGACCATGACCTGGAGGTATGGGGATCTCTTCGTAGCCTTACATGCCAGCATTTTCCCTTTATTTTTCTAAAACATTCAAGGGTGTTAGCTTCGAGAGGCTAATAACCATGGCCTGGAAGATGAAATCCAAATAGCACTTTTCAGAGGCACCCAAATAAACAGCAACGTAGATCAGCTTATGGGCAAATTCCTGGGTTGGGTGAGATTAGGGTGCAACGTGGTGGTTAGAGAGAGTGTCCTATTACTAGAGGGTAAAACGCCAGTCTCTCAGCACAACGTTGCCCATCTTAAGAAGTCATTCAGTCTCATATTAGGTTGTTTTTGTTAAAACAGATGAAACATTCTGCCAAAGGGGTGAGATAATTCCACTTGACTCCAGTGCAGTTTCACTTCAGGACTTTTCTTGAAAGGCAGATCACTCCACTGGTATCAAGAAAATGCCACTTGACTGACAATTCTTTCTTCTTTAATTTCATTTATTTTTCCATGTATAGTAAAATACCATACATAAATCCCTAACCCACCCACCCTCCCTTCCATTCCCATGCAAACAACTATAATATTGTTAGGATCCAGAGAAGAAAAGAATGACATATAAATTAAAAAAAAGAAAATAAGTAAATAATGCAGTAAAAAGACACATAAAAATATATAAAAGTAAATAATAATAAATAAATAAAAGTAAATCATTTTTTAATAAAAAACAAACTATAACAACTGACAATTCTTGATATCTCCTTGGCAGATTGCTTCACTGTTTTAAATAAAAATAGGAATTTAAAGGCCCATTCTACTACTATTAACCTCTATTACCAGTTCACATTACAACATCGGTGGTACTTGCCTCTTCCAACACAAATATCTGGTACGGCCAAACAACCCATCTCTCTCGCCCCTCCTGTCCCCTTGAGCTAAGGTGGCCTGTAAGTGACACAAACAATAAAATTACATTTCCACAATAGAGACGATGAGTAAGCTAGCTCATGAGAGCAGAGATCCAATACAAAAGTCCCATAGTGATAGCGTGATACTATTATTAGAAATACTGTTCTAATAATACTGCTTTGCTTTTCTTGGCTTGAGAACGAGGCCTTTGAAGCTTCCGTAGCTGAAATGTCTCTGAGACGCCAGTCGTTTCCCAGAAAGTGGATTTTGAAAGCCCAGAAAAGCACCTGGCCAAGTAATCATTGAGTAAAACATAAAAATCTTACTTATTGCCCCTTTAAGATTCACCAGTAGATTAAATGGCTCGTTTCAATGGATTATTTTGCAGTGAGACTGATAGGTGGTGAACCTGACTATCACTGTGCGCGGTGTGACAAGAAATCGTTTTTTTCATTACTTCCCTTCTATGTTTTATCACAGCGCGAGCTAAACTACAGACACCTGTCTGTCTCTCACATACCCTTTCGCTTTCACGCAATCAATCTTTAGTACATATGCACATTACTGTATATGCTGATTTATCTTTCCTGGACCAGGGCCTCCATCCCTGCCTCTTCCCTTCCCACGCTCCTCCCTTCCGCCCTGCCTTTGCTTCCCCCTTTTTTCCATTTGTGAAAGCAAATGGGTATCGCTCTCCCCTCCCTAAACAACTACTGCTGAGGTGCCATTAAGCAAGGCATTTAACCCCCAACTGCCCCAGTATCCACCAGTAGAAGACAGTGGTTGTACTGGTCTGAATGTGAAGCAGGGTGCTGCTGGGCATGCTCAGTTTGACTTTTCCCCTGGATAAATAAAGGTTTGAATAAAAATAAAATCTCTTCCCCTATACTCCCGACTTTCCCTCGCCATGCCCCTCTCCGAACCCCTTCCAGGCAGTAAGTTCAGATAAATGATAAAATGGTCAATTACGGCCAACAGCTTAAAAAAAAAAAAAAAAAAAAAGCACATAGAAAAAGAGAAAAAGGCAGTGACTGAGTCCCAACACACAGGAGATTCCCATTAAGACTGCAGTATAATGGTTGGAGATGTACTAGTGTGAGCCAATGTGTGTCTGTGTGTGTGTGTGTGTGTGTTTGTGTATCGGTATGGGCCGTGAAGGCCTGGGCCGTTTATTTAAAGAGCCACTATAAATGTTGAAGCAGTGATAATGGCCGCGGGGCCCGGGGATGACATTTTGACAAACACGGCTTATTATAGAAATGGTTTTATCAATGTGTTTATAGCGCCATCCAAGTTGCTGATGGTGTGTGTGGGTGTGTGTATGTGTGCGTTAGGGGGATGTGTGTGTGTTACTGCGAGCCCGACGCTGTATTGCCGGCACCGGAGAGTGAGCGAGAGACAATATCCGCTAAATGTGTTTGTTTTCTCTCGTTTATTTTCCGAAGTGGGAGGACGGAGAGGGGGAGGGAGGAGGCGGAGAAAATAATCTAACGGCAAATATAGAGGGAGGGAGGGAGGGGGTGAACAGGGAGGAGGGACAGCCAATTGAAGTATAATAACTTTTATACATCTTACTTTTCTGTCTGTCTGGCAACTTTTCCACCCTTGGTTGCTAGGAATAGAAAGCATTGATCGTGCAGACACACAGTCACACACACACACACACACACACACACACACACACACACAGCTGTCATGTCTTTGCAATGTTTTCTGTATTTTGTGTGTGTGTGTGCAAGTGTGACCATTAAAAGTTGGTTGCATTATTGAACCATTGGTACCCTTTTATAATACTGGGGTGTTAGGCTTTTGCATTGCCAGCTTTGTTGTTTGTGTCTCTGCGTGTGTGCGTGTGTGTGTGTGTGTGTGTGCGCGCGTGCATCCATGAATTAGCCCGTCTCCTTCTTCTGTGGACTGATCATCGGTGTCTGCGGTGCTGTGACTGTCGTGTTTCCCCCCCATCGGGTTTGTCAAATGATGTTGGACACAGTCAGTCACAGGTGTTTGGTCTCTCCCCGCTGACAGCTGAACTCAATTATGACAACGTTCCTCTCTTTTTGTGGGCCGCCAATCTGTCTACATCTCTCTCTCTCTCGCTCTCTCTCTCTCTCTCTCTGTCACCCACTCCAGTCTGACTCACTCCGCGCTGTCATGGTGGATACGCCTGGATTCAACACGCGTTCCACGAGGATCTCTGGTTCATGGTGACTCGATAGCGTCAGTCGGGATGCTGCAGATTTCTCCTGTTTGCACCTCGTCCCAAAGGTGCTCTACTGGGTGGAGATACGGGGACTGAACTCAAGTCACCGTCAAGCTCCTGCAACCATTTTAAGATGATAGGCGATGGGGTAGCATGTGACCATGAAGGGATGTGTCTTTTCTTTTCAACAGCAATACATGTTGTAATACATGTCAATATATGTATGTAGTGTTGAAAAGTGTGTAGACCTAAGCTAGTACATGTGATCTCTCTGACACACAGCAGATATCTGTCCCATTAGCTGTCAGTCCTTCTCCTCTCACGGGATCATGGGAAATGCAGTTGTCTTTCCCCTGCGGACCACCTCCTGTCACACAGTCTCGCTACAGTAGTAACTGGGGAGTGATACACCTTGTTTGGTGTGTGTTTGACGTGATGCTTTTGTTTGACGCTTGTTTCTTTGAAAGGGTTTCACCTCATCGACACGCTCGTGGTTCTCCCGGTGTCTTCGCCAGATGCTGCAAGTTTCCCCAGTGCGGCGATACCACAGCTTCATACTCTCGTCACTGCAGAAAGATGGACTTCATTCGCTAGACTGTACCCGTCTCTCTCTCTCTCACACACACACGCGCGTGCGCACGTCCACTCACTCCCAACCCATTAATTCCACCTTGACTCAACCATTTAACTCGGGTTGTGTAAGAGCTCCGAGTAATTGCTGGAAATCCACAGACAACATACATAATTGGAGAAAACAGGGCCGTATTATGAAGTTGTTAAGCCAATTACAATCAAACGCGGGATGAACGCCGGCGTGGTCTCTGGACTTAATGCCGTGAAAAAGTAGCTTAAGCGGAGTGAAGCTTTTAGCTGGCTTTTAATTGTGTGTGTGTGTGTGTGTGCAGGGTGAAGTATTTCCTTCACTAACAAGGATCCGACTGAGGATCTACTTTGCGTACACTCTGCGTTCAGACGTCCTTTTGCTCCTTTTCCTTCATGAGTGTTGGCCTGCCGAGGGAGCGTCAATCAATCTGTTTTTCTGTACGTCACTTGAACACTACGGCATTCCTAAACATTGTTGCCCGACCAGGTGCATCCCTTCGTGGCCTCAGACCTTCCAGGAGGACATTGCACCACGGGGTTCCTATACCGAGTGCGATACCTTTTGAAGTGGATACTGATCCGTCTCTATTGTCTAGTGTCATAATCATTTGAATGCACCGCCCTACATGTACCTGGATAAGCTGTGGGTATCTGTACTAGTGACACAGTCACAGTAGCAAATAAAGCCTGAGGCCCACAGAGCTCCATCATGGTAATCTGCTTGGATAAAAGCTGAGATAGTAGGATTCATGCACCAAATCCTTTATTGCAGTGTTTCAGGCAAACAAAGAGCTAAAACAATCCAGCGGGAGGATTTATTTTCTACTTTTTGTGCTTGAAGCCTACTTATATCCAGCACCTGACCTAAAATATGTTGGACTTTTCGTCTACACTCAGTTTACATGGGAAAAGAGACACAGAGACACAGAGTATATTTAAATAAATAAAATTAAAAAACTGGTTAAAATCACTGCTTAAAAAATACCTTCATTATAATCCCACTGCCTAGCCTAGCCGTGCCTGCTAAACCTGTCAATTAAATTCTCGACCACCTACAAGAAAAACCCACACCACATCCAGGGAAAAAGGTAAGTTGACCAACAAGCCAATTTCCCAGAGTCCTGAGTTAGTCCTTTAATTACCTCGAGCGCTGCCGAGCGGTAATTACCAGGACAGCGAGGAGCAGCAGGTGAAACGCAGCCGTGCTTAATCACCGTATCGGCAACTTCAGCGCGTGGGTCGTTTCAAAACAAGGACAATAAAAGTAAAAGTTTACGTAAATGTAAAAGTCGCTTCTTATTCAAAGGGGATGGTGCTTCTCATGCCGGCGTACGTTCGAGAAAGCCGCCGCTAGAATTTATGCCGCGGTGGAAATATAAGCAATGTTTCATGTGCATGAGGTGCAGACAGCCGCCACTATGTCACAGTGTAACAGTGACTCGTCGGCTTTGTGAGTCTCGTGCACCGGCTTCCATGCCGGCAGTATCAAACTTGTTACGGCGGCTGTCATAAACGCACCAGACGAATGACGGTTCCAGGATGCCGATTCCACTCCCTATGAATTGTAATCCCGTGCGGCTGCCACCGGCATGACCAGCCAAATCACAGCATTTGCGTGGGGGAAATAAATAAATCGTCTTTTGGCGTCTGACCCGGCGAGCGTGTGTGTTGATTTGACTGGGGATGCCCTAACATCTATTCAGATGGCGCGTTGTGATCGCAGACAAGGCAATGGATCACTGTCTTTATCAAGTGGAGGAGAGGAGGAGGAGGAGGAGAAATGGAGAAAAACAGAAGAGTGTGTGTGTGTGTGTTTCACAGGTGACTGCCATTCCCCTTTTGTTTCCTGCTCAAAGCCCAGTGGATTGGAAACACATTTTCACCCAAAGTCTGCACCTGTTCCTCTGGGGCTTACGCACACACACACACACACACACACACACACTACTCTCTCACTTTCTTCCTTTCTTTCTCCACCTCCCTCCCTCCCCCCCCCCGGTTTACTGCCCCCCCCCCACAAACCATCTCTCTCTCCCTCCCACAAACAGCCAAAGGCCAGTTGTAAGCAGCAGATTTGCATTGGCCCCCCCGTCCTGATAATCAACCTCTAATCAAGGGCTTATAGGATCGTTAAGGCTCGTTAGGGCTCGTTAAGCTCTGATTTATACACTGTGTATGGACGGTTCCAACTCACTGCCTCTTATTCATGGGAGCATTAGGAGATGGACATTGGCATTTGCATTGATATATTGCCCTCTCCTCCTCTATCTGCTTCGTTTGGTGTGTGTGTGTGTGTGTGTGTGTTTGAGTCTTTGTCCTCATCACCTGTGCGTGTGTGGCTGAATGGTAATCCCTGTTCTTTTCCTGTAATTTGCTAATTACCATAATCGTGCAAGACGCCGCGAGGCTAATCACACACACACACACACACACATACGCATTGGTATAATTGCCTCCGGCCTGTTGATGGGAGTCATCTCAATTTAATATCCTTTTGTCTTTGGAGATCACACACACTGATGCTTTCATAGTTGTATATTAGGTGTTTGTGAGTCTCTCTGTGTGTGTGTGTGTGTGTGTGTGCACATTTCAGCCCATGTGCATGTAAGAGTCAATGACACATCAAAGTCAAAGATCAGAGACTTGGTGGTCAAAAGTGCAAATTGATGTGTGTGTGTGTGTGTGTGTGTGTGTGTGTGTGTGTGTGTGTGTGCGCGCACGCCTGTGCTCTCTGGGTACAATTAGTTTCTTTTGTCTAAACTTTTTCAAGCACTTTAAGATTCACCAGCTGAACTATTGATTCAGCCTGCAGATGGAAAAACTTTGAAAAAAAGGCAAAAGTTACAGTGTGTGTGTGTGTATGGGCACGAGTGTATGTGTTTTGCACGAGCTTGCATGTCTGTTTTTCCAATAGTGTGTGTGTGTGTGTGTGTATATGGGTTTGCATGTGCCTCTTTCTTTCTATGTGTGTGTTGATTTAATGCCTCCTTACAGTGCACTTTTCTCCAGCCTCTCCCAGAATTCTACTTTTACCATGAAAACTCACTGCAGGATTGACTTACACCTTCCCCTCCCTCTTAATCTTATTTTTTTTCCGTCCATCCATCCCTCATTCTCCCTCCCTCCTTTCTTCCTTCCATCTATACTGCATGTACTCCCTCCCTCCCTCCCCCATGGGTAAAATATGGCATAATGTCAGCCAAACCATTGAAAATACATCCTACAATACATGGGCTGCAGTTGGGCTGAAGTTATTAATTATAGTAAGTATGACAAAGTAAGAATGCACAGCTACAACCAAAGTGTAATTATAATATTGCATAGAAGTATTATACTATTGGAGCGTGCATTATATGGCCAAGGCTAGTCGAGGTGGAGGCTTTTGTTCCAACCCAGTAAGGCAAGGCAAGTTTATTTGTATAGCACCTTTCATACACGAGGCAGTTCAAAGTGCTTTGAGGCAATGAGGCATGAGGCATTAAAAGAAACATTCATGAAAAGGACATTCATGAAAAAAAATGTAATAAAATTAAAAAAATTAATCACAGTGCAGAAGGAATAAAAGTCGTAGTGCAAGTTTAGAATAATATTTACAATATCTATTTATAAGGAGAGTGATCACACCATACTGGTCCATAGTTCATGCAACACCTTGATCTGAACCCAGCTAACACTATTAGGGATGACTCATAAAATGCAACTGTAACTCCATGCCGGCATGCCGTGTATTTCTCATCACAAAATCCTCCTTAATCTAGTAAACAAAACGGATTCATAAATTTACCACGGCGGTGATTGCTTTGAGACACATTAGTAATTCCCTATTCTGAACCAGTGGCGCAGGTGACAGCCAATAAAATCATTACGTTAATTAAGAGATGCATATTTAAAATGTGTGCTACTGATTGTCCCGGCTTCTGTGCAAGGTCAATGGATTCTGCATTCAAGACTTGACGGCGCATCAAAGGCTACGTTCACACTGCAGGCAATTACGCTCATTTCCAAATTGTGGGCCGTATCCGATTTTTTTTGGTGACTGTGGTGACAAATGTCTTTTTTAAATGTAAGCTATATCCCATACCAATGTGAACCGTAAGACATTTCGAAAGACGTGCGCAGCTTTACGAGAATGCCACATCCGTCCTTGTGCCCTGCGCTACTTTGGTCAAGCTAGCTAACGTGGAACAGCCACGACTTCATCATCAGACGATACAGGCAAGAAAGAACTATAACAACTGTAACTATCTTGCGTAAAGTTCTACTGCTGGCGCGAAATAATGACAACCATCTCAAGTTCATGATATAAACTTGACTGGTTACCATGGCAACGCTGAAAAAAATCTGATTTGAACGTTCAAATACAAATCGCATGCTTGAGAATCAGATTTAGTACCACATATCAATGCGGTGTGGGTCGGATTTGAAAAAATGCAACTCCGTGCTGCTCTTTGCTGGTCACATTGATTTGAAATAATCATTGTGAACATCAATTTGTGTCACTTTCTGCTGCAGTGTGAACGTAGCCAAAGAAAGTGAAGATTCTGGCCTAGTGAACACCATATTTTAAGAGGGGACCCAACACACCATGCAGTGTTTTTTGTTGTACCCTTGTTTTAAAAATATAAGCTTTATTTTTCATATTTAAGATATATTTTAGAAGCAGCATTAATACTCCATCTAACTAAAACAACGGTGCAGCTGGTGTGTCTTTTTGAGCAGTGGCGGGCCTCCGAATGGCACCCATGGTAAAACTGGTCCATTTTATGGATCTGAGAACAGTCTGTGATGGTTAACGTGACCCTAACGTCACGTTAACCCCACTGGCGAGCTTTGTGACTAAAACCCTGTTGAATTCCTTTACAAAGAACAAGCAACCCAAAGTAAATTTTACCCAAAGTGCCCTGGATTGAGGCCTGGCCAGCACACGCAGGGAAGCTCGACTAATGGCTTTTTAAGCTTAATGACCTCAGCCATGCATGTTTATCAACTTCTCATTTATCAATTGAGTTTACCCAGACTTCTAAACCCACACTAAATGAGGCGGTTGGTATATAAATCTGTTGGTTAAATGTTATTTACATCTTTGACTAAATGCAGGAGGGGGCGGGAGAAAGTTGTTGTTGTTTTTTTTGTTTCATTTCCTCTGGGCTGATGTTTGCCTCCCATTTGTTTATTAGATGAATGGTTTCAGAGGGTAATGGGGATGTAGAGTATCATTAGTGCTACATGGGGAAAAGAGGTAAAGAGAAGGGAGAAGGGGTTGCATAACACCGCTGTCAAATGGAAACATTGTATCTCCAATAAAAGGCAATTTTTCAGGAATGAATTAAATCTGGCTGAGCGCGTTGGCAATGCTGAAAACATTTCGGAGTGGCCTTCACAAGGGCCATAAAACATACCCAGCGCCGCTTCACTCCTCAAGGACTGTGTAACCTTTTAATTTGAGAAAAGTGAAAAGAACACCACTCCAAAAACCCCTCCCACCCTGCACCGGGGATAAGAGAGACGTACGTCCGAGAGGATGTAGAAACTCGCCGGGGGAAAAACAGGCTCTTTCCTTCGGAAGCTTCACGCCGCGAGACTTTAACGGGGTTCAATTGATTTTAAGTCATTCTGCGTGAGGCGCAGCCACGGCAGTGAGCTATGAACAAGTGCACTTTTCTTCTTTAATGGAGTTTCAGTGGGTAAACAGGTAAATCAAAGGGAAAACTGTTGGGCAGAAAGAAAAAAAAAAAGTCAGCTAAAAGGATGAAATAGGAAGAAATAAAACATTAAAAAAAATAGCAAGCCTAATTGACTGGATGATATATTGTTGCTCTATGTGCTTCTTGGAACCAGATATTTTACATTTTGGTCCATCTCTTTCTATCTGTTTCTCAAGCACACACACACAGCAGCAGCAGCAGAAAACATGGACAGGGAGTTACATAAGAAGCTCCGGGACTCCAGACTGTAATGAGCTGTAAAAGCTCCCTGGCTGTGCCGTCTCTGTTTCCAGTCTGAATGTTCCAGTCAATCAGTCACTGTGTGCTGTTGCTTTCTTTCTTCGTGCTGGGGGTGAGACGGGGGGACCATACACAATTAAGTGAGAGTAAAATAATCCGGGCTAGTGAACAATAGAACAATAAACTCAGCGTTCGTGTTAAAAAACCCGTTTTGTTTAAAGGTTAAACCCACGCGGCGTCCTGAGGTGGCCATTTTGGATGTTATTGAATGTATTTATTGTCGACTACACGTGCAATTCTGTGATCCTGATGAATGCTATTAGAGCTGAAACATGTTTATATTACACATATTACACATACACATATTAGGATATTTTTATATGAAGCTGCCGATATTCTAGTTATATAATTTGGACCATTTTCATGCCAAAAAAAATTGGATTATTTTATTTTTTATTATATTTTATTTTATTTTATTTTTTAATTACAAGGATTCAGTGTTTCCCCTCAGAATTGTTTAATTTGCTGAAACCACATTTAGACCATTATGGCACTCTAAAACTCTACATTAAAACCCATACTAATGAAATGTTAGGTTGATTAGCAGTTTTTATTGGCCTGATATCTGCAAACCATAGCGTTCTAACTCACTAACTAGCTTGTTAACATTAAAGCTTGGTGCTTCATTATTTCATTATTTCAGTTCACTTCGATCCATGAACCTTGGAGGAGCTGCGAGGTGGTGGACACTCAATTCCCACATTGAGACAAATCTGCATTATCTCCTAGTTTCAGATCATTTTGATCAATAAAATACAAAGATGTGTCTCTGGAAGTGAGTTAGTAAGCACATTTTGTTTTATACCTGCATTCTACGCATGGCTCAATGATATTAAATCCCAGGACTTCAGGGGTTCAAATCCCCAGAAGAGGTGGAAGACAGGGGAGAAACTCCTTCTATATCACTGAAAGCGTGTTTTCTTTGTTTATATGCCAGCAGTTCAAAGTTCAAAGCGTCAAAGTCTCTCAAAGTCAGTTTTTAGTACAGTATGATATATTTTCTTTCAGTCGAGCAAAAAATTGAACGGGGTAACAGGGCAATAGATGAGCAAGACAACTTTTTCACCTTTCTCAGTAGCCTAGTTTAGGGACTGGCCTCCATCAGTAATATTATTTAGTTCATAGGCCAAAAACTGATGCGTCAAATTGACAGTCGCTCAGTCAACAACAGTATTCACCTCCGTCCTGCCCCAGTTTCCATTGTCCCTCTGTCCTCTAACATACACAGTAAAAGCACCTTTGAGAAACCTAGAAACAGTGCCCCGAAGTGTAATCTATTATAGATCACCTCCTAAAAACTATAATAACCAACATAATCCACTGAATCCAACACAGTAACATAAATACATAGTACATAATAACATTGGTTATGGTTATAACTGGTTATGCTATGCTGTAGCACTAATGACAGAATTATTATCATCATCTGCCATCATGATTAAAGAACTTTTCCCCAACATGCATGTTTCTGTATGCAGTCGAAAATTACTTTTTTGTCAAAAGTTATTTGTAATGTAATTACTGTATATGTAAAAGTACTTTTTTCTAATTACTGTATATATAAAAGCCTTGAAACCCCAGGACCTGGAATAAAATGCTCTAAATGACATGTGCAGTCTACACTGGGTTTCAGCAGTTTGAAGGTCACTCGAAAATACCATTAAGATATATGGAAGGGACCTGGTATAAATGTGTCTCATCATAACGTAAAGATGAATCATAAATTGTATATGTTACAAAATGTTGAGAAACTTTGTCCTTTTAAAAATATTTATTTTTCTATATTACGTTAGTCTGTACATTTTTGCAAATTGATTGAGTTTCCATTCCATTTTATCAAAAAAGAGTACTTGGTGTAGATTTTAGGGCCAAATATTCTGCATAAATGTATTTTTGAATTTTACAACCACTATATATATATAACCACAACACTATTTTATAGAGGAGGAAAAAGAAAATAGTTTAAAACAAATTGGTGCAGATGCAAAAGTAAGTGAACTTCTTGCATTAGTTAAACAAGTACGAGAATCACGTGGGTAAATAATTGGGTATGAAGTTAACCAATCAAAGGTCAAAAAACAACCCAAGAATAACATCCAGAGATCTACAAGCCTCCATCGCTGCATCTGATGTCATTGTGCATCCATCAACAATAAGAACAACACTGAATAGAAACGGCATTCATGCAAGGGAAGGCAGGAAGAAGCTAGAAGTCTGTTCTCTGGACAGATGAGTCCTACATTGAACTGTCTGGTCTCAATCTAAAATGCCATATTTGGCCACAACCCAAAACTGCCCACCACCAAAATAACCTTTCTACGATACAATGAAATACTTTTATTGAATACTACATAATAAAAAAAATTAAACAAAGTCCTTAGGTTTTGGTGCCCTGCTGATAGTGAGAGAAGGTTTTAGGTCCCTCTGCAGTTCAAACAGAGAAAATTGCCTTTATGCCCTTAGTCCCTAGCTGACCACCGTAAGCTGGGGAGTTTTTTTTCCACCCTTCTTGTTGTCCTTTTTCAATTTGTATTTTTTTTTTTTAAAAACCTAATAAATATATGAGCTTAAATTAACCACTTTCCATGACTTTGTGGATCATCATTTAAAACTCTAATGATAAAAAAAAAACATAAATCAAATTAAATAGGATATGCCATGTGCATGCCCTGCCCTCCATTGGCCTAATAGTTGAACAGCACTTAATAACAGTTGATGCGTAAGGCACACAGGGCATTGCCCAGAGGTTATGAAGACCGAATAGCTCAATCTAAGAAAATTTAACGATTGAATGAACTAATCACCAAAAAGACTCAAACTGGCCAGCACTAATATGATAATATATTCCTATTCCTGTTGTGTGTGTGTATGTTTCCTTGCTCAGATTTTGCCTGGTCTATTAAAATTGTTATCAATTGTGGTTTGTGTATACCTGATACCTAGCTTTCTATGAACCCATCTAGCTTATTGTCATCTCTCCCCAGTTGGCTATGCTGGAAAGAGTCAGCGTACTGGACCCACACAAGTACAACTTGGTGAAGTACTGTGACTTTTTCCTGTATAATGGACACCCTTGTCTAGTGTTTGAAATGCTAGACAAGAGTCTTTTAGATTTCATGATGGAAAGAGAGCCAGAGCCCCTGTCTCTAATGGAGATCCGCCCCATATATATATCAGGTACAGACTATGTGGTGTCGTGAAAATTGCCTATAAGCACTCAGAACTCTTGAAATTACACACAAAACATTGACAGGTTGAAGTATAAAAGTATATTGTATACAGATATATTGGAGAGAGAAAGAGCTTGTCACAGGTCTCACAGAAAGTCAAAATCTCTCTATGCTCTCTCTCACTGAAAATCAGCTCACTACAATCTTTATAGTTTCTTTGGAAACAAAGAAGTCTCCTATGATTGGTTCTCCATGCTAAGACCATATGGTTCATCCTATGGACTATCTCCACATAGCAGTGGTCTGCTCAAGATCAGATTGATGATTTACTTGAAGGGCCTCTCTGGCTTGTTGTATAATACTCAGGCACAGGTTCATGGCACACATATCACATGTCTGTGCCACGTGACAACACAGTATCTATACAACCAGACACAAAATAATAACTGACAATGATAACTACTAGCATTATGTGCTAATTTACTTTCACAGTGGCTTTGACAATTCAATGGCCAAGCAATGGCAACATATGAAGCAAAACATCTATTGAGCTAAAGATTTAATAATCATCATTGAAAGCAACAGGATAATTCACTCACTGTCATATGGAATAGAAAATTCAAATGTTTGCTAATTTTCAACTGTTGCATGTGACCTTTATTTCTACCTTTGTATCTGCAGCTGGTAAAGGCATTACCGGCTCTGAAGAGCATCGGTCTGATCCATACCGATATAAAACCAGACAATATAATGCTGGTGAACCATCGCGATCAGCCCTTCAGAGTCAAGCTGATTGACTTTGGCCTCGCCGTTCCTGCTTCCAAAGTGGAGCGCAGCTGCACCCTTCAGCCTCTGTCTTACAGGTGAGTTCTACTGACATTCAGACAGCTCATCTGTTGGTGTGGGTTTGCTGAGCTTGTGTCATTCTTACCTACACAGCAACATCATCAAGGTTAACTCCTTATATAATATATAAAAAACAACGTAATTCACAGTCGGTGTCAACGTTTAGTACTGATATAGTGTGCTACTGTGTCTGGGTCGATACCATGTCATATATTCTTGGTCTTCAAAGTTTGGTGACAGTTCTTATGTTTGGCTCTTGTTCTCTATCCTCAGGTCTCCAGAAGTTCTCTTGGGGCTCCCAGTCTCGGAGGCCATCGACATGTGGTCCCTTGGCTGTGTAATGGCAGCAATGTACCTGGGTTGTGACTTGTACCATGCATATTGGGAATATGACGTGGTGAGTAACCTAATATACCTAGACACAGACCACCACAGACAAATCTTCAAACCCATGTGGAGACTTGATGTAATGTGATGCTGTATTGTCTCTCCAGATGCGATTCATCGTGGAGACTCAGGGTCAGCCTGAGGAGCACCTGCTGGATGCTGGGACCAAAACCCTCACTTTTTTCAGCAGGGACTCCATGCATCATGACTGGACGCTGAAGGTATTTTAACACCCTCCTGCTTTGGCCCTAGCTGAACAGATAATATTATGAATATCTGTTTAATTGTTAAAAAAGGTTATGAAGGATCTCATATATAGTCTATGTTGTTTTAGACACCAGTGGAGTTCTACAAGGAAGTAGGAATCCAGTCAGAAGAGAGTAGGGGCTACATTTTCAGCAACCTGGATGACCTGAGCATGGTAGGTGGTCCTTATTTTCTTGTACAAGTGAAGACTCGATTAATAGTGTTCATTTGCTCCGTTTCCGTGAGCTAGGAAGTGCATTTGACAGAACTACCATTGACTTTATTTCCAAATGCAGCTCTACCTGGAGGCTGAAGCCATGGAGTACGAGGACTTGTGGTGGGTTTTGGACCTACAGAAATGGATGCTCCACCTGGATCCAGAGCAGAGGATCGAACCTGATGAAGCTCTGGAGCATCCTTTCATAACAATGAGCCACCTAAGACAAAACTATGCCACCAACATGCCTTGTCCACCATTGAGTCCAATATTAGAGCCTCGTCCACCGCGGTGTCCAACTATAGAACCTTGTCCACCGTGGTGTCCGACAATAGAGCCTCGTCCACCACTGTCCCAGAAGCTCATAACAAGGAGAAGAGTAAGAGACAAAGCCAAACTTTATCTGTACAAGTGTATTATTTCTGCTTCACATCATAATTGTTCATACTATTGAGGGTGGATCCTGCAACTGTTGTCAAGGCTGATCAAGATTCTGTGTTGCTGCTGTGCCCGCAGTGAGGAGTGAAGCTCCACCACTCCACCATCACCAACTAAAGGACTTCAACAAATAAGATGGACGAAATAAAATGTTTGTTCTTCACAACTGATTTAATTGTGCTGGTGTCAATGAGCTATACCTTCCAAGTTCTTACTTGAAGCTGAATCCTGACTCTGGCCTAAGTAACCTGACTGATTTTTTGATGTAGCTCTGCCTACTTCTGCACAGCACAACAGAACAGAACAGAACAGAACAGAATCACCATTTGCTGCAGCAAAACAGATTGTGGCTCTGATATAAAATCTAGAGAAAAAAAAAAGATTATATTTGTTGATAACCCATGGAGGCAAAATTGCAACAATCAAGGTAGTCAGAGGCTCACTTTGTTTTTGTTCCTCAGTTTCTCTGTCTTTCTCTCACTCTGTCTCTCCCAACAGATGCTAAATAGGACCTGACTGATGCAAGATTTTTGGTTCCGATACCATATTTGATATAATAAATACCCTTTTTGATGCTTTATATTGTTGGCATATTTTTAGCAATAGCCATTCAGTGTATTGGCATTCAGTAAACGCTTCTCTATATACAAGTTGTTGTTGCTAGATTTTCAACTCCATATTCATCAACAGAAAATTCAAGGAAAAAGACGTCACAGTACTGACTAAAATGACACACTGAAAATGGAGAGAGAAGAGTTACCTTAAACAGCACATAGGGAAACGATACACTATTGTCCATCAGCCCTATTCATTCACACACATCAATAATTGGTCAATGTACTCTTTTTTTCATGTGCCATAGAAAATGATTAGCCTTGATGATAATCTATATCATCAGCATGGTGGTGGGAGGGTCATGGACGACTTGACATCATTAAGGGAACCATGAATTCTGAGGGAAACCAGAGAAGTCATGAACAGAACGTCAATCTGAGAGCCAAAACTGGGCTGAAAGTGGCTGTTTAACAAGATGATGATCCTAAACATTCAAGCAAATGTACCAAACGATGGTTCAGGAAGACATTTAGTCCTGACCTGAATCCAATTGAGATGCTATCCCCAAAGGGATATCTGAGTTTTTGTTAAATAAACAATGAAAGTATATCATTTATTTGTGTGTGTTCTTTATTTGGGATATCTTCATCAAGATTTGAGGCTTATATGAGGATTTTATGAGGTTATTCCTTCATAATGTGTCCAAATATGATATGGAAACTTTCAAGCGTGACCCTATAACATTCTCTATAACATGAGTTAATTTATAATGGAAATTAAAATGCTGTTAGTGAACAACACTATCCAGTTTCTTCCTGCTCCAGTTTCCACTGCCCTTATACAGTAAAAACACCTCCGAGGAATGCATCAAGGATGCTCTCTCTCGCTCCCGACTGTCCTGTGTGACTGAGTATAGGCCTCTAAACTACAGCGGTTGTTAATGTGATTAGTGGTGATGACTTCAGGAAACGGCGCGGCCCAGGCTGACAGGTTGTCCCCCGCTGATGATGTCACCCCTAGGGAGTGGAGGGCACACTGCAACCCTAACCCTAACTCTAACCCTTTGGGGGGGGAGGAAGTGGGCAGATCGGGGGGGAAAGGAAGGGCAAGGCTGATGAAAAAAATGAATAAAAGATTTCTTCTTCACCTTGGATGGCCTCTCTTTATTTTTCGCTCTCTCCCTCGCTAATCCAGCCCCGAAGAAATCCATTAAGTCAGAAGCTTTAACTTTCTCGGCACTCCAGATAATACGGCAAAAATGATCTACATGACTTACCATCACCCCAGGTATCACCCCAGGACCAATTCTGGGCTATCTATTCACGACATGGGATTTAAAGTAGACTTTGAGCGAGACTGTCATTCTTCCATGAGGATTTGTCATTGTCAATCTGCCTGACAGCCTGGAATCCCATCTCTGTAATGGTAATGTGTGTGTGTGTGTGTGTGTGTGTGTGTGTGTGTGTGTGTGTGAGAGAGAGTGTGTGTGTGTATTTGCACACAGCTATGTGTCTTTTTGAGGCTTAAGACAGTACCATTGGGGGTCGAGGATTCTCAGGCTTAGCATCACTGATGTGGCTACAAGTCTGGAAACCCAAATGTATACTGATACTGGTGAGATGGACACGACACACACACACACACACACACACACACACACACACACACACACGGACATCCCATCATTAATCAGGCTGAAACACTGGAAACCAAACAATATAATGCTACTGGCGCAGGAAAAGCACTGGGACCATTCGGCATGTTTTCACATTTGAAGGTTGAGTCAAGGTCAGAAAGGCCCTCAGCCGGCTGAAATGGGACCTGGCCCCTAGAGCGCAGCGCTTCCTCCTGCTGACAGGTTAATTTGTCAGGTGCTGCTCTGTCTTTGTGTTCTGCTGCCTCAGTGTTTGAATAATAACAGTTGTGAGGATGATTTCTGGTCCCAGCGCTGTGTTCCAGGAGTGATGGATTTTCTCCATGTAATGTTCATCATGGTCGAGTCCATTTGTTTTTAATAGTTCTGGGACCTGATCAGATTTAGAATTAACTAGGCATTTTCTCTCTCAGTGTGATAGGACGTCACTCATTAGAGATTGGCATATTAAAGGGGGGGTGTTTTACTCATTTTGGGCTATTTAAAACTGTTCCTGGGGGTGTTTACAAGACGTTTGTGAAGTCGATATCAAAAAAATCCTAAAACCAGCTTCTGTGGTGTGTGTCTCAGTCTCTCATTTTCTCCATTGTAAAGAACAGGCTGTTTTGCGTATGGTTGTATGTAATGAGCACTGCTCTGATTGGCCTCACGCCGTGAGTGAGGCGTGAGGCGGCCAATCGCCTGGCGGAGGCGGAGAGCAGAGCGCCCATGCTGCTCAAGGTAAACAAATAAGCTTGACGCCATAATTTACAGTAACCATGGCGGCCGCTCCAGAACCAACACTGAGACCGTATATGTTTGAGCCGGAGTCTGACCCAGAATGGGAAAAGGCAGCTGAGGCGGTTCCACTTAGTTGCTCAATGATAACAATTCCATATGATATTGTACTTTTGTGTGTTGTGTTTGTGTGTATGTGGGTGTGTGAGCGACACTCTCTGCTGTAGCCGGTCTGTTTATGGCTCATGTCCATAAGCTTATTGAATACAACTTGCAGACAAGCTAGGATTGACAATTTTGTTGAGCTAGTTAGCCAATATATTATTGGATGCAACCTATTTGCATCCAAACAGCGCAGCGTAAATTATCATAAGAGGCGATTGTACTAATGGTGGTAACGTTCGACAGACTTAAACAGACACTGGTCCCAACAAATAACTTTAAAAGATGTGTCCTGACTCCAGCTTTAGTTTTCTTACTTCTTCCACACCCAACAAGCCCATAGCTAGCCCCACTAGCTCGTTATCTAACCAGCAGTCGAATATACTAACCAGACTAACTTGCAAATAAAACCAAAAAATGGTGACACTTACAGATTCCAAGTTTGCAGATGGGTCACGTACCTTATGAATTGCTCCATCTTTAAGCTTCAATTTAGATGCTAATCCTGCTGTGAACTGGCCCTCGTTGCTCAAGCAGTCCGACGTGACGTGATTATCAGACACATAGGCTACAAAAATGAGCTAACTGTAGCTGGGACGTTGCTGTTAAAAATAAAATGAATCCACTCTGTCCTGGCATTTTCGCGTGTTGGGAGACTGTGCAGGGATCTATGTTGCTGCCTGTATCCTACAACAGAACAACTAGAGAGTTGGGATCTGGCCGTAGACATGTTGTCATTGTGGCTCCACTGTAGCTCAACTCGGGCAAGATCCAACTTTGTAGTTTACATTTGTAACGTAATTCGGTTGATTTGAGCTCAACGTTACGAGATAGAAGTCTTTACTAGCGTGCGGTACTAGACTACTAACGTTCACGTTCAGTGATATGCGCCGTTGCTCTTCACTAATGGCGCTATAGTAGTTGATGTAGGTCCTCTTTAGATGCTTGTAACATTCTGAGACTTGCCATACAAACATGAGTTCGCTGCGGGCATCCATGTTTTCCCGAGCAGATGCACTGGAAGTTGGGAATACCAACTCGGAATTATCGACTTCCGAGTACAATGGAATGCACCATAAGCAACGGCTTGCGGCGCTGCCGGGAGCTGCATTTTGAGACGAGGTAAATGGGAGTGGTTATTCACCTGGGGGTGGGCATGCTCTAAGAGGGGTTGGATTATGCTAACAATGGCCCGTTATGACGTCTAAACGGGCAACTTTTCAAAATGTTTTTTGGACCGTTTTTTGAAAAAGGTAACTACAGAAGAAGGGGGTGACTTCCAGATTTCACTTTTTCTCGGCTACTTAGGTCAATTGTAACACGTGGAACATGTATAAGGGCCAGGAATAAGCCGTTTTCCATAATATGTCCCCTTTAAGAGAATAAAAGTGAGAAGAATGCAGATTGGAGGCCGAGCTGCTCTGGAAGCAGAAATCATTTCATTGGTTGAGTTGAACCTCAGAGGGTGGAGCCAAACAACCTAAGTTTTTAGTTAGCTAGCTGGCAAGTAGCTTGCAAGGGAACATCATTGGGTAAAATCCAACAAAGTAATTACTTGTTACTTCACACACGACTGTTTATTTCCCCGCCTGTTTCAACTGGCTCTGTGGGTTATCTATTCCAAGTCCAAACTAGCCATACTATAAACTATAGGTAAGCTAGTTAGCCTGCTAACCATCCATGGTCATGGATGACTGACAAGTCATTGGCCATTATATATACAGTATATATTTTTTTTGTTTTCATTTCAGACTAATTATTATGATGCTAATGAACAAGTACATGTCAGTAACAGTAACATGAAAAAATGGTGGTTCTTTGGCTCCACACACTGAGGTTCAACTCACCCAATGGGATTATTTCCTCAGTGAAGTCCTCAATTGCAAATAAAGGTTATTCTGACAACCTCACTAGAATGTAACCACTAGAGAGGAGAATGGGGATGAGATGTTGTTGTGACTGAGGAGAGTAAGGAGGTGAGATTGAAGCGACCTAGTGGGAGAACGGGCAGGTGGTGGGACACGGTTAGCGATACGGGGAGAGAGCCATGATTGGGTGATTGGATGTTACTTCTGTTCCTGCCGGGGGCGGAGAGCTTTGTGTAAGAGTGTGCACCGCTATGGGGAAAAATAGATGAGCATAGATGAGAATCTCTTCTCCTGAACTTTTGTCATGAACTCCAAATACCATGACAACACGTTTACACACACACACACACACACTGGCTTTCCAGACTCACTCACTCACACAAACTCACATTGACTCACTGATACACACATATTTGCATACACACAAAGACGCACAACACAAAGCTTTGCTGAAAAAAACCCCCGTAATATATTCATTCCCAAGGAAGTGGCGACGCTTCCAGGTTTTTCTGTGAAACTGATAGATCATAGTGAAGCTTTAACAACCACGGGCTGACACACCAGATAAATATCGGCACACTCGATGCTCGCTCACACACACACACACACACACACACACTAATATGCACACAGTCACATACATTACATGCAGGAATGCACGCCCACACACATGACACATTTTGACAGCTGCAACAACACTCTTAGCTGAAGCTGGGAGCCTACGTTTAGTTCATACATCAAATACATTCAGATTTATACTGATACCATGCACACGCACACACACACACACACACACACACACACACCTACACACAGATGAAACCATATCCATCAATCGTCGTGGCAAGTCATTCGCCGCACCGTCACATGGTCTGGAACGGCAGCCTTGGATTGGTTGAGAGGGGGGATTTCCTGGTTACTTCCTGGTTTGCCGTACATTTCGTGTTGCGATGTGACCTTGGGGCCTGGCAGTGTTTGCATTGTCACAAACTATTTCCACCCTCAACCAGAAGTGGGGGGGAAATATCTTGAAGGGTATGAGTAAGAAGTGATTAGAGGGGGGGATGGACTTGGATCATGGAATGCATCACCCACGGTGATGGGAAATTTTAGAGGAATATTGAGGGCAATTTATTCTTAACCTACCTACCATTTTAGTGGTTAAATTTGAACAAATTGCCCAGTGGTTATGAGAAATAGAGTCATTTAGATAATGCTGAACACATTTTAGGCCTCATTAAAAGCTGGCAAGGTGGTCTAGTGTTTCAAGAGACCGGCCTTCAACTGGAGCAGCCACACTCAGCACGTCGGCCAATACCCACCCTGCTGAAGAGCCCTTGCTGAATCCCCACCAGCTGCAGCGCCGCCAGATCGCCACAGATGGGAGCTGTGGCATCAAACAAAAGTTAAAAGGGTGGCAGAAGTGGTAAATTGGGTTTGAGTGTGTAAAGAGCTGCTTTTTTTTTCCCCTCCCAAGAATCATTCACCACCCAAAGGACACGGAGGTAACGACGGGCCGGTGATTGGAAATAGCTCATCGATGTAAGAGGCTGGCGGGAAAATGTGGCAAGCAACAGATGGAGTACAATTTGTCAGCTGGCGGTCCACCACAACATTGGTGATGAAACACCCATTAAAGAATGCACAGCTTGCCATGCCTTGGAACGAACGGCAGCCAGCAAGCAAATTTATAGAAATTAAAAGCGTTAAACGGCAAAACGGAGTGACAACGCCAGACATTGGGGGATTGGTGATGTGTGTCAACACTGGTTGGCAAGTGTTTGCATTGCACAACACTGAGCCTCTTGAGTTTTCATATGATATCTCAACATCGATGCTAATTCCACACATCCCTCTGTGAATGGATTTACCCCAGCAGGATAACTTGGCGTGCTACAAGGCTAGCGCAGACCACGATATCTCTTCCTCCTCTGCCTCCTCCAAAATAAAAGTGTAGTTCAAATGTCCTCCTCCTCTATTAAGTCAAACGTTTTCTTTTTCTAAACTAACATACACAATACACCAGCCAGAAGCGTCTAGTTACCATGGCAATGACAGGTCATGCCTAACCCAAAACCTAAAGGTGAAAACATGATGGCGGGAGGAGGCAAGTCTTGGATTGTTTGGGGATGTTTCTGCAACTGTGGTGTGCACTCTAGCCCCATAACACATTTTTTTCTTCCATTTTTTTTTTCAGGAGTACATAATCGATTAAGTTATGCAAGATTTCAAATTAGTTGACTGCAGAAGGCGGTATCTCCCATACTAGTCAAATAGTACATTAGTGCTCCTTTGGCTTAGTCCTTTAGGAATTTAATCTATTGCATTTTGGGAAAAAAAGTTTCGCTTTTATTTTTAAATGCACATGAGGTCCGATCATATTTCTTTTTAGTGCTAGAAGATTCGGAAGGTTATTGGATTGTGCAACTGACAAGGCACAAAACAATTTCTCCGCATGATGGGGCGTGAAGAGTTATGACCTGCAGATCTAGTGAATATGATTACTATCACTCCAGAGGTAAACAACTATTTCATGCAGATATAGCCATCGTTGAAGTCCCATATCATGCATCTGTCTTCCATTACTTTCAGATACAGGTACATACTTTACAGATACAGAAATGTCGCACAAATGAATGAACATACTGAGAAAATACAAAAGAAAACAAGTTCTGTTTAATTCTCCAATAATCAATGCTGTCTTCTGTTTGGATGTACTGTGTTTTATTCAGTGCCAACTTATTCTGTGTACCTGTTGATACAAATTGTTCACAGTTGCAAGTATTTGTGTGTGTGTCTGGGGGGGGGGAGAGGGGGGGGGGGGGGTGTTTATGTGTTACGTAACAGCACATACTTCTAATTGCCAGACAATTGCTTGTTAGCCTCAGGCTGTTGCCTGCCAATCTGCAGGTATAGTTTTGTTTTTTTTCAACTGGTGTTGATGAAAACACACACACACACACACACACGCACGAACGCGCACGCACACACACACACAACCCATCTTAATAGCACAGTCTAGGATAGGTGTTTGCTTGTGTGTGTGTTCAGACATGTTTACTTTCCCCCAGGCAGACCGAGCAGAACCCCTGCAGACCCATATGGTCTGGCATATGGCTGCCCTCCCTTCCCTGCTAGCAAGACACACACACACACACGCACACCTACACACCCACACTCCCACACAAACTAACACAGGGGAAGAATTGACACGATAATAGTGTAGCCATGCAGGGCACTGTGGCACCACACAAACAGGTAGACAGACAGAAGACAGAAACACCCCTCAACCCCCCTGTTTGGCCCCCACACTAGTGATGTCATCCTCATCATCTTGGCGTTAACAGTCAGTAACATTTGACAAATCTGGGCTTTGTTCTTTGACCAATGTCGATGAAGCCCATGATGGTAGAGAGGAAAGAGATCTTGTGTTTGGAACAGTAGGAATGAGTTGCTCTCATTCAGTCACGCTCCCATCCACTGACACGAACGTTACCTCTCTGTTGTTTATGTCTGTTGAGTTATAGATTATGGTTGGATTGACACGTAATAATTGGTTGCAAGTAGACTTGGCAATATGTAGGTTTTAGTAGGTAGTCAGTAGTTAGATCTAGATCAACAGCGCCTACTATTAAAAAAAACAACAAGTAACCAGCACACATAAATGGAATAAAATCACTTATATTTGTATGAGGAAAATATATTGGAGACTGTATCTTTGATTCGGTTGACTATGGTGGCGTCATGATGTCGGGGGATCCTTAGTGGCATCGTGGCATATCGATTTCTGTGTCGCTCTAGTTTGATGAGTCTTTGGCAGCCTAACTGTAGGCATGGTAACTGCTGCTACAACGATGTTGACTGCACAGTATTTTGGAGGGAGGCTAAGCAGTGACACGCATTTACATGGGAACACACACACACACACAGAGACATTCTCATACACACATAAGCAAAGTTTACCTCACACTCCTATCCATTTTTGTGTAAAGGGTAATTGCCCTCTCTGACTTGAATATTTAGCAAACCATGCAGCCAGTGTGTGTGTGTGTGTGTGTGTGTGTGTGTGTATGTGTGTGATGCTCCACTGTTGATTCATGTGGTTGTAAATAGAGAATTAACTAACATAACTGTAATTAATGTAGCTACTAGCCACAAATATTAACTAAACACACGCACACGCACACGCACGCACGCACACACGCACACACGCACACGCACACGCACACACACACACACACACACACACACACCACCTATGGGTAGTTGAGAATAAATGGCCTCTGGTAAAATGAACTCTCCAGATTCATATTGAATACATTAACTCAGAAATGTACTGATTTGCGTTAATTACCAGACAAACAAACACACACACACACACACTCACAAACTGACTGCATGCGACCATCCCATACAGCACACAGGTATTTTCCATAGCTGTTTGGCAAAGAATATCCATCGTAAATACCAAAACAACTCTTACAGATGGATTCCTGAGGAGAGTTACATACAAATTATTTACATTTCATCAATGTAAAGTCAAGGTTCAGTTTACTTTTAGTTCAGTCAACTCAGTAAGTCTTTTTCCTCAAAATTCCCATGCTGAAAAAGAAAGTACGATTATAAGGAAAAGTATGAGACCTCAGGAGGTTGCCATATCCAACCTGCCAAGTAATAATAATAACTCATTAAAGGTGCTACGTGTAGAATTTTTAACATCAGTATATCATTATCAAATTAATAGTGATAGCTTGGTATATTTACTGTAAACAAATGAGTCCATAGTCAAGACAATTGGTAGCCTCTGCCTCAGACCAGTTGTATTGTTAGTAAAATAAGGCCACATTTCCCATAAAGCCCGTTGCTTCCTGACGCAAAGGGGATGTTGCTGCTAGTGCTGGTCGAAACAGAATGAACAGGTCATTCTTGAGCTTGAAACAAACCAGGTCTGCAATAGTACGTACTGGTAGTAAATCGAACCTCCCTCTTCCAAGTTTCCCATCAAAGCTTACTGAACGAGTCCTGACAGCAGCTCTTCCAACGTCCGGCGAGTCGCCTCACCCACTCAAGCCAAACTCTCTCAAGCTGCACTGAGACAAATGGCTTCTGTACATGATTAGTGAGTCACAGAACCACTGGCAATGATCGCCATGTAAGCATTGCAAGCTAAATTCTGTGTCGGCTAAATCAATCCATTGCATTATACCTTCACAGACAAAGACATCTATCAAACCTGGATTGCTAACTGTAGCTCGGTTTGCACTGGAAAAACAGCGCCCTCTTCCTGTTTTGTGTCATAAAGCAATCCAGCGGATTTCCTGTGAAATCCAACCTGGTGTTTCAAAATATAAAATGCAGTGACAATTTTCTCAGCAATGGTATTGTTTGTGTATGGTGATTCTACAAATGTCTTTGAAAACGAATGAGGAATTGATACCACATTGAAACAGTAGCAAATGGATTTCAGTTTCTGTTTGCATTTTGCACCACAGCTGTGAAAGGTAACGTTTGTCAAGGTGAAATCCTCCTGTATGCTGCATCCTGTATTTATCACGTCTATCCTACATTAGTATTGGATGCATTCTTTCCTGAATGCTTTACAGTGCAACTGAATTGGTATACTGTCAAATGAGTCAAGTCTATCAAAAGACTACTGTGTATTCATTGGGACTTTGAAACGATGCATCAAAAACGTTTCGCCTTTCCCAAACTATTGCCTCTCCCAGGTGGAGTAACAGAACAGTGAAAAACTGCGATGTCAAATGTAAACATTACAATGTCAGACCGATTATTTACACAGACTTTACAAACAATATTATCACTATTTGCTTTGTAGAGCTCAGTGTACAGAGAATGTGTACACTGTTTTGTACAGAGAATTTGCCAACATGGTTTATGATTTTGATTGTGTTGCTATCATCATTAAAAGAAAACAAACCTACTTTTAATTGTTAATTTGCACTCATTTTATGTGTTTGTTTTATCACGTTTCATTTTAATTGTACTCATCTGTTTTGTTTTTAACTCTTATTTTATAAACTTTTTTTTTTTTTTTTTTTTATGTAAAGCAGTTTGTAACCTTGTTTTGAGAAGTTCTATACAAATAAAGTCTATTATTATTGTTATCATTTGTTATTTCGAGGTGTTATTTTCACACCTATATGGTGACAGGCAGATTAATTAGGCTCTTTTATAAAGATAAGATAAATTGGCTGTACAAATAAACAATACGAGTAATGAACTGCATTCTGTATCCAGAAACTTTGTATATCATGTATATCTGTTAATCAGAGGCAATTGCCGTGAAACAACTGTTTATTTCCATTGTGTCATAACCTTTATTCCAAATAAGCTAGTTGTCACAGTTATTAACACACGTTGCAAAGCAAATTAAAGTCCTCCTATGTTTGGTGTTTGGTAAATGTCACTTCAATCCGCCGTAATTGCCTCAAGTGTGATCTGTCTAGATTACGGGCTGGACAGGCATTTTCCTTTCAGACGCTTTGTGAAGGCTTTTGCATATGAATCTAAGACATATCTCTGAATCAAAGCCTCTCTCTTTAAAGCACATCCCCAGTGTAGCTTCATTGGCCTGTTTCTCCGCGTCCAAAGTTAAGCACCCTGAAAAGCGATATAGGTCACGCTTTAGCCGCAACACATCAAACAGGTGCCGGGCGTCGGGGGTTGCGGCAGCGTGACCGCCAGTGCAAAAAGTAATATCGGCCCTACTAAGCCGGGCGCCTCGTCGCTGGGAGGGATAGCGCGGGGGGAGAAATCAGCATGGAGAATGAGACTGGCTATGCTGTGAATGTGGTTGTAGGGAGGGCAAGAACAGCTCTGCCACCCCAGACCACGGCTAGATAAGACACCAGTTCAAGTTCAAGCAGGAGAGATCAATGATGAGGTGCTTTTTTTTGCGATACCTGAAGCGTTAATGCAGTGTGTTGGGGGGAAAGCAAGTGAAGGGGAGTGCATCCACGTCCTGTTGAAGGAGGGGTGGCCCTGTGGCCTCTGGGGCAGCTAACTGACTGAGTGGGTATAAAAGCGATACTGGGATTGAACCCCTTCGCTCTGCAACCACTACTCTGCATATTCTCTGTTTGGGTGGGGAAACAAGTTCTTTTAACTATTCCTATTCAGTGGATGGATTCACAACTGATTCTTTGGATTCACCTTTATGAAAATGGCGGTTTTCAAAGCCAGAGTCACTTTAGGTTTGTTTGATTTGCTCCTTCTGAAACATTGAACGAATCGTATAGTGTGTCGTGCTTGCGCCATGAAGTAGTCTGCTGTTTGGGTGCCTCGTAATGACGACCATGAACGAATAAACAAGGAAACTTGAAGAATCTTGAGAGTTGTAGTTTACAACTAGGTAACAACTGTTCGTTCTGATGTCAGGTTCAGCGTTCTCCTCTTCAACGATCTCTTTTCGTAGGCGAGGGCCGACGAACAGAGTCGTTTTAATGTTTGCGAGTGTGTCCATTTGGGAATCGATTCAACTCATCACTATCATTCAAATGAACGATCGATTTGTGAATCGACCCCATCGAGTGTTGTTTTTGTTTTTTGGTGCAGGAGCTGACCATGCCATGAGTGCCTATCTTGACCCCCAGCATTGACGTTATTGGTCCCCTACCAGCCTCTGTTGAAGGGAATGAGTCTGCCTCTGATGTCAGTGGTTATCCTGAGCAGCGGTGGCTCGTTTTCTCTGTGGGGACAGAAGAAACTGACTTGGGAACGGAGGGCAGCGCGGCAGTGGACAACACAGCAACATGTATACAACACAGCTCATGTTGTTCTGTCAATTTTTTTGTCAATTCTGTTTACACATGTCACAGTACTGGCAATAGTCGCATTATTGTTCGAATGTGACAGTAACCAGTGTGCAGTTGGCGGAGGCAGTTAAAGCGATAAGTGAAAACTGCCATAACAAATAACCTGCGAGGAGCTATACGATGGAGGTAAACATCCACCAATGTGTGGTGCAAACCTGAGAAAGCTGATAGTACATGCTGGAAAGGTGAGGACACCTGCGTTTTTTGCACGTTTCCTATGGTATTGATCAGCGGGAGGAAGTGAAAACAGCACAGGCTTTGTGGGGGATGTGCAGGTTTTGTGTGAGCTGCGACAAGCGAGTCGGCTGCTTCGGCGGAGCGCTCATCGGCGGAGAGAGAGAGAGAGAGAGACTGGATTATTCTGTCATCTATAATGCAATCAATCTGTTTCTATAGTCAATAATATTACAGACA
The DNA here is from genome assembly GCA_034670405.1 of Hoplostethus atlanticus. Taxonomy (NCBI): domain Eukaryota; kingdom Metazoa; phylum Chordata; class Actinopteri; order Trachichthyiformes; family Trachichthyidae; genus Hoplostethus; species Hoplostethus atlanticus. Next base: position 47,403 of record JAXDDX010000141.1, on the reverse strand, counting down.
AATCAAAAATGTCCCTTCAAAATTCTCAGCAAATCAATTGGCTTTTTCTTTTATTTTGTAGTTAGTTTTCATCTGCAAATGTCAGGTTCCTGGAAGCCTGTTCAGGGATGGAGGTGCAGAGGGGTTCAGGCAGACGAGGCCAGCCTGGGACCTGGTGGTGGGGCGAGGGCAAATGAGGGGCCCCTCCAGGAGTAAATACAATCTTGGCCCCCTGTGTGAAATGACCAACCGAGTCCCACGGAAACCTTCTGGTGCACGTTTAAAACGTTTTGAAACACTAAAGACCTGGTGGATGTCATTCTAACGCAGCCCTAACTGCACGTGCATTCAATCCCATTCGAGACCGGTTTGATTAAGGATATGAACGATTTGCCAAAATTGGTATCAATTTGATGAATACTTGACAGAGAAAATCTAATGCATATCAAATGAATTTATCAAAGAGCCCGAGTACTTTCAAAGAAAAACCTTTATGGGAAAAAAGGAATTTATTCAAGTCATATTTTACGCAGATTGCTTTGTAATTGATATGAAAATTGGGAAAAAAGTTGCTCCGGCAGTTAATGGCACTTAAACGCCATAGGCCTTGTTTCTTAATTTGTAATTTCAGGGCGTGAGATTTATTTCGCTGAATTAATGGAAAGCCCATTTGGAAAAGGGTCTTGGTCGGGGTGCGATGTTTTTTTGTTTTTTTTGCCACGTATCAGGTATTCCTTAATTTCTCTCCATTTTCCCGCTTTTCTTGCGGTTTTTCAAGCGGCAAATTAATGCAATTCTTATAAGCAAGGTGATAAAAATGTATTATGAATCCGCTGCACTTTTGAACTTCGCAGTCTGTGAAAATGCATTACACTCAGGAAGAAGAAAGAGGGAGAGAACGAGAGTGAAAGACACACGGGGAGAGAGAGAGAGAGAGAGAGAGAGAGAGAGAGAGAGAGAGAATGAGGGAGGGAAAGAAAGGAGGAAACTTCATAACACTGCAACGTCAGCAGAAGGAGGACTGCAGTATTTCATATCGGTTTGTGTGTGTGTGTGTTGGGGTGTGTGTGTGTGTGTGTCGGGCATGATACAAGGTTGACTAGCAGGGGAGAGGAGAGGATGATGAGAGGAAACAAATGCAGCAGGTAATGACATTCATCAGGCCAGATGAGCTGCACGGTAGGAGTCGGCGCATGTGTGTGTGTGTGTGAGTGCAGGCAATCTATATGATGCCACATACCACACACACACACACACACATTTCTGAATACAATATATGTGTCCCTCATAATATGGATAAATATTGTAATATCACACTTGTGCTCCCACCTACTTATCTGAAATGAACAGGCACAATAAACACATTTATACCAGCACACACACACACACACACACACACACACCCAATGTGACTATTAACGAGACTCATAGTTGATGTTGGTCATCACTTCAGCGCTGTCTCATTGCACTCACCTGATGAAAGCCACTTCATCCCGTGCTTTTTATCTCTCCTCCTCCCTCATTTCTCTCCTCTCTCTCTCTCCCCCATCAAATTTCTCCCCCATCTCTTTCTTTTCCTCCCTCTTTCAGACTCGGCTTTTCCTTCTCTCTCTCTATCTATCCCTGTCTGCTCCTGCTGCACCAGCAAAAAAATATCCATCTCAACCCGTTCATTTATTCTGGTATTGAGTCTCACAATCTCATTTGTCTTAAAACAATGTGGAACTAATCTGCCAATGGTGGTGAGATCAATTCATTTGTTTTCAATGCACAATGTATTTTTTTTATACACTAGCGTAGCGATCTGCCTTGTTTCAATATATTGATGTGTGTTTCTGTAAAATAAAAATAAATAAAGGAGTTTTCACACTAAATTGAGAGTTTTTAAAAGTTTTTTAAAAGTTTCTCATAGATTTTACACTCTTGGCTGGTCCTTGTTCAGACTAAGTGGAAATTGTGCTGATTTTTGTTTTGTCAAAGTTTAAAAAAAATAAAATGGTGCAAATCAGAACATAGTCAGGTTACAGTCGGCCAATCATGTTACGTTTGCTCTGTTTGCCGCAACTGCCAGCCAGCCAATCATCTGGAAACGGCTCCAAAATGGCCTTCAGGTGAAATATAGAAAATAATACTAAAAATATTTCTAAATTATTTTCACTTTATTACAATTCAATGGCGTGTTTCTTAGACTCAAGGTAATAATAGAAATTTTCAGGGAATGCAACAAATACAGCCCATCCCCCCCAAACCAAGACTGAATGAGATTAAATGAATTAAGATGGACATTTTTTGCAGTGTCTCTGCTCTCTCTCTCTATCCCTCTCTACCCGTCTCATACTTCCTTCACCCTCTCTCAGTGATATGGGGCCAATATTGGGCTTTCATTAAATATAATCATGTCGCCCCCTACCCTCCCTACCACAGCTACTGTAAATAAAAAACCTGCAAAACCTGCAATGAAATCTGATTTTTTGTTGCATTTTACACATTTTATTTCTAAAACACCATTGAATAGATATATCAGTCGAAACCTAATAGTAATTGACATTCCTTCACATGGCGTGCTGCGGCGGTGTGTGTTAACAGGGTAGCTTGTGGGCATAAGGTTTGTGTCTTGGTGTTTGTGATTGTTAGTGAGGGACTGTTTGTATGAGTGGGCCTGAATGGCTATTGAAGTAGGTGTGTGCAGGTGTAAACGGGTGTAAACGGGTGTTTGAGTGCATTTGCGGGCCATTGTGTGTGTGTGTGTGTGTGTGTGTGTGTGTACGTGTGTGTGAGTGTGAGCGTTGCTTTTCAAAGGTGATGCTCCGCAGGCCCATAATCCTCAATCAGCCTCCCAGAGATCTGAGCACAGAGAGGCATCTTAAAGACAATGAGAGAGAGAAAACTGCAGCTGCACATGTGTTCATATGTCGTGTGTGTGTGTGTGTGTGTGTGTGTGTGTGTGTGTGTGTGTGTGTGAGAGAGAGAGAGTCAACAATCCAACACGAGCCAGTTGATTGGTAAAGACTTTGTAATTTCTTATCATCTCACTCCGGCTCTGGAGAAAATTACCACTTCAAACCTGTCTCTATCAATGTGCGCTGCCTCCCTCGCAGCCCTCATCAAACATGCCACCGCCGTCACGTGAAAAACGCCTAACTCCAATTTCAATGCCGTCTAACTCCCAACTCCCTCTCCCATTGCTCTCCGGTGGAAATTCATTCATTTCAAAAGACTGTTATTGCTTCATCACTCTGCTGCACATGCATTACGGTGTTGCATGCATTGGATTGATCCTACATGCGCATGCATGCGTAAAATAAAACACATACCTGTTTTTCCAAGTCTTTGTGATGAAAATTCATCAGTCAATCAATGAACAATGAACTAATCTAACCAGTGACATCACTCTCACCTAAATCCATGCGACCCCGCACGCTCCTTGCGTTTGCTGCAACGTAATTGCCTTATGGACTCGCTTTCAAAATGTTCATCGTGTTTAATGATGATTTTTGCACGTCAAAGCATGAATGAAACCTTTAAAACATGAACGAAACCTTGAACGCGATTTATTGCAAGGCATGAACCGTCCTGTGGAGTTCAAACATGTTTTTCTACACCAAGGAGTGAGTAATGCAATGCAATGCATGTGTGTTAAAAGTTCCCAGTCTTATCTGCAGATGCAGGTTGCTCTGGGGTTAATCTTACCACCTCGGTGCGAGACGACGTTCCTGCAATAAATGAAAGTGCACATGTAATCTAACATGATAAATGAGTATCACAGAAATTATATCCTGTGGGGCTTTCGGGTTTGTGCGTGGGAGCGGAGGGGGTAAGCAGCTGGTGAGCAGGACCTTTCCCACTCTTTGCCCGGCTCATTCGGTTAGAGAACATCTATGCTGGCCATGGATAAATAGAGTGAGTAAGGGAGTATTCTCCATTATGAACATGTCCTTCATAGCTTGTGTGTGAGTGTCACTCCATAATGTGACAGGCAGCAGGACAGCTAGTACATCCCTGCTGAGCCAATGCCCTTGTCATTTATAGCCTCTGTGTGTGTGTGTGTGTGTGTGTGTGCGTGTGTGTGTGTGTGTGTGTGTGTGTGTGTGTGTGGTCCGCTGCCTCTCTCTTACCAGGCAGACGTCTCCTTGACGACTGTTGCCACGGACAGCTTGATTGACAGCAGCTGCACCTCTGCAACGGTGGAATGAAGCACAGCATCAAGAGTACAGCATTTTCTGACGAGAGGCAGAAGTGTGAGAGAGAGAGCCCACGGTTACGCTTGTCATTTCTACGTGATCTTTGTTATCGGAGCACCAGAAAAACAGTTTTGCAGATTACATTGCTGTGTATCCACACCTGACCCCGAAAATGCACTTTATGTGGCTCCTGCGGCCAGGGGCGTGGCCAGGGGAGGGGCCACAGGGGCAATGGCTCCCACTGAAATCTGATTGGCTCCCTTAGCGCCCCTCTCCAGTGTCACTCCAAGCACTTCACTGATTGTTTCTTTGGCTGTGTCGTTATTTAAAAAAATGTTGGAGGTTCAAGTGTGTTTGTTTCTTTCATCAGAGTTCCCATAAAAGAAAAACAACTAACTTCTGAACTCCCACAGGAGAGGAGGGATGTATATAAATCAGGGCTGCACAATGTGTCGTAGACTAATCTCACCAGTGTATGAGACAGACCAATAAAAGGATGTTTAAATAATTGTTTTTATGTTTAATTCAGTAGGCTATTCATCGTCTGGGTCTATTTTAGCAGTCTACCACAGCAGAAAGACATTAGAACTGTGTACACTTGAATATCTGTTTATTTATTGCAAGTCATATTGTTATCGCAATACATATCGTGTAGACAATTGCAATTAACAAATTAGAGAAGAAGAGTAGAAAATAGCTAGCTAGCTAATGCGTTCATTTGCTGTATTCAATTCATGCTATAACATTGATTAATGGTGTTGCTTGTAGTAAGTTAAACTAGTTTAGTGTTGACTAGGACATTTCTGTTGTGTAGTGATATTGACAAGCTAATCGCTAACAGGCTAGCTCGGCCATTCATTGTGGATGATGTTTGTTAAAACTTCATTTTAAAATGAATCTAGGAGAATGTTGAGTTATGAACCAATTAAATGGTTAGTATGGATAGGTAAATGAATGTGCTGTAAAATACTTGACTTGTTCAGAGACTTTATGGTGGTGAAGGAACAAATACTACGTAATTTATTTTTCTTCATTTCTTTATTTAAATGATTGGGAAAAAGGTGTATATACACGTAATTCTTAGGGGAAACAACATTTAGTCACCTTGGCGAATAAGTATAGTGATTCAATATTGATTGACTTTTGGTATTACCAAGAGTTTATGATGGGGGTGAAGTAGTGAGAAGACTCTTCCATTTAATGTCCACCACTACTTCAGTCCATATACTATTTGTCTAGCTGCTCATTTTAAAGGATATATGTAGAGGGAGAGAGATCACCCACCAACAAGTGTACTACAATACATGGCCCATTTTGCTGGACCCTTATTTGCTTAATTTATAACACATTTTTGAAAGTCATTAAAAAAAACAACCTTGGTTCAGCACACAGATCTATTGCCCCCTCTATTCTAATTATGGGCCCCCTTTGTATCAGGGACTGAACCAGTGGACCCAGGACCAGACACGAAGCAGGAGACGAGGGTAGACCAACCCGGTTTTACTATAGACAGGAACACTTAACAGAAGCTACAACAGGTAGCACAGATCTGGGGATAACAGATAGGTAATCTACAACTGAATGGCTACTAGAACAGTGACTATGGACGTAACACAACAAACTAGCAACAAACAATGGGGAAAGCAGGGCTTAAATAGGGGATGATGGTTTGACTGTGATAGGCAGCAGCTGTGCAGCAGCAGCAGGGCAGTAACCAGTGACACTCCCACCAACGTGCAACAGAGGGAGACAGAGAGACACACATACCACAGACTGAGACAGAGAGGGAACAGGGGTGGAGGAGGATGCAGGCTGGGCAGGTGTGACATTTTGGCCCCATGTAAAAAAAAAACACCCCTAGAATCCGGCTGTTTCTATTTAGATATGTGTTCATTACTTTGTCCTGGTCTCTCCCCGTCGCCTTACAGTGCTTGCATGTGCACTGAAGCTGGGTTGACCAGACCTGTCACATAATGTGTCATGCTGTGATTGAATGACTGAAGTATGACAAGAAGCATGACAATAGCCACCGAGAATGAAAGCGGAAGTGCAGCATGAGAGCAAAAGGGGCAAAAGAGAGCAAAGAGTGGAGGGTTAGGGATGGAGAGAGAGTGTGCAGCACGACCATGTAAACGGCAGACGCAGCTGCCCGCTGGTTTCATTTTGCAAAAAGGCAGAAAGACGTGACAGGAAATGTGAGGCGGGTAAGATAAACAGCACTCCGGTATAAAAACTAGAGCTGGGCTTATTTGCAGTAGCTGAAGATAACGTGAAAGAAACTTTCATTGGACATTGCGACACTTTCATGTCAGCTCATATTTTGGTATTATTGTAAATAAAGCGTCATTGCCCGAGCCGAGATATCTGAACTCCTCTACTTGGGTGCAATTGGCTCGCTTCCCACTTGAATAGCACAAGGCCACATTTTGCAGACTCTCATCGCATCAGGGATCACAGTCTGATGAGATCAAGTGGAAAGATGCAGATGGTCACTGGACTGGACACTATGAAGGCTCTTGATATGGGTGTTGCGTCAGACCAGGGTGGCAAAGAGTGAGCTGAGCCGCAAAGCGCTCTCGAACCCTGTAATCTTCCTAATTTAAAATAGCCTTTTTTCAAAGATATCCAGTGGACAACCTTTAATGTTGTCAGTAGATGTGCGCTTTAGATCTATGATCCACAAAGGCGTGTGAAATGACTTGCGCTTTGTTTTGTCAGTAGCCCATATCCGTTAAGACTAAGCCCGCCCACTGAGATGAGAGGCTTTCCAAGGTTGTCAGAGAGAGAGAGAGGCAGAGAGACAAAGAGGGGAAAATGAGAGAGAGAGAGAGAGAGAGAGAGAGAGAGAGAGAGAGAGAGAGAGAGAGAGAGAGAGAGAGAGAGAGAGAGAGAGAGAGATGGGGGGGCAGATGTCACTCAGCAGTTGCTCTCATTAGCTCACAGTACATTCAGGCTGAAAACAACACACATATGGGATCATGAGCCCTCACACACACACGCACACACACACTTGCTGACCTATAGTGTTGTGTTGCAGCAACTTACCACATGTTACTATATTAGATCCTTCATAACTATAAAGCATAATCAAATAATATTATGACAAATGTAAAATGCACTTGAACCCTTCCTTTTTTTCATGCAGTCAAGACACCCTGTGAAACACTCTCATTTGTCTTATTGCTCGCAAAAACATTACAAAAAGAAATTAAACAACCCATCCAGGGAGGGAGATAATTATACTTTTGAGTCCCAGAAAAAAAAAAGCAAAAACCATAAATGATGAAGTATGCTGAACAGTCAAACACGCTGAGCTCCATTTATTCATCATTTACAAAGAGTCTCTCTCTCTCTCTTTCTAGGTCTCTCTCTCACTCACTCCAACAGGTGTGATGAATGCGCAAACTAATTACCTTGAAGTAACGAGGGATCAGCTAAACGAGTGTATTTGTGTGTGCGTGTGGTTTAGATGGGGGTTTTTTTGCTTGCACGTGTGCTATGTATGACTTAATGTGCTCATTTGGTTTTAATGGACAGGTGCATCATTACGTGCGCAAGAAACTTAGCTAGCAAGTTAGCGCCTTTCTCTCCAGGAAAAAAAATAAATCCCCTCCACACTCCCACACAGAGAACACAGCCAACTCTAATGTTATTATAATGTGATGAGCATTGACTGGTAAAGACCCCGTGAAGTGAAAAATGACTTCTGCAGTTGTTATGCGCCTCACCCGTAAGCTTCTCCGAGGAGATGATACAGGCCCAAAAGTTTCGCAAAAAAACAAGTTCACCTGTTAGAAATTTGCACAAAAAAAAAAAGTCCTGAATCATCTGATCTGCTCCGCTGCCCTTCAACTTGCAAAAACTCCTGCCTATTTCCTTTTTTTTTTTATCAGAGGAACTTGTCATAAAGTGAGCTCCCATCTCCATTTCATGGGTTCTTTAACAAGGCGTATTGTTTTGAATTCTCCTCAAGCCGTCGGAAAGTCATTTTTTATTCATGCGTTCCCAACTGCAACTCAATATCACAGTCTCTAGACGACTTAAATGGGCTTCATGTTTTTAGATGGATACATTGATAAGTAATAAGGATATTTTCTTGCTAAATGCACGGATCTAATTTAAACAGAATGTGGAAACGGTATTGGAAACTGATTGACAGATGGTGCCAAATCCTCGCCCACCAATGTTGCCAACTCTATTCCAGGGAAAGCGACTATTGGCTGCCGAAAAAGTCGCTGGAAGTCGCCAGGTGATATCATATTCGTGCTGTCCCCGTGCAGAGGGAGAGGGGGGCTATGCTGTGTATGGAAAGCACTGTGATCTGACACCTTTGGATTAGACACGCGAGTGGCACAAATTGGTCCCAGCTGTTTCAATTTGTTGCCTCCAAAACAACATCATTGTCATTGTCATCATTTCCCCTACGGTTGCAAAAAAAGTTGCTAGATTTGTCACTAGGCGCTTTCGGGAAATATAGTTGCCAGGAGGGTTTGAAAAGTTGCTACATCCAGCGACAAATACTGTACTTATGTCACCATGTTGTTTTTTAATCCCGCCCATCCAAAATACAAATGATTTATGAACTGAATTTGAATTTATGAACACATGTCAAAGTAGGAATCTAGTCTACTACCAAGAACTCATCATTCATCAAAAAAAAAAATACAAATTTTTAGTCAAATGTATTTCTCAAACAAGATTACATAATTTTCAAAATAATTGAATTAATTATTACAAATATTTTTTTAATGGAAGTTTGCAGTTAAAGCCCTAGCAGTAGCGACAATAACGCATAGAGGACCATATAAATTACCATATCAATTTAGTCAATATCTGGTATTAGACCAAAACTATTCACACTGTATTAGCAGCATACATAATATTTTAATGAAACTATATGATGTGACAACAATTTGAGAAAACTTGAGCAAATGGTGTGAACAAGATATTCAGATATGATTTGTATCAGTTCTAAGTAAGTACAAAATTTGTATTTGTTTTTGATAAATGATAAAAACAAACAGTAGTGGACTAAAACTTTTGGACCCATCTTGTACAATGTATTATGTGTCCAACACCAAACAAAAACTTTGGAATATTTGGTATGTGCGATATTCAGTTTCCATTGTCCTGAATTTTGGAACAACTGACTGCTACATTGCACAGTCTAATTAGGTATATATTTAGTTGTTTTGTTCTCCACATATCCCAATGACACGCACACTGTACTACAGTTAAAATAAGAAAATTACTTAAAATGTCATGCCATGGTACAGAAGTAGCATTTACAGTTTTTTACGATTGCTTTGATTCATTTTGCACAGCAGAATTTCAATGTACAAAATTAAAAATGCAAAGTGCCAAACTGACTTTCAAAATTCATACTCTAAGACACTACATCCTATGCTGACATACAAAGTGCAAAACTGTTAACGCACAGGTGCCCAACTGACTTGCAGAATGGTCTCAAATGAAATTAGAGCCACTGTGATCGACCATGTTATAAACAGAGGTCTAACTCTAATGCAAGCTGGAAGGGTTGTAAAAAGGTCAACCGTGGCATCTATAATAAGAATTTTTAAGAAGGAAAATCGACCTGCAATTTACTGTAACTGTATATTGAAATGACAGTAAGTGTAATATTGATGATATTGCTGACTGTGTTACAGTATATTTCATAAATACTAAAGTGTGGGTGTGAATTATGTTTGTTGTAATTATTATCTGTACTGTACTTCAGAACTGAAGTAAACCATCAAGTGGAGGACGTGGCCGTCTTCTGTCTGCCCAGCAGGAGAGAGCACTAGTGGACATGGCGATTCAAAGAAATGACATACGGATCAAGGAATATACAACAAAACATTCTGGCAGATAACGTAATCTTCCAAGCCATAACTTCAATCAGCCTAACAACAATTGGGAGAATTCTGAGAAAACATCAAGTGACAATGAAACAGATTTACTTGGTGCCTTTCCAAAGAAATGAGGATAGGGTGAAGGCTTTGAGGGTGGAATATGTTCAGGTATGTGTATAGCAATATTGCAATACTACAGTACCAAATACTTTAGCGACCCATCCTCTGTAAATCTGTAGACTGGTTAATGTTATGCCTTATATTCCTACATATCACATTAGGATTATGTTCTATGTGTGTGGGCCTACCCATTGGTTTCAGGGCCGGATCTAGGCAAACTAGGCATGTGCCTAGGGCCCAATTTCCCTAGGGGGCCCATTCAGCGCAAATATATATAGGTAATAGGTACATGCCTAGTTTGCCTAGACCCGGCCCTGAGACGGTATGTGCAAAAACTGATACAGTAAAACAGCGCTAACACAACTATAGTGATGTATAGGGCCCCAAATACAGTAATACCTTGCCTAGGTCTCCATCAAAAGGTTAATCCATCCCTGTAGGCAACCAACGTGTTAGATGAGGAAAACCACCTGGCCCTAATCATTGGTAATGTAGCCTATTCAAGTTCATCGATATTTGGAAAGCGCTACAATATGCTAAAGCATTGGTCTATTTCTATCTCGGTAATGCTCATGTGTTTTATATTTCAGAGAATAAAGGAGATTGATGCTGAAGAGCAACATGAGATCCTTTATGTGGATGAAGCAGGATTCAATCTTTGCAAGCGCCGGCGTCGGGGCTGGAACATAATTGGGTAGAGGGCTACTGTTGGTGTTCTGGGACAGTGTGGCTCCAACATCACAATGCGTGCTGCCATTTCCAGGAATGGAGTTGAGGCTCGTGACCCTCTGCTGGGGGCATACAACTCTGTGTGCCTAATTCATTTTCTGGATGGGTTGTACAACCATCTTGTACAGCCAAATGCTCAGATGGTGTTCATCGTTGTCTGGGACAACGTGAACTTCCATCATGCATTGGTTGTGCGAGACTGGTTTACAGCCCATCCAGACTTCAGATCGCTCTTCCTTCCACCTTATTCCCCCTTTTTAAACCCCATAGAGGAGTTTTTCTCGGCCTGGAGGTGGAAGGTGTATGATCGGCGTCCGTATGAGCAGGCGACGCTCCTTCAGGCCATGGATGCGGCATGTGATGACATTACAGCCCAGCAGTGCCAGGGGTGGATTAGGCACTCCAGAAGATTTTATCAAGATTTTTATATGCCTCGCAAACGAAGACATCAGATGCGACGTTGATGAAATTCTGTGGCCATATATATACATACTGCAGTCTATCACAGGGGATGCTTGCTGTACATCATTTCAAGTATTTGACCCTTGTATAGTCTTTTTTGATGACAATTATTTAGTGTTTGACAGCATTATTTGATAATGGCCATTGTATTTGAAAATGCACCAATAATTAAACTTCAACGATGAACATATCCAATGTTCTGGTGCTATGATAAACTTTTACATATAATATTCTCTCATTTGACACTGGTATTTTTATTTTGCATGCTATATTAGATTTTGAACCCAAAATGAGCAGTATAGCATTCTGTATTAAGAGTTTTGCACATTGAAAATCTATTGTGCAATAATTGAATAATTATATGAAGAGTGACTTATACAGTGCTTATTCTTTACAAACATGACCATTAAAATATTTTCTTACCTAGAATGGTGTAGACCTAATAATTGGTCATGGAGCAGCTGACGCAGTAGCTAGCTAGCCTGACAAGCTCATTTATTTTCTACACTTCTTCTCTAATTTGATGATTGCTTGTTATTGATATTGAATCTATAGTATTAGTGCATTAGCCCACCTAAAACTGCAAGTTTTTTTTTATTTAATGTAAAATTTCTTTACCCAGATTTTTTCATGTTTAGCTCAGTAGTCACTATTTAGTTACACTGCTTCTCAATCACTTTTTAGTATAAATGTAGCCTATTTCAAATGAATGAATCAATAATATAATACTTTCAATACTAGGGATCTGTTATCAATGGGACACCTAAACAAAGGAATGTCATGGAACACTGAGGCAGACTGCTAAACTGTTGAAGACTGTTAAACTACTACAATGAAAAGGTAGCATGCCGAAACTACCCAGTTACTGTACTGCTGTTTTGAAGTTAATGTAGCTTTTGAGACCCCAAAATTAGAATTTAAAGATAACATTACAAGTCAAAATGTCCATAGAATATACTAAACATTATTTCAAGATGTGTAAAACGACACTGTGTTTTGTACAGTAAGGATTAGTCTTCTATTTTTGTATCCACATTACTGTAATCCTGTTAAATGTAATCCATTACTCTCCAAACCTAGAATACTGACTGACAACGTGACAAACGGCGGAGGAAAGGAGTAGCGAACGCAGATATGAGAATACTCTAAGAGGAGAAAGAGATGAGAGAGTCAATGTAAAGGTGATGATAGTATGCAGAGAGGAGGAAGAGAGTGATGATGTGTGCGAAGAGAGGAAAAAGAGCCCTGCAGCAGATAGGGGTTTTGCATGTTGCTCAACAGCACTTAGGTTGGTCTCTCTAGCACCAGGGCATGCTGTTGACCTACTCGAATGACCACTCCATCCCAATGACCGTGTTTTGGATGAGATGATATACAGGTTTTTATACAGAGATAGATGAGAGATCAGCTCGAGTTCAAGAAATGTGTTAATTTTTAGAGTTGTTGTGTAACCTCTCTGTGTGGGAAGTGACCTCGGGGAAATGACAGGGATTGATGAAGCGTCTATATTTTTAAAACCCTTCATTTTTAAAACAATTTTTTTTTTAAATCTTCAAATTCTGCTGAACAGCGACAAGTGGTAATATTATTACTTTACCCAGTAACGAGTAGTGTAACGAATTACTATTTCAATTTCGGCAATAATATTAGTTATCAGTCAGAGAAATAAATCGTTACAACGTTGCTTTTGTTATCACCCCTTTATATCACATTTAAGTTTAATAAACCAATCACCATCCTGGATTAATTTTCGCCATAACGTCACGCCACACACTACGCTAGCTAGCTAGCTTGGATTAAAGCTGGATAAGGCTGGAGGTAATCCCATTACTTTGATTCTGTCAAAAATAAAGACAACCAAAATATTGTTGTCAATTGTAAACTATGTGCAGGTCCTAGAAACTAAATTGCAGTATTTGGTTGTCAGCAGTGGCGGCTGGTGCATTTTTCTCCAGGGGGGGCTATACCAAAAATCAAGCATGTACTAAGGTATCTAAACATGTACTAAGGTATCATCAGTGTATTTAAATAAATGAAAAGGCCTTTATTTGTATTTGCTGAGCTGAATGAACATTTGTTGTAATGAAATGTGCTTAGTTAAGGTAAGTTAAGGTACTTCAATTAGTGCAAATTATTTATAATAATTGTCTTTTATACTACAATATGTAATGGTGAAAGACTAAAGTAAGCGAAAAGTCCCTCGATAAGTGCAAAAGAAATCTGACAACACAAAACCCTGAGACAATGGCAGAAAATTATGAACACAGTAAGACTTAATAGAAAATAACATTTAAGAAAAAAATAAATGAATATGGTATTACATTTGAAATACCCAGTGCCATCAAAACGCTGAGTGAACTGGCTCAAAGCCATATGACTTTGCTACCTTGTGGCTTCAACTTTTTGCACATAAATTTTACCTAGCAGTAATTTTAGACAATGTAGAACAATTTTAATCTACATTTTATTGCAGATTATACATTTTATTCACTAACCATAGAATAATTACCTCGCTCATTAAAAAAAAAAAAAATCCCAAGTAAATTTTTTAATTTTCTTATTAAATGAAGTCTAGGATGTAGGGAGTGGTGGGGCGGCACCCTAGAGCCCTCTATTGGCCAGCCACCACTGGTTGTCAGTCACAGAGGAGCACAGGCAAGGTATTTTAAAGGTAAGAGGAAACAATCGCCATTTTTATTGGGGTAACAGAAAAGTAATATAACGAGTAGTGTAACAAATTACTTCTCCTGGGTAATAATAAGTAGAGTGATATTATTACTTTTGAAATGAGTAACGAGTAAAGAGGAATATATTACATTTTATTATATTACTTTCCTGTCTTCCAATAAAACTAATATACTGTCTGCGTTCCTGCATGCCCCTACAGTAGAATTAGCATCTTCTGGAAGACAAGCATCTGGGCTTTGTGCATATACAGTGTTTCTATTTTTACATGTTGCTTATTGGTCTATACTGGTGTTGCTTTGTCAGAATTTAGAAGCACGGAAGCGTGCAAAGCGTGTATGTGTGCATGCGTGCATGTACAAGCGTATCTGCGCGCGCGTGTGTGTACATCTAGTCTGCACACGACGGTGTTATTACTCATCCCTGACTGCATTCCCATTGTCCTCTAAGTCTGCAGGGTGGTGCAATAAAGGCATCCATGAGTGTGTGTTGTGAGGGTGTTCACACTGTGCAATGCAGATTGTAGGTTGTGCACAATGTACCTTGTTCTGTTGCTCTGTGTGTGTGTGTACGCACGCACATGCTGTGGTCTACTTGACCTCCACTACACCTCTTCCCCAGTCCTGCCACCTCCATTACCATCAACATGCTTCTCTCTGCTGCTCTGCCCACACATTAATGCATACACACAAGCACATATAGATAAAACACACACACACACAGAGCTGACAGCAACACAGACAGAGAAGGACAGACTGGCTCTCTACTGGTCACATCTCCCTCTGTGATCCAGACCGACAGCCGGCAGGACCGTTGTCTATCTAACTAATTACCCACAAATGGAAAAAGAGGGAGTGAGAGAGAAAGACAGCCAGCGGGAGATACTGTAGTTGAGACTATGAAAGGGCAAGAAGAAGAATGGAGGGATGGATGGAGGTAATAGAGGAGAACAGGGAGGGAGCAGGAATAAATGGAGAGAGAGGGTATAGTCAAACATAATGGGTTAAGTAAAATAAAATGCACCCGGTATATAAAGTATTCATCATTGCACAATTACATTAATTTGTGATTTGTGAAGTCTTCATTTCTGTCAAAGTTGAATGGAAATTCGTGTAAAAATATGAAATTCCAATAACAAAATAAATCCACTTTATTAAACAATTCACCCTCTTTTATTAACTTGCGCTAAATTGTCTCACTAGCAAAACTTTGCTCAACATTTCACAACATATTTTATTCATACTTCATCTTTAATTCATAGTTAGACATCTTGAATGTATTTCCTTTTAACTCACAGTGAGTCCTTCTTTTCATTTTGAGGAAATTTGACACAAAAAAAAGAAAATACAGATGGAGGATCATTTTTTCCTTCCTTTCAGCTTTTCACTGGAATCCAATCCACACTGTTGCTGCAGCCTTCCAAAGCAAAGTCTTATTAAGATGTATTAAAGGGGAGAAAGGTGAAATTCAAACAATTTTGAATGGAGAATATATTCAAAACATCTGAGAATGAAGTATGAATATAAATACTGAAATATTGAACAAAGATTTGCCTGGGAGACAATTTACCTCAAGTTGATAAAAGGGGCTGAATACTTATTTTTTTTAAATTTGATTATTCAAATGTTATACTTTCACATAAACGTATTTTGTCCCACGAGAAAATGCACAGTCGAGGGTGGTGAATACTTTTTATAGCCACTGTGCATTGAAAACTGGGCATCTTGTTGATTTATTTTACTGTGAGTGCGTATCATCTGCTGGTTATCTCTGAAATGGTAAAAAAAAATCCCTTATCAGAGCGGTAAGAAATTCACCCAAGCTAGAAAGGTGTGTTTAGCCTAAAATACTATACAACCGATCTAGAGAATTGGAGGACACTGCGTCAAGAGGGAAAAGAACAGTGGAGACAAAATGCAGGAGGAAGAGGATGAGGGGAAAAGAGGATGAAGAGACAAGAGAGGCTGAGGGTGATGAAAGAAGAGGGTCTGTCATCCCTCCATTGTTTCTCCCCTCCATCATTAAAACTTTGCTATTTTATCCAAACCCATTTGCCTCATCTGTCTCTACCCAACTAGGGAGATTGAGTGTGTGTGTGTGTGTGTGTGTGTTTTAATGTGAGTGGAAGAGGGGTGTACAGTGGCTATCATTAACTCTGCATTTCACAGTCCACAAAGTGCTATAATCTAGGGGCAAAATACACACACACACACACACACACACTTACACATTACAAATGTGTGGGAGGTGATTGCGGTGACTTCACGTGTAATCACACCACTTTATAGGGCCTGTAAGGCAGTCACACGCACACACACACACACACAGACAATATATGATTTTCTCCCTAGATGTTGTCATTATATTGTATTACAACCGATTGGATTCTGAGAAAGTTATTGAAGACCAGATGTCTGATGTCATTTATCCTCAGGACCATAGCAGGGCAACATCCAAGAATGTGTATGTGTGTAGGTGCAGGTGTGTGTGTGTGTGTGTGTGTGTGTGTGTGGTTCACGTGTGCAGGAGGTGAGCAGAGATGAGGCAACCATCTTGGAAAAGACAAATTTCCATTTCCTCACACATGCATCTGCCCTGCCACCTCTGTTAGACCCGTAGCAGCTTCTGCAGACCATGTCATTCTCAAATATTGTGGTAAACTTGCATATTTTCCTTTCCCTCCCCCCCATTTTCCTCAGCAGCTTCAGGGGTGTCTGCAATGAAACCTGCCTGCCTCTGCCTTAAGGAGCTGCTGACCCACCTGAAGCTATTTCATCAGTCTGCCTTTCAATGGAGAGTCCAATGATGGTCTGAATGCTGCTTCAGAGGCTTTTCCAGCCCAAAAACAATAGAATTCTGAGTCAAACATTGAATCTCCCTCGGTGTGAAATTTGTCAAATTTAATGATATTGAATATTGGTACAAAATATCGGCTTTGGGCAGCTTCAGTCCAAAAATATCAGTATCAGCATTCAGAAATTCATACTGGTCGAACCCTAATCTGGTCTAACGTGCTAAACAATTAATTTTGCAACAGTACCGCAGAGGTTCAGCGTATATGCACAGTGCATGCAGTAAAGAGAAGAGGAATGGAGTTGGGAGGAGGAAAAGAAGAAGAAAATGAAAAGCATGGATGGTGTTAGAGACGTGTTTTGCTGCTAAAAGAATGACATCTAATAGAATTATTATTTGGAAATGTATGTTAAAGATCTAAATATGATGTTCTATATTACTTAGGTTTTTGGACCGGCATCAGCTCCTTCTGTCTGCCATGTTTTGAGTTTACTTGAACTTGGAAGTTCAAGTAAAATAAAGCAATTTGTTATGGAAATGTGAAACTGCGCAGTGAACGTCTACTACTTCTATCAGGCACCGTGGACTCTTCCGAAGGGTTTCTCAAAGTTTTTCCATCTGTTCCATAACCTATTTGAAACCTCGGCTTTCCTGAAGTGTGCAGTTTTGAAGGAATACCTCTTCAAGGGCTTTCATTTTTTTTGGAGTGGACAAAAAAAGGAATCCACTTAGTGTACTTTTGACATTTGGGGTGTTTAGAATCGAAAAGCTAGGGTCAGTGAAAAAAAATGATAAGGTGTCTTCTCAGTCAATAAGAATTCCCTTGGTTTTTGAAGAAAACTCCATCTGAACGTCTTCATGTACGGCGTTGTTATTTTTCTGTTTTTA
Organism: Hoplostethus atlanticus; assembly: GCA_034670405.1. Classification (NCBI taxonomy): domain Eukaryota; kingdom Metazoa; phylum Chordata; class Actinopteri; order Trachichthyiformes; family Trachichthyidae; genus Hoplostethus; species Hoplostethus atlanticus. Next base: position 29,711 of record JAXDDX010000141.1, on the reverse strand, counting down.
ACGTGGTATAAAATATAAAACACAACACAGAGAGGAACCAAAATTAGCCTCAAATGACACTCATGGGTGATTTACAGCTGCAGGGAGGAGTCGGCTACAACTACTGGGAACTAAAACTAGAACTATTTGATTTGACATGTGTTCACTGTTCAGGTAGTGGTGGCCCCAGGGGCCTCAAAGCGCTGTCCATCTCTGGGAACATGCTAGAAAACCAAATACACCACTCTTAACTACACATCATTGTACAATATCAATGAATAAATTGATATCAACTGGATATCAATAAATCTAATTCTAGTACATTTTCATTTGCTAATTAGTTCAATGTAAACTTCAGTGGCTCAATTTACTTTCTGGGCGTACATGGCATCACTAAGACAGCCCAGCTAATGGGTCTAGGAAGGGGGTCAGAGGCAGATTCAGGATCTATATTCCTAAATTGATTGATTATTAATTCATTTCATGTTAGATCAACAAAAGAGGCTTGAAACAAACGAGGGAAATTAAATACAATTAAAAACACACACAAAACCCAAGATATTGGCACATGCAATCTGCAGCACAGAACACACAGAGCACACTCCCACCACTCGGTACTGCAAAACAACTCAGGTAAATACACTACAACACTAGAATACATACATCTATATCAAATATATATATTCAAAGACGTTCTCGTCCGCCCCAAACAACACCCCAGACCACTCCACTCCTCAATTCAGTTTTCTGGCACGTTCTTGTACTGTGGTCTTAACACGCATAACATGCAGACTGCCAACTGACTGGGTTAACATATTATAGAGCGGCAAAACCCTGAAATTTCACGTTCACTTTTCACAACGTAATTGCTTACATCGCTTACATGACGAATGCTTAGTTGTCTGGTCGATGGAATTTGGCAAGCGGGATTACCGATCAATTTAGGAGAGGCATTGGATGGAAACCAAAAAGAGAAAAAGTGCAAAAGCGCCTCCAGCTGACTTTTTTTTCACTGTATCCTCAGTCAAATGGTTATCTACTTAGGGGGGTCCTCAGTCAAATGCATATCTATTTGGGGTTCTTCAGTCAAACTCCTATCTATTTGCTGATCCTGAGTAAGTCACCTTACTATTTTGGGGTCCTCAGTCAAATGCCTATCTGTTTGCCTCTCTATGTCCCCATGAAAAAGTTGAGGAACACCGGCCATTGATCTCCTGCACCACACTGCACCGCCGTGTTCTGCTCGCTACTGCCCTGCGGTGGCTGAACAGTGTCATATCACCTGGGTATAATAATGAAGGTGCTTTCAAGGGCCCTTCCTCTGCTCGGGACAAGCCAGGATCACTGAGAAACTCTGCGTGTGTGTGTGTGTGGGGTGGGGGTAGTGGGGGGGGGGACAAGCGAGTAAGTCAGACAGACAGCGATTGTAGGTGTGTGTGAGAGAGAGAGAGCTGGATGAGAGAGATGCAAGGTAACGTCAGGGCTCCTGCTGGAAGACTCAGCACTATATGGGATGTCAGTCAGCACATTTTTACACACACTGGGACCCGTTCCAAAACCGAGCATTACACTCTCTGCAGGGAGGACACGGAGGAGACGTGACAGATCATGTTCCAACACGGTAGAGATGTAGCCTTTAATAGGTCTTTTCAGGGCTGATTTAGACACAAAAGATGAATTTTTAACTTGTTTCTGTCACAGATTGGATGTTTTTATTACTATCAAATAGATAGACACCAGGTAGGATTTGATTTTCCCCTTATTAGATAACTAGATATTTGTTACAAAGGGTTAAAAAAAACCTGATTTTCTGTCTTAAACACACTGGGCCCCATTCCAAACCTAGCATTACATCCTCCAAATTGAGGATGGGCAAGGACATGATGATAGATCAGTTTCCCAGATGCAGCTTGATTCCTCTCATTGGTATTTTTTTTTTTTTTTTTAACAATTTTGAGGGTGAGCGACACGGAACAACATCTCACTATTTAACGGCAATGACGATTTCTGTTTTTCTTTTTCAAGGGAATTCTGAAGAGAAAACTATTTTTTCCACCCTCTTAGTCCATCTTCTTCTATAGGGAACATTGCTTTTCCTCCCAACCATCCCTCTTGTTAAATTAAGAACAAGCACTACCAAGGGAAAGGGGAATCAAGATAAGATACACAGCCAACCCGGTCTTTTTTATCCCCTAAACCTAACTTGGCCTTAAATAACCTTAAATAGCGGATGTGTTTTATAGTATCATGGTGTTAGAACACATCGATGCCGCCAAATCCCGAGACGCCGCATGCTAATATCTGATAAAAAAAAAAAAACCTTAATCTCCAAAACAATTAAGTAATTAAGGACAGCATCACTATTTTAAGACTGATACTATACTTTTTTTTTTTTTCTTAGGTTATATTATCTTTTAGGGTAGTTAATCTCGACCGATGACGAAAACCCTCTCTGTCTTTTTCTATTAGCGATGCAAACAATGTTTTCAGCACAAATAAATCGGCATTAGTGCATCATTTAAGATGGGGGGGCCAAAAGCAGCTTGCAATATTGTCTGGGCAACTCTCACAGACCCTTGTGTCATAAAACTTGCATAGCCTAGAAAGGTTCATATCAGCCTTCATTTCAAAATAAAATTCAGTAAAATAAAGTTCCCTAAACTGTGCCTATGAGGATTAAAGACAGCCATGCCAAAAGCATTACAATAATGGCCAATATTCCAAACTAAGTAGAAAACAAATTGAATGCCATTATAAGTTTCTTTTCCTACCCTGGTTATTGCTTTTGACTTGTTCCCGTGAAGGAACTTGGCATCTGCATAAAAATCTCTCCTTTTCCCTCAGAAAACGTCTCTCGGCACCCGTCGGATCTCAACGGGTGTGGCAGATCCAAATCAACTCCAAGTAAACAGCAACTGATTACAAATCAAACCCAATATTCCCCCCGGTGGCACTCGCGCACAGACTGGAAGAGAATACGGGCCGCGGGACGCACTTCAAACTCAACACCAAATCCAAACTTAAATCCCCCGGACTCCTCAAACAAAACCTCAAAAAAAAAAATCCCCCGTGGAAGTGACTGTCTGGGACAGCGTGCTGACTGCGGGACACATTTCAAATTAAACCCAAATCGATTCTGCCAGACAAAAACCCTTTTTACCTCCTGAAAGTATAGAGCTCCTTTTGTTTCTCTCGGTGCTCCAAACACTCTCAAAAAATGCTCCCCCCTCGCAAACAGCTCCGGATGCAAAAAAATAAAAACCACAACAATTTCTGCGAGTCTCTGCAAGTTAAACAACAATCCACCCCAAATCAAACCAAACAGCAATAATAAGATATGTCATTGATTTCATTCTCTTTTCACTCGCCCCCCCTCCAGGGAGGTCAGAATGCAGGGTCAGCTACCGAGCTGGACGTCTTACGGTGAATATCAGCATTAACCCAAACTAAATGTCAAGAAGGATGGGCGCTCACGATCTAGAATATCACATCGGCTGTGGGACACAACCCTACAATCATGGGTATAAACCCTAGTGGGGACTGGGGGGGACATGCCCCGCCCACTTTTGTCCCACCCACTTTTTGACCCATACGCTTTTTTCGACTTTTTACGGCAATAGAACAGAAGAAAGTACCTTTTCTATAGGATTTCTATAAATAGCGACCATGATATGACCAGGGGCCCGTTCCAAGAAGCGGGTTCAGCAAACTCTAAGTCTAACCCTGCACTCTGAGTTGATTAATTCCGAGAGGGCAAAGTCTGAGTTTTCGGTTCCAGAACGGCTGATTTGAGTTAATTCAATCAACTTTGAGTATGTTCACCTTGAGTTAAGCGCGTGCGCGACGACAATAAAAAGCCATCATCAATGGAGGTCCGATACTACGATTCACCATGGCAACCAGCAAGCAGAAGGGTCGTAAAGGAGAGGGAATTGGCGTGGGAGAGAATCGCTGCCCGAGTCAATGCGTACGTTTGAATGCAGTAGTGTATTCATTTAACATTTAACCACACTTTCTTATAATATTACCTACATGTGAGTAGGTGGTGGAATGGTATTGGAAAAAAAATATTTTCATTTAGGTGCAATCCCACAGGCGCAAAGCGCTCTTGGCAGCAGCTGAAAATGAAATATAAAAACATTACAATAAAGTCATTTAGCAGACGCTTTTATCCAAAGGTGATAGTTAACACTATGTGGGAATCAAACCCACAACCCTGAGACTAAGAGTCTAATGCTCTACCAACTGAGCTGTCTGGGCCAAACATACTTCAAATGGTGTACTTGGGGCGGCAAATTAGAAAGGCAGATCTAGAAATGTAATTACTGGAACATAAGTTAGAGGTGGGTGCATGGTCACAGGTGAAATGTGTTGTTGGAACAATATAAAAATACTAACTGTTGATTTTGTATTTGTAGGAAATAAAGAAGACCAAATGAAAGGTGTCTTTATTTGACTGCTCGGGGTGGTGGTAGCTTAATCCGTGAAGTGTAAACGGCATATTATATCTCGGACAGCTCTTCCATGAATGAATGAATGAATGAATGAATGATTTATTTTTTATTAACCGAAATAAATCATTCATTCATTCATTCATTCATCCTGGACACAGAACATCTAATCGGGGTCTCAAAATCCTCTCCCGACATAAGGCTATGCGAATTACTTCCGCTTGAATATCGATCGGGTTACCGAGGAAAGGACACGCCATGTCCGACAGCTGCTTAAGGTTCAGCAGAGGGAGGAGACAGGGAGAAACTCAGGGTTTGTTAAAGAAAACCTGCCAGCGAGCAGGTTAGGTTCACAGAGTCAGTTACCATGGTAACTGAATCAGAGTTTGAGTTACCTCTCTTTCTGGAACGGGCCCCTGTTGCTATGTTGAGCCATCGTGGTGTAAAGATGAGTCATTATACCAAGTTTCGTCAAAGTCGGGTCAGCGGTGAGATATGATGCATGTAGGTGGCACTATACTGGGCCGATCAGTTTTATTTTGTAAATGCTGGATCAATATCATTTTGATTAAAACTCAACACCTTAATGTGTAGTCATTATATAGGTGAGCCTACCCTGAATCATGGTGGGTGAAAATGCAGGAAATGCCACCCCAGCAGACTGTTGTGGGGATGATGCAGAGGACAGAGTACAACCCATACGAGACTGGAATAGACTCAACCACAGAACCGAGGGCTCGGAGCCAGGAGGAAGAGAGTGTGATTTTTTTCCCGTTCTATATATCAAAACGAGTTTTATAAACATCTTGTTAAAGCCTCTAAATGAGATCTATCCCTCGGTGAAAAGCCCACCGCTGTAGTCACGAGCGAAATCTAATCCGAGATTTAAACGGACATCGATAAGAGGAGCATAAATATTTAGGCCCTGCTGCTGTCGTACTTGGGCAGAATCCACTTCCTGCTGGCGACGGGCCTGCAACGCGGTCCCTCGAGAGGAGAGGAGGGGGGGTGGGGGTGGGGGGGGGGCACCTTCCGGTGTATTTCGTCAAAGCATCACAGGCGTGTACGCATGCACATGTATGTACGCATGCATGCAAAACACACACACACACATGCACACACAGATAGCAGGGTATCTTCCTATACACTGACAGACTTTTTTTTTTTGCAACCTGGAATTGAACACCAATTTAAAAAAAGTCTGCAAAAACCAGCCTATTTCAAATCGAGCATCGCTACTGAAGGTTCCCAATCTATAAATAGGCAGTATAAGAAAAAATGGACAGCGGGAAATTAACTGTTAAGCTACTTTACTACTACATACGATGGGAAAAAAGAGAATCAGACGCAGGTGACACATTGGACACTGGCGGCATCGGCATCGCATTCACTCTCACAACTTTGATTTTCCTCCAGGCTCGCTCTCCTGCACTTCTGCTTGTTGTTATTTGCTGATACTAAAGCCACATTTTAGCTAAAAAAAAAAAAAAAAAGCCCTATTTTGATTTCAAAATAAAATCCCTACTAGCCCAGACATTGCATGAATGTGTGGAATATTTGCTGGTATTGGAAAACCAAAGGGGACGAGAGAAGAAGAAGATCACAGATTGCATTTCACTCGTAAGGTTTCTTCTGTGGGCGGAGACGTCTCCATACCCGGCGCCAGCATTTCATTTGGCCCAATAGAGCGCCTCAATTAGAGGGGATGGGAGTTTCTCTCCACTGCAGCCCCACTTTTGATTTAGCCTGATGAGATGGCTTCACTTTTACTTGAAAAAAAAACAAAACGCACCTAGCGCACCTTTAACGACCCCTCGCGTCAAAATTGATTTCGTTTTCCAGCGTATTTTCTCTTTCATCTGATTTCAAAAAACCCATCTGTTTTTTTTGGGGGAGTGGATACACATCCTTTCAGCTCCGGTCCATTTATTTGGTCTGTCAATCATTATCTTTCTAGTTTTCTTTCCGTGTCACGGTGTCACTCCTGCACGCCTGCGTTCCCACTAGCTGTTGGCAAGGCCATATCAATCTGCCTGGAATAATACAAACACACACACACACACACACACACACACACACACACACACACACACACACACACACACACACACACACACACACACACACACACACACAGAGCTGCTTCATTATTATTCCTGAAAACTTCGGTGTGACTCCCGACCATAGTTACCTTCGGAGCAGTTCATTTGAAGTACAGCAGGGAGTGAGAGTGATAGCACGGCACTGGGGACTGCTGCAGCTGCTGCTGACGCTGTACGCTACCCGATAGTCATGGAGAGAGAAGGGGGAGGGGGGAGAGGGGGAGGGAAAAGGGCAGATGCAAAAGAACCCGTTGGTGTGCAGCGATTTGTAGCGAACTGGGGAGAGTCGTGCCATGTCGTCTGCGTGTTGGTGAACTCTGCAGAAGAAGAAGAAGTGTGAGAAAGAGGAGGAGGAGGGAGGCGATGGTGAGACTGATGAAGGGAGGGAGGGAGGAAAAAGGAGGAGAGAGGGAGAAGAGGGAAAAGTCTCTCTTCTTCTCCTGCCGCAGCATCCCTGTCAACGCCGCTTGACTTACTTTAACACGTGCACACACATACACACTTTCTCACACACACACACACACACACACACACACACACACACTCTAAGTAAAAGGGGAAGGAGATGCACACACACACACACACACACATGCTGCCATGTATGATAAATGTCTGTTTCTGCAGCCTCCGTGACCCACTTGAAGCTCATCCCCACTACAGGGTCTGCTGGCGCTAACTCACCGAAACATATTACCTGCACACCTCTCCTCCCTCCCTCCCACCATACCTCCACTTGCTCTCGCCCTCCTCCCACTCATCCCTCCATTCTCGGCGTACCAGCTGGATCTGATCCACTGACACTGAAACACTTCCCTCCAGTTGTTTTTTTTTTTTTTCTCCGTACGTATATCCCCTGTCAGTCTTTTGCTCCCTGCCTCCTCCATCTCTCCCTCCATCCCTTTTTCACTTCCTTCCTCCCTCACCCCCCTGCATCCCTATTTATAGTTGGCGGTAACTTTCTGAAACTTACTCTCCATACACTGAATCCTACCTCCTCTAAGCTGAAGGCTGTTCTACCCCTCTCTCTTTCCTCCTCTCTCGCTCTCTCTCTCCTTCAATCACTCCATCCCCAAAAAAATATACCTGCATCCTCCTTTTGATCACTCCATGTGCCGTATCCCTCCGCCTTATCTCCATCCCTCACCCTCCCTTCACTGAAACTAAAAGGCCCTCCCTAAAGCGTCTCGTTCCCCTCCCTGCCCCCCCTGCCGTCCCTCTGCTTGACACCTCCATCCGTCCTCCCACCTCTCCCCTTCCTCTCCCCCGCTCCCTCCGTTCACCGGCTGCAACTAATTCAGTGTAACAGCAACACCTCCCTTCATCCCTCTCTCTATCCACCCCTCCCTTTATCCCTGCTGCGTTAGCTTGGGGTAAGTCACCAAAATCTTCCCCATTAGCCTTCATCCATTCCTCCGACACTCCCTCCCCGTTCCCTCCGTCTTTCATCTCTCTCCTCTCCTTCACTGCTCCCCCTTTGCTCCTCACCCCTCCTCCTCTCTGCATCCTCCCTCCCATCCTTTGAAAGCTTCCACTGTAATCTTTTCCTTAACGTCTCTCCGCTGTAGAGTCTCCTCTCTCTGCTGGAGCTCCCTGAAAATCTATTCTGACTCTACATCCTGCCCTCCCTTCCTCCTTCCTTCCTTTCCTCTCTCCCTCCCTCCTTGTCAATTCTTATCTCCTTCCTTCCTTCCTTCTCTGTATTTCTCTCTCCTTCCCTCCCTCCCTCACTCCTTCCCTTTCCTCCTTCCCTCCTTGTCTCAGTCCTTCCCTTCCTCCCTCCCTCTGTCCCTCCTTTCCTCCCTTCTTACCTCCCTCGTTCCTTTCTTCCTTCCCTCCCTATTTCCCTCTGTCCCTCACTCCTTGTCAATTCTTGCCTCCTTCCTTCCTTCTCTCTGTATTTCTGTATACCTCCCCCATCCCTCGCTCCTTACCTCCCTCCATCCTCGTTCTCCCATGTTCGTCTTCGTTTTCTCCCGCTCCTCTCTCTGCTCCGCTCCTCCTCCTCTCTCTATTCTCAGTCTTACTCCCCCACTCCCCACCCTCCCCTCTCTCTGTCTTCCCATTGTCTCTTCCTCACAATACACCCTGTCTGAGTTGCTGGAACTAACTCACTGATATCCACCCTGCGGTGTGACTCCCCCCTCCTTCCCATCCTTACTCCCTCTCCCCTCTGTGTGTTTCTTAGCTGCATTCACTTCTCTTTTTCTCTGCTGGGTATGCTGGAGATAATTCATTCAAAACTCACATCTTCCCACCATCCTCCCTTTCTCTCTCTCCCCTCTATCCACCTCCTTCTCTCTCTGCCGGGCCTGCAGTGTAGACTGAAGCCTATTTTCTCTGCACCTCCCCTCTGTTGTTTTTTTGTTTTTTTTATCCCTCCTCCCTCAAACTTCCACTCCCTCTCCTTCCCTCAAGCCTCCTTTTCCCCTCCCTCCTCCCATGCTTTTATGGGCTCTCTGAGCATCTTGTATCCACTCTCCCTCCCTCTGTTTCTGCAATCCTTCCCTTCCTCCCTTGCTGTCCTCTCCTATAGGTCTCCGTCTCTCTCCGACATGCCCTCCCTTCCCCTCTGTAACCCCTCTTTCACCGCCTCGCCTCCGCTGGGGATTAAATTGAAAAATAATCAAAATGCAGGGGTGAGACGTGCACACATACTAAGCACACACATGCACACATACAGACACACACACATAAACACACACCGTGCAGGACAGCTCAGGCAGGGTAATAAGCAGGCGATTGGGAGCCAAATCGTGGGACGGTGCTGCCATCTGCTGGAGAAGAAGCAAAACAACATCCACAAGCCTGAAGCGTTTTCTGAGAAAGCAAGGCTGAAAAGTTTTGTTTTGAATTATATTCCAAAATGTCTCTCTGACTTTCAAACCAGTGTTGCAGGATTTTCAAAATAAAGGTATATCTACTCCCTTCAGCCTTTCTAGTGTAAAGACCACCTCACCAACCAACTTAACACCACCACTAAATGTGATAAACACCTCTCATGTGCCCAGATTCGCCAAGCTCCCTCCTTCCCTTTCTTTTACTCCTTCCCTCCCTCCCTCCCTCCTTCACTCCTTCCCACCTTGTCTCAGTCCTTCCCTCTCTCCCTACTTTCTTCTCTCCTTCACTCCTTCCTTCACTCTCCCCTCCATCCCTCCTGCCTAACTCTCTCCCTCCCTCCTTCCTTCCCTCATCCCTTCTCTCCCTTTCTCTCCCTTCTTCCCTCGGCCACCCCGCCTCCTTCCTTTTCCTGTACACTCACACATACCCATACATATAGTACATACACCTTTGGGCCTCACTAGTAGAGTTAAACCTAGTCTCTCATGCACACATAACCACACACTCACACACTTCCCCCACACATACTCACATACATACTAATACAGACACACACACACACACACACACACACATCCCTTCTCCTCTACAGTGTTTTAATATTTCAGCAGCTGTCATATCTGTCGTGGCCAAATTTAATATTCACCTTACTGCGCTCTCACTTGATTGGACCCCCTCACACACCTCTGACCGGTGTTGCCTTAAAATATGAATAGGAAGACTTGCAATATTGTGTTTCAATAGTGTTATTATTGATCTTGAATTTGTGGCTTTTATTGCTGCTGGTCTTGTAAGTTTGCCCCAGTTATAAATATATATCGCTATTTAATCATTGTGAGATTTTTTTTTTAAAGTATAAAGGATCATCAGCCTTTAACAGACAGGCGGTTGTGGCTTCTGTTTTCTGGTTTCCGTCAAAACCGAAACCCAGTTGACAAATGCTGTCACATTTATGAGAAATCATAAAAAGGTTCATTTAACCGTATGCAACTCAGCCCTTCCCTGCCGCCCTCCCTCCCTCTCTCCCTCTTTCCTTCCCTCTCCCCTCACTCCCGCCTTGCCTCCTCCCACCCATCCCTCCTCACCTTCCTCGCCTCCCTCCGTCCTCATTCTCCCATCTTCGTCTTCATTTTCTCCTGCTCTGTCTTTCTCTCCCCCCCCCCCCCCTCTCTCTCTCTCTCTCTCACTCTCTCTTCCTATTCTTCAGAGAACTTCTGTCTTATGTGACAAAGGGTGAAAATTGATGGGGGATAACGCAAAGGTGTAAACGACAAGAGATGTATCTATCCTGTGCTTCTCAGTGGTGCATCAAATACACAAAGATCCACTCAAATTGAAATTTCGAAATTGTTGTGGTCATCCAGTTACTTTTAGTGTATATAATCAGTCTTATTTATTTAACTGTCTGGTGTTTTGTTCTATTATGTTGCTGTGTATCACTGATGTTCTATTCATTTGTTCCTTTTCAATTAAAAGTTAACACATATGTTAACTTGCATTGGATTTGGCCAGCTTAGCTTTCAAGCTCTCTCACTCAACCACTCGCGGTAGTCTTCAGTGATATTTCTTAAAATTCACTTTGAACAAGAGATCCTCCTTCCATTGTTTGAGAAGCTCGCCCGCGAGGAGATCAAAGGCAAGAGCACAAAGGCCTGTGGTGTAATGTGTTCAAAATGAAAGCGCAGGAACCCACGGCGCTCTGTGCTGCGTTTCAGTGCGGTCGGGCAAAATACACCGAGGTAAGTCTGGACGGTGCACAATCAATGCAGGGGTTGAGTTGTGCCTGAACACATAGAAAACTTGATTTAGGATACTGTAGATTCTTTAGTCTGAACCATAATGGAGAAGTTAACTTTGTTGCATTTTTGTATTTGGTGCGTTTAGGTTCACACTGCCTGATTACAAGTGGACCAGGGCTTGTAAACAAAAGTCACATGGACTCACAAGTAGGTTGTTTATTGGACAGAGTTTTGGTAACCTGTCATCTTGGCAGGTTAGAGATCTGACAGACTTGTCATACTACTTAAGAACACATGAAAATATCTGAATATGAGCACCAGTCCAGCTCAGGTTTGCCCTTTCCAAGCATGAAGAACTGTTGGCTATCAGAGGTCAACATCCGTCTCCTCATACCGATAAACCCTTGCGTTTTGGGGTTGTTTTCTGTAGTTGGTTCAGATTATGTTCTCACTCCTAATGATCTGCACCACTTGGGAACAGGACTGAGATGCATGCAAAATGAGCTAAAGGAGTAAGCGCTCTAAAGTTTGAATAAACCGCTTCAAACATGCTTTTGAACGCGCCCTAAATCAAAATCAATGGATCCTTGGCAGAGAAGACAATTTTGAAGTAACTATTCCAACCTTAGTTTAGATGGTTAGAGAGGTGAAGAGCAGTTCAAACAACAAAGAACTGTTTTATTTAATGGAATGAAAAGCTCAGGCACAGGCCTTCAGCAATATTTATCTGTTACTGAATAGATTAAGAGCCAATTTGCTGTTGGAACTGTTAATGTTATTGAAATAGGCTCATCACATAAGATAAGATGAAACTTAATTAAACATTCGAGAGCATCGTCTGGGCTGCTTGGAACAGCAAAGGAATGGCAGCTGAAGGTGGACCATCGCAGTGATCACACTCAAGCCAGACATTGTTCTGGTGTCTGAAGACTTAAAACAGGTGGTCACGTTTGAGCTGACTGTACCCTTGGAAGACTGGATGAAGGAGGCCAACAAGAGGAAAAGGGCCAAGTATGAAGACTCGGTCAATGAGTGCCGCAGGTAGGCGTGGCTTGTGCAACATAACAATACATACAATTTTCCAACATGTTTTGGAAGTATCGTTTGTAGAGTGAGAATCTTGAAATTTGATATCTCAATAATGAACCTTCAATTGTGTATATTATACTTAACACTGTGTCAGTGGTGTATGCCTATGCACATTCATTTGCATGCTTGTTTGAGATGCAGGGTTTTGCTGTCACTATCTTGTGGCTTCTCGCAGGAAATGCCACATAGGACCCTGTTTCAGAGAACCCACGCGGTGTCTCATTGTGTACAAGCTCAGATGGATTCACCAACCATTGTGTTATAAACTATTTTACAGTTGATGAAGGTACATCCACCTGTTAATCACTACAAGGAATCAGGTGTATATTTGACTTTCAAGATAAGATTGTGTAATACAATTCGCACAATGAAATGACTATTAGATTATACAGGTGATGTATAACATTTACATTTATATGGTTATTTTCCTCAAAAACTATTATATTCAAGATATTAATGTCCATAAAATGGGGCAAAGTTAAAACTATGCTACTGCAATTGGCTGATCTTGGACATCACAGGCTTTTTTTAAACATTCTTTTAAAATAAATTGTATTATTATTATTATTATTATTATTATTAATAATAATAATAATAATAATAATAATAATAATTAAAACAAATTAAAATTATGTTTGTAGTCTGGGTGTCAAATTTCTGGCTGTCGACTTGCAGCTGATGTAGGATTTCCCCCCCGCCATTGTTCTTGTTATTTACATTCCACATTCACATTTTCAAAAATAAGACCCCATTTCCCATAAATGCAAAAATGCAAGTATGTTGACTTTGTTTTGAAACGTGCTATTACATCCTACATAAATCATTCATTTTCAACTTAATGATGAATAATTACATATCACTATTTTTATTGTTCACATGACTTGAAAGGGTTAGGGTTAGTAACTCAGTAAATTAAGTCAAACAACACTTGAAGTGTGATGAAGAGCATTGCTGGTATGCTGCAAGAGGAAGCTGCAAAACATTTGGTTTGACAAAAATGTGGTTTTGACACAAGACCAAACAGGAGGTCCATGTTGATGTCATGATCAGTCAAACAAAAATGAGAAAGCAGTGAACCTCTTCTTAGAATCATTGATGACTGTGCAGTTTTGGAGTTTCTGTGTTGAGCTTGTGTCTTTGCGCATGGCAATACTTTTGCCTATCTAATACGAAAAAAGGTTTTAAGACACAGAGATCCAAGTTGCATATGCACTCATCCCAATCCCACGTGGCACCATATTGCGGTTGTTGGGTGAAAACCTTGTATCTCCATGCATGAGTAATGGACATGGACCACCATGCAACTAAGAGTTTATCTACTGGTTTTTAAAAGTGTTTCATAACACTTTGTAGAACTTTCTAGATGACCATGAAATCTGTCACTTGCAGTTGAAACATGAAAATCACCAAAATTGGATTTGCCCAACAACTATGATATGCGTGTCTGATATTACGATCAAGGATGTTCCACTGTAATTCAAAAAATGTTGGTTTCTTCTTCTTCTTCTTCTTCTTCTCTCAAATTGTCAAGAGATAGTAAATGATAGAAACATTACATTTGGCACAATGATAGATAAGGACTTGTAAAGGCTATTGTTTTAAAATTAGACCTTTTGACCTTTTGTTATAGCGCCCCCATGGCCAACTTGGAGAGCTATAATAAAAGGTCTAATTTAAAAATTTTGAAAGGTCGTCACTCATATTGTATTGTGTTTGCAAATAAATTGTTTTTTAAATTTCCCTTAAGGCTTTTTCAGTTTTTGACCTATCAACGCTGAATTTGTTGCACATGCAAAGGGTACCGAGATGCAAAAATAGTACTTGACAAAGGGCGTGGCCTAACACAAAACTACAAACACTCAAAACTTATATCTCAGAATTGGATGAACCAAATGATTTGATATTTTGTATGCTCTACAGTCAAGTTAAAGCCATAATATGAAGTTTGGTCACAGTGTGTGTGACCCATGACATATTTGCTCAAGTAATGGCTTATAACTTAAGATGGGTTCAAACTATTATTATGAAACTCTGAACACTTCAGAATATTGACAAATTTCATGAAAATGCGTAGTCTCTGCCCATGAGAAGCTAAAATTATTTCACTTTTTCAGGTATTCAGGTATATTCAGGTATATTCCTGAGGCGTACTAGCTTGGTGTTATCATTTAATCTTCGCAAAGATACATTACATTTAGAAAGTTTTACAACTCTTTACATTAGCATTGCAAGCTGACATTAGCTACAGTACAGTAACATCAGCTGAAAATTCCAACATTACCTTACTGCCTTACCTTAGCAAACTCTTTTATTATCTCTTTGGCTGTGACTGTTTTATTGAACTCATTTTGCTTAGATACTTGCAAAGAAAGAGCTACACGTTTAGTTTGTAAGTGTCAAGCTAGCATGATTTGATACGTCTTGCTGAGCTTGGCTAATCTACTAGCCGTGTTGTATTTTATGGTAACGTTAGCTAACAGCCATGGATGACGATCCAGTTTGGAAATTTGGAATGTGCATCATATGATATGTTGTACATTTTTCTACGTCTGTGCGACACAACTGGTGAGCTCCGTTATTAGCATTTAGTTCACTTGATGTAATTAGCTTTAGCATCACCTAGTCCAAAATAATCAAAATGAGACTTGTATGGGTGTGAATGTGTAGATGTTGTTTTCCAACCATGTAATATACATTAGCCATTACGAGCTTGTTTAGTGTTGAGATTGTTGCATTCATTGTTGTTACATAATCACACAAATGAGAAGTAGCGTGGGGTTGCTTCTGGGTCTTAGTAGACTAGGTGATGAAAATGTGATTTTGAATTTTTTTGAACTGCCGAGTGTACTACACTCTGATTCAGTCTTCTACAGAAGCACATCGATGGTGCAAGGGGGGAATTGTGAAAATTTGAGTGATTTGGCAAAAAGATCTATAGTGACATTGATGAGAAGGCATCATTCCAAAATAGGATGGTCCACACGGGACATACGTAGGAGGTTTACACACAACAAGATTGTTCATAGGTATTAGGCCCAATCCCAATTCACCCCTTGGCCCTACACCTTAGTGTCCCGATTCTTGTTGGGATCGATGGGTAGGGCGAAGTGTTAGGGCTACATGGCCCTCCAAACAGAGATTTTTCAGGGGCACACTACAAACCGAGGGTTATGACAAATCTCCGACAATCATCGGCAAGATGGTAGCGAACGCTGCACAAGCAACAAAAGGAAGCCACAAATGTAGTATTTTCGTTAATAAAGATTTAAAAAATATTATAACTGTCGTATTATCTTAGTTTAATGTCGTTTAAATGTATTATAGACCTTTTCTTTATAACAAGCATAACAAAAAATCACTAGTATGTCGATGTCTCTACTTCACTAGTTAATGTTACAACACTGTTTTTAGGCTGATTTGTGCATGACAGTCCCGCATTTTGACATATTTCCATGTCGCATTTCCCCCCTTTGATGGCATATGACAACCGAAATATAATATAAGTCCAGCAGCGAAGTTGCTGCAGTTGTTACGGCTCCTCTAATACCAGTGCAGACTGGCAGGGTAACGTTAGGAGCACGGCTTGCTAGCCTACAGAGAACCACTAACGCTATTCTGTCATGAAGTGGCCCGGTAATGAAGCAGTGGTCTTTTTTATTTGATGACTTGTTTGATCGATTGATAGCATGAAACGTATAAGTTGTGAACGAATCGCGAGCGTCCATGCTTTTCTATCTCCATCAGATGAATGGCAAATGTCACTGTGATGTGTGTAATGTCCGATAACAAACTCGTCGCATCTGTTTACGTAAACGTCATCGATGACGTATCAGGGTCTTGAAGGGTTGTCCCATTTCATAGGGGGAGATTTCAACCACTACCCCTTGTGACTCTGTTCCTAGGACCAAGCCGAAGGGCGAGGGGCACTCGAAAACGAGGGGTAGGGGTGAAAATGAGAAATGGGATTCGGCCTTACTGGACCCCAGTTAGACTACATAGAATGGGCCTTCCTATTTGGAAAGAGGTTCTACATATAATTGAAGAATGGCCGGGGAAGCCTATACCGGTAGCTTTTGTGGTTCCTTATAAACCAGTTTATGCATCTTTGTGCATTGGCCTTGGATACAAGCAGTTTCTAAACACCAACACCAAATGTTATCACCTAAATGTATCACCTGTATAGTCTAATAGCCATTAGATCGTTCGAGTTGTCACGTCACAAAACTTTAAATAGGCATATGGGTTTTTATCAGATTGCTCGTAGCAATGAACACGTGGATGTACCTTCATTGGCTGCAAAATAATTTATAACACAATGGTTGGTGAATCCATTTGAGCGCTGAAGCAAGGAAACGTGGTAATTTCTCTGGTAAAAGCCTCACTTCTTGTGAGAAGCCACAAGGCATTAACAGCAACAGCCTGCACATCAAACACGTACAAACAAACATGCAAAGAAGCGTGGGAAAGCATACGGCACAGAAACATTCATGTTCACACATACACAAACACACACACACTCATGCACACTCGCACACTCATTTATACCATACACTTAACCACCCACACTGTAAAAACATGCAATTTAGTGAAATCAATTTGTGTTTAATCATTAAAGTATTTAAATGAGTCAGTTTCAACTTATGATTGCTGGTTATCAGCTTAGCTTTGATTAATTCACTAAACTAATCATATTAAAGCATACTTGCCAGCATGCATTGCATTTGAGTTAACTCTCCAGAAAGCCGTCCTTCTTGTTTGGATAAAATTATAGGATGGGGATTTACAATGTATGTGTTTTAGCTGAATCTTA
Source organism: Hoplostethus atlanticus (assembly GCA_034670405.1). NCBI lineage: Eukaryota > Metazoa > Chordata > Actinopteri > Trachichthyiformes > Trachichthyidae > Hoplostethus > Hoplostethus atlanticus. The sequence goes on along the minus strand of JAXDDX010000141.1, from coordinate 12,703 downwards.
GGTCAACTTCTAAGGTTGTTTTTAAGTTGAAGTGCATTCATTTTTTGCAGTGCACAAACTGATACTGATACTGGGTGTGCGTGTGGTGAGCTGTCTGGCCATAGTCGGTAAGATATAAATGCTTGACTTCTAGCCCTACTGCACACAGAGGGTCCCCTGACTGATCAGAAACTTTGATCGAAGGGTTCACTTGGCACTCAACATCTTCTCGCACCAAAGACTAGTGAGTTGAACTTTTAAACATGCTTTTATTTGTTTTGTTTTTTTAAACGTATTGCAAGCCAAAACATGTTGTAAAGGACTTGTTTCAGCATTTACCATACTTATGTTATATCTGTGACACATATATGATACAGTTATTTTTTCTTTGTAAATCAGGAGCTGTGTGCCTTACTGCGATGATGAGGGATAATACGCTGACTTTTGCTGTGCTGTGTTTTCTCCTTTCCTGGATGCTGCCTGCAGACTCCATGGTGGTGAGTGGCACATTCTGGAGTAAATGTCAGCCTGGTAAAATGAAGAAACTATGCAAAAGTCAATGGACCATTGCTTACTAAATTTGAACACAAATTTTAACGAAGGCTGTTAACACATTTAGATTGCACAAAGCCTTTACAAAATATGTTGGGGTAAATTTGAGGTATACATCGCAAACTCTACATCGGGAAAACGTTTAAGCTCAAATCTGATTTATTTTTGCTCAAAAGTGACACAAATCTGTTTATTTCAAATCAATGTGAACAGCAAAAAGCAGAATGGAGTCACATTTTTTTCAAATCCGATCCAGACCGCATCGATATGTGGTACTAAATCTGATTCTCAGGCATGCGACTTGTCATCCCCCTTTTCCCTGTAAACTGTCCAATAAAGCAGAAATGCTATAACAATAATCTTAAAAAAATAATCACAAAATCTAAAAATCTAATAATTTTTTACAGTTGTCTATAATAACACTTAGACTTGTGAGATTTTAATGCATCACTTTAAGTCTATTTTCATAAATCTTCTGCCAATGAAATCAGAACAGGCTGCATAATCTGCAGCCAGTTATCTTTTTGTGTATATAAGCATTCCTGTTTGTATTTGTGGATATGCCTATCTGGTCCTCTTGCTCTTGTTTAATTAGGTCGTTTCTGAATTGCTCAACAGGCCATTTCAAGCTGTCATGTTACTGTTGCTATATTGAGATTGTTCTACGATACTAGAATTGATGATTGATTGATTCTGGACGTGTCGCAGACCCAACTCAATGAGACACGTGACGGGAGGTGGCCACTTTTTACCCCATTTTCTTTAACATCCAAGCAAGGCTTCACTCTAGTTTCTCAGTCTAAATAGGACAAGGGATAGTTCCATCTGTGTGATTTCTTCCTTTCCTTCTAGATCCGTAGATACAATGTCAGTCTGCCAGATCCCTATCGCAGCATTCCATTGAGCATGGTTGAAGATGCCGTCGACGACATGTACGAAGGTTGCACCAAGAAGATGATGAACACGGTCAAGACGAAATACATGACGAAAGAGAGTCAGGGTGTGTTCGGTAAAGCCTGGAAAAAAGCAAACAAGTGTACCAAAAAAGGACTGGAAATTCGAGGGGGTGACCCTCTCGAAAAGGATCACATCCAGGCAATCTGTGTTTATACGGCTAGCGATATTTATCAAGAGTTCAACAGCGTAGTCCGGGCCGATAGGGCAAAGTATAGCACCCCATCTTTCAAGTTCCACTCCTTGCATTTCCTGTTGACAGCCGCCATACAGATCCTGAAAAGTGAAGAATATTGTAACAACACCTACCGAAGAACCAGAGATGACTTTAGCGGCAATGTCAACCAAATAATTCGATTTGGTTCCTTTACTTCCAGCTCTTTTAAAACAAATATGACACATTTTGGGAATAAGACCTGCTTTGAAATTTTGACCTGTTTAGGTGCTTATCTGAAGAAATATCCAGTCATGGGAGATGAAGAACAAGAGGTGCTCATTCCTCCCTATGAGATGTTCAAGATAATTAAGATAACTAGGCATCCACAACTTAAATTTAAAGAAGGCCTGAATGATTGTGAGGTCCTCTATAAGTTGGAGAGTGCAGGAGTTCACAGCAATCTGAATTGCAAAGCTATATGAAGCAATGGTTCTCCATCATCCTGAGACCAAAATTAAATGAATTTAATCTTGCCCTGCAATCTATGTGCATTAAAACATTCTAATTTTGTCCTGTACAGAATGTACTCTCTCACCCAAGCTCATTTCAACATATAAACACTTGTTATCTAGGAACCCAACCCCCAAACTGTTTTAAGTATCATTGGTATAGAGACTTGCATAGTTCCTGTAGGCTTTATAATTCTCAAACCTTCTATAGAGCAAAGCTTTCAGTGAGGCCTTTTGTTGTTCCAATTTATCAGCAATTATACACTGTGCAACAAATATTTGTTTGTAAAGTTGCTTTATGAGACCAATAAATTAGCAAAAATGTGAATTTCCTGCTTTGGTCAAGTGAATGTTTTATGTTGGTATGTTGGATTTATCCTTAAATTTGCAATAATATGTCACGCAATTAACACAGCCATGTAACGTTATTGTACTTTATAGAGCCAAGGTGTTGGCATGTTGAAATTTGGTGTTTTACTGTGTTTTACTGTTTTACTGTGTTTTACACCTGTCACGTAAGTATAATTATGAATGGACCGTTTTGATTTGTGATAAATGCTCTTCTTGTCTCCAAAAATGTACATCCAGGTGTCCTTATAGCTAAAGATGTCACATCTGTTGTTTAATGTTTAAATAGCTTTCTGTTCATCTTGAATTCTGTATATGGAATGTGTTAATTGTAATTTATTGAATTACTTGTTGACTGTGTTGATTTGATATGTGAGTGTTGAAATAGCTTTCTGTTCATTTTGGAATTATGTATATGGAATCATCGATCTATACCGTCCCTCCCTACCCTATTTCTTAGCTACTGTGTATATTGCTCTTTTTAATAATACACAATTGCACATTCATCCTGTACTTAGACACGTTGTATTTTTTATTCTACTGTGTTCATTTTTCATTATTGCTCTTTGATTCTATTGTTTTTTCACTGTAGGTGGTCTTGTAAGTATTTCACTGTAAGGAGCACACTTGCTGTATCTATTACATGTGACAAATAATTGATTTGATTTGTGATCAATTGTAATTCATTACATGTTGACTGTGTTGACAAGTAGTGCTAGAACAAAACTGGGAGACAAATGTAACAATGATGTGATCAATAAACAGAAATAGACATTACTTTCCTTCTTTGCATTTTTTATTGAAAGGTTGAAGCAGCATCAACATGCAAGTTGAGAGTAAGGAATTGATACAACCAATCTCCATCACATTTGGGACATACAGTGGTGAATTAAATGACCCGAAAATATGAATTAAATGGTGTTCTGGTGTTATACAAGTCACATGATACAGGGTACATATAACTCTGTAGTAATCCTCTAGAAAACATTAAAGAAATGCCCCATACTGTCAAGGGAACCAGTGCTGGTCTGGTGTGTCACAGCCATATAAAGTCACAAAATAGACAAATGTAATAGTACATTAAATGCCCCACCATGTTGAATGAACCGGTGTTAGTCTGGTGTCTCACCTTAGACCTTCTTGCCATGGGAGACCCTGCCAGTAGTTGTACTACAGACAATATAGCTCTAAGGATCACTGACACGCACAGGCCCCTACACCTCGTCCAGGTCCCGGTCCACGTAGGGGTGAACTATATACAAGGTGGGTTAAACGTCCATGACCACCCAGCGAGTGGCTCAGTGTCATTTGTCACCTCGCTCCTCAGCGTCCCTCATCTCTGCCCGGAACTGCTCCACAGTCTTCCCACTGGCGGCAGGCACAGTGGGAGACCCCACGGATGCGGGTGTGCCCAGTATCCAGCGTCTTCGGCTGCCCACACTTGCTGCATGTATATTGGGCATAGACCTTCTTTGGAGGCCCCCCCCCCAAGCGATGCAGCGGCTTTCCTCCTCCTGTATTCCGTTGACCGGGGTGGTCTAGGTGGAGGAGGTGGCGGTGGGCCGAGGGGAGGCCCAGGAAGTCCAGCTGGGTTGGACGCTGGCACCATACACAAGATGACTGGCACATGTGGAGCAGCCGGGGTGACAGGCAGGATGGGCGCGGGAGCGGGCCTTACTGGCTGGGTGGCCCGGCGTGATTGGTCCTCCGGCACGGCAAACACGAAGAGCTGCCGGTTGCTCTCCTGTTGGTAGGAGAGGGTCTTGGGTGCAGGGAGTGGCTGGTCAGCAACCGCAGGTGCAGTGACGGTCACCAACCCCTGCTCCAAGATGGTCCTCTCCCTCTCCTTCTGCCGCTTGGAGAACCTTAAATGCAGGTAAACACAAATGTTGTCACCATCTACTCAGTTGACTAGAATTTATGATGCACACCTCAGATAGATAGATGATAGATACTTTATAGATCCCCAGAATTTCCCCCGGGGATCAATAAAGTATCTATCTGAAAATGTATGTGTCATAATGTCTTACCACTGGGACAAGGTCCTCTGGTTGAGCTCGTATAGCTGTAGGTTGGTCTGAGCCATCAACCTCGGGCTGTTCAGCACTGCCTCTCGGACGGCCACGTAGTCGGCCAGGATGAGGGCCCACCGGCTCCTCCTCATCCCCGCCGGCCCGTGTGGCCGCTGGGGTGGAGACGGCAGAGCTGACTGCAAATGGCCTCCACCAGGCGGCTGGAGCTCAGGCCAGTTTGCAGGGCCCGAGTTCAGGCCAAGAAAGCAACTAAATAACAAACACAATATAAAAGGTTAACAAGAAATCATTGTGTATTACATGTTAACGTGTTGTGGGAAATGAAATAGTTGGCCGAGGCAAGATTGTCTTGTTTTGGCAAGACAATACAATACACTGAAGGCCATCTGGTTGCCTCCTTTACAATACACTAAATCTCTAAACATCTCTCCCCCTTTCAGCGCTGAGCTGTATTAAATACTCATTGAATCCTATGACGTAGTTTGTTGCAACTGTCATCTTACAATCATCACTACAACCAAGAAATAATTCCTAACAATCTAACAAATGAGTTTATTCTGTAATGAAAACAGCACTTCATACCGTTGGAGACTGTCTTTCCCTGGGCAGACAGTGCTCTTTCCCCTTCGTTGCCTTGAACCGCCCCTGGGTTAACCTCTCCTGGTGTCTCTGAGGGTAGACGAGCCGCTGTTTATCAGGCTCTGGCAGACGTTGCCCGAGCACCATGAGCCTGTCTACCCTCTGGTCACTCAGCCCCTGAAGGCTCCTCCCCTTGACCAGGGCCTTGGCCAACCTAAGGACATGTTGGTATCCTGGCTGGCCATCAGGTCCCTGGATCTCCTCCTGGAGGGAGAGAGAGAGAAACGAGAGGGTGTGTTAATGAATAGGTTAATATTGATATTGAAATGATACAGCTTTTTTCACCTCTATGAATAACTGATAAATGAATGCCTTTAATGCTGTAATAAAATGCAGGGGCTTACCTCAGAATCTGAGGAGTCTGAGAGAGGAGCCTGCTGTTCAGGGGCCTCAGGAGGGGCGTTGGCATCAGGGGCGGCTTGACCGGATGGCCCAGACCTGGGTGCGTCAGCTGGATCACCTGACTGGGCTGCCGCCGTGCTGGTGGGGGGCATGTCCGGCATGAAGAAGCTGGGGTCCTCCGCATCTTCTTCAATGCCCTCGTCCACCAGGTCGAGCTCATGAAAGGCGGCAGCCTCATCCGGAGTGTCAGGGTCCACGCTGACAGCCTCAAGCACTCTGCCTGTCTGCAGGTACAGGTACTCCACCCCGATGAGTTCACCTGTGTTGTGGTAGAGAAGACTTTAGTTTGCGCTGTGAAATATTCAGTGATATTACATATTAGTGCATTTAATTAGGAATGTGTGTTAATAAAAGGTTATTTTCAATAACAAGAATATGTAAGTGCTGCCATTTTACATACCCGTGTACTCGACAGGCTTTGTGTTGTCCTTAACCAAAGGGACGCCAAGCACCCGTTGGCTCTTTAGGTTAAGGACGTGCTTGACGTGGCCACTGTAGGAGAGCAGAGGCTGCTGCTGTTGTCCCTCCACTGGAGCTGCTGCAGCTGCTGCGCGGTCCTCATTCCACCTCACCAGTCCATCCAACAAGAACGCCTGAAAGTGCTGGGCACTAGCAGTTTGACCTTTAAAAACAATGAGAAAAATAATGAGTTCAATTAAAGAGGGGACAACAAGCAGTGGCACGGCAAAAAAGAGAAAAGTGTAATCACCTGGGATGAACCGGTTGAGGTGGAGGTGGAAGGACTCCAGGGAAGTGGAGCCCCTCGCGCAGAGATAAACCGGCAGGCTGACTCCGCCCTTGGTTAGCCTGCCGGTCTCCGTGTACAGCTGCACACCGGGAGGGTCCTGAATGCAGCGAAAATGACGCCTCTGCTCTCTCCAGACACTCTGGATGCGGACGGGGTCCAGCAACGGGATGCCCAGGGTGTCGCGCCCTTGTTCACCACCGAAGGTGTCGAGGGAGATCGTGGACAAGCTGCTCCGTCTCCGCAGCTCCACGCGTGCTTCGACGGTAGTGCTTTGTCCACTCCTTCTTGGTGATCCTCCTCAACACCTCGGCGTCGGTAAGGCCGACCATCCCGTGCTTCCCCTCCAGCTCAGACCGCTTTGCTTCAACAAGACGGCGGGTATCTCCGGCGTCCACCGCGAAGATACAGTGAGACAGCTGCCGCATGAAGGTACTGTACAGCTGGTGGCTCTCTGATGTGACTGCCACCGCGAAGCGGCGCATCAGGTGCCAGATGTCGAGGCGAACCACCAGCTGCTCCCACTCTGCAAACATGGCAGCTGTCACCGACACGCCGTCTCTGTTGCAGCAGTCACGGTCCACGTACATGAGCTGGGGGGCTGGCACCCCGGCGAGTCGGTACCGCCGCATAAGTCCAGCCGCCATGTTGGACAGGCCCTCCTGGCCCTCGACACAAGTGAGGACGCTAATGAGGACCTGCCCGAACTCGTTACCCACGTTGGTAACCCAGGCGGCCGTGTTAGCGGCGGGACCGGCGAGCTTCCTTGCCAACTGAAGGGAGGGACAGGGAGAGAAAAAGTGGAGGGGGAACAACAGAACGTATGTGAGGAAAATAATATCAATAGCGCAATATCCAGTTTTAAAAAAAAAATCGAATGACTTCCTCACCTTCTTCGTCAAATCCAACTTGAGGATGGATCCGTACGAAGAAGTGACCCTGGCCTTGTACTCGTCCAGCCGTGACAGGACGTCATAGCCGTACGCTGTCAGCAGCCAGACGGGTGACGGAACGGGAGGCATCGGTGGCGGTGGTGGAAACTGCCTCCCCAAGGCCAGGAAGTGCTCGCACTCGCCGAGGTACGCGATGGACCTCCGCATCCAGGTGTCGCTGTGCTGCTCCCGCAGCGTGGTCCACAGCCGAGTGGCACTGTTCCCCAGAGTGCGCGACTTCAGCTGGGTGATGATCCGCATGTCACAGGAGAGCCTAAGCAGAGGAGCAGGAACAGAGGCAGAAAAAAGCAGACGCTGATTAGTCTACTGATTAGATAAAATAATGTATGAGTATCAATTTAAAGTATTAAAAAAACAAGTGTATTACAGTACTCCTCCCAACAGATGAAAGAATACAATTGGAACCTCTATGAGAAGTAATGGACAAAACAAATATATGACAGTTTGCCACACAGCAGCAGTCTCACTTACTTGTACGTGAGCACAGCAGGAAACCTGCAGCTGTAGTTGGGGCTCAGCTGCTTGTTGATCTCCTGTGACCACCCCGCGACCTTCTTCTTACATCGAGGGCATTCCAGGTACTCAGTGGCCATGAGATACCACCCATCGATGTCCAAGACCCTCCGGATGGTCTTGTACAGCCCAGCCTTGGTCAGGGACCCAGTACACCCGGGCTGGGGGCATGTCAGCCGGATACCCCAAATACGGTGGGGCATCCAGAGGAACAGCCGACATGCGAAGAAGGGGTCGGGGGATGCGGGCGGCTGATTGTAAATCGGCCGGGGCTGGGGAGGCATCCACCAAAGATTAAGATCTTTGATCAGATGAGACCTCCCCGTGCTGCTCCTGGTAAACAGCACCCGACCGATCCACTGCTGCTGCTCTGAAGTGAGAGCTGCCTGCCAACTCTGCGGCAGGAGCTGGAGGAGGGAGGAAGAAAGAAAGAAAGAAAGAAAGAAAGATTATATAAACATTGTGGAATCAAAACTTTTTTATTAAACAATGTCCTTTTCTATAAAAAGAAAAGAAGACAGAAAAGGAAATATTTGACAGATAAACTGACCTCAGCACTACCAGCAGCTGGCTGTGGGGGCAGATCTCTTTGCCCTGAGGCTGGAGCCACAGCTGGGGCCTGGGCATGGTCTGGAGGAGGGAGCAGGACCGGAGCAGGGATCTGGGCTGGTGCTGGAGCTGGTGCTGGAGATGGTGCCGGAGATGGGGGCGGAGGGGGGAGGACACACACATTGACCTCGAAGGGGATGGGGGGTCTTGTGGGTGGGAGAGGTGCCACAATGGGAACCATCTCCATTTGCTCCAGCACCTCAATCAGCTCCCGGTCATCTGCTCCCTCCTTTCTGGGCTTGTCTGTAGGACGCTGGGGGGGAGGCGGAGGCTGTCGGAGCGGGGCGGGGGTCTGCACATCATCCAAGGCTTCAGAGGAAAATAGAATATACAATCACCAAATTTCAATAAATCATGCTGTTAAGAGGGTAATAAAATGCATTTTCTAATGGGAAATGAGTGGAAAAAAGTAAAGCAATCACATAAAACAAATGCATTACAGGGGAGTTTGGGTTTGGTGAGATGACGAGTCCGTGAGTTGGCGATGGGAATTGATCAAAGCAATTAATCACCAGGAAAGCGAAAGCTTTGTTAGAGGAAATGATTATGAAGACAGTGCTAGCATGCCAAGATTTTACTAAGCAGCTAGAGATTAATAATGATGGATGTGCTAAACCAAGCAGCCACAATGATCACCGGTAGTGATGTAACAGGTAATACACCAAGCAGCTAACCACTACATTAGCTTTGGATTTTGTCCTTACCCAAACTTACCTTTCCATTATTAAGTTATGTTTGTCCTTTGTCTAATAAATGTTGGAATGAAAAAAAGATGACAATGCAAGATAAATACACAGTACTATATATATATATATATATATATATATTGCAAATAACATGTCACACATTCAGTGCATAATAAACCATTAACTTACACTTCTCTATGTCAGCTGCACTCTGGACCAGCTCTGCATCTGACGGCTCAGATGACATCAGATCATCTGATGCCAGAGCTGGTCTGGAGGACGACGCTGCTGTAAAACACACAACACAATAATGTTAGACACACATCATCACCGGGAGATTCACAACACATGCCTGCATGGATTTACCTGGAAATGCAGGCCTAGAGGCCACAATCCTCTTGGCCTTTGCCTGCATTTCCGCCAGGGACAGAGGACGCCGCTGGGCCAGGAACGCCGCGACCGCAGGAACAAGAGGCCTTTAACAACAACATACAGAATAGACCATCAGTCATTAATGAAGTGACACTGGACCTTTCTATACTTTAAACATATGAGTAATAACATAACACTTACACTGAGGCACTCTTGGGCCGTGGACCAGTGGCCGGGACTGATGTCCTGCTGGCTGCTGCATGTCCTGGTGGCAGCTGGCCTGGCGGCAGCTGGCCTGGCGGCAGCTGGCCTGGCAGCAGCGGCGGCGGCGGCGGCAGCAGCAGCAACAGCAGTAGTCCCCTCCTGGTCGCGGCGCACAATATAATTTTTGGCGTCCGCCATTTTGGTCCCTGGGTGCAGGTCGTCTTCCTCAGGTAGCTGACATAGCTATGCAAATGAAAGATTGATAAAGAAATGGATTTCATTTTGACGTCTGCTTGCCTAATAACACCTATATCCACTACAATTAACTTAGTATGCAGGCAATCATACCTGATTTTGTCCTTGTCTTTGGACTTGTACAGACCCTGCAGCGTCTCAAATCGATGCTTGCCGAAGCCAACAAGGGCCTGTCCCTCCTGGCCCAGCTGGAGGGACCTGACTTTGGCTTCCCCGGACACCCGGTTGAACCTGACTTCTTCCACAAAGTCAGGGTAGGTGTCCGAGTAGCGAGTCAAGGCATCCTGAAGATAAAAACATACTTTCTATACCATTTATGTTCATCATGCCACAAAGTAATGGTTATATTGACTATCTACACCTGGGCACTGTACCTTGTTGGCCATCAGCGGAGACTGAGACGCTGTGCGCTCCCGTTCCTTCTGGTGGCTGGCCACCAGGTTGATGGCATAGCCTGCGTCGCTCTCCAGCAGCCACTTGAAGGTCTGAACCTGGTACTTGCCGAACTGAACCGTGCACCGGCTCAGAACAAGCATGGTATTACCAGGGTCTCCGCCTTCGGAGACGACGCGGGCCCGAGCCTCAGCCTCCACCTCATCTGGCTTCTTGGCCCTCACAGGAGGCCACGTGGTTCAAAGCCTCCTGTGAGGCCTTGATCACCAGCTCTCCCCTCGGGTTCCTACGAAAAGTAGGGTTCTCCATCTATGAAAAGACACAAATGAAAATCAATAAAAAACAAGGGAAAAGTAAGGTGTCATTTATAAACTACATGTTAAAGAAAAGAGTATTTGCATTTCTACACTGTGTGCATTTGAACTTACATCTGGACAGGATTTTGGTTTTTGAATCTGTATAAAGGGAGAAGGAACGAAGGAAGGAGGAAGGAATGGTACATGTCAATACATATAGATTTGCAGCTTCTTCCCACTTTCAGAGGGCAATACACACTGTGAAAAGTATCCAACCAATATAAACCGCATATAGATTTAGTGCTGCAATGGAATGTGAATGGCTTCTCTGATTTTGATTCCAATTCTTCTGTGGCAGAGCTGGGCGGCAAACTGGCTGAATTCATCCAACGTGCCAGCCCCAATACCCATGCCCATGAAACAAACTGAGCTTGATTATACAGAAAAACATTGAATAACTACAAGTATGAATAAATGATCAATAACTAACACGGGCAGACATACATTAACTTACCGGAGACAGCGGTTGATCTAAACAAACTGAGCTCGATCAAACAGAAAAACATTAAATAACGTTACCTACAAGTATGGATAAATGATCAATAGACATACATTACTGGAGAAAGCGCTTGATCTAAATATAATGCATAAATTTCAGAACACAATAGGCTGTTTGTCGATCAATTTTGGTGGGCGACAGATTATTTTGCACATAGTTTTAGCAGCAAACAGACGGAGAATAAACTAGATTTATTGGCTTTACTATCATAGACCGGGAACATCGGCACCTTAAACTAACAGTGTGGAAGAATTTATGTATCATGTGTGAATTCTGTATCTTTGTGCTGACTCTGCATCTGCAGTGTAGCGTCTAGAAGCTTTAGGTGTGCGTGTGTGAGGGCGTTCTGGTTGACGTCAACTGACTTAGGGCCCTGTAGGCCAAAGGTTGGGATTCGTATAAACCATACTAGAAGGCCGGTCCCTCTAGAAGGCACCGGAGAGCCTCTACCCAGAACGTCCTGACACAGCACACATTGTTCAGACCAAACTATTAGAACGACCTTGTAGATGTGTAGAAGCAACCCCCCTTGTAGAAGTAGCCCCCTTGTTTAGAAACTACTGTGTTAGTGTGTTAGAAGCTACCCCCCTTTCTTTGTTTTCCTTAGCTTTATAATCTCTGTTCAGAGGCTTCTCTGACAGAGATCCGCATACCATACCCATGTGTGTGTATCTCTCCTGAGCTCAGTATAGTATAGTATTGTATTGTATTGTATTCTGTGCTAATAAATGTTGCTCATGTAATTCATGATTGAAAGACTTCTGTCTAGATCTGAATTTATTCAACAAACAGTAAAACACCAAATTTCAACATGCCGACACCTTGGCTCTATAAAGTACAACAACGTTACATGGCTGCGTTAATTGCGTGACATATTATTGCAAATTGAAGGATAAATCCAACATACCAAAGTCCGGTATGTAGACGGCAAAGTCAAGCGAGTTGAGTTTGACTCAAGTTGCGTGTCCTGTAGTGATGTGTCGTTCGCGAACGAGCCGGCTCTAAGAGCCGATTCTTTGTAGCGAACGAGAAGAGCCGACTCCCGTCGGGGAGAGCCGAATCTTCAGCCGCTCCTGCTCAGCTCTGCTAAGAATCCATGCAGGCAGGGGCGGGACTTTATTTTGATGGGCACACCATGCGGCCAATTACATGCGAGGACAGACTAGGATCATACCATTATGTGAAAGAAGGAAGGGGGGCAGACGCTCCAAAGACAGCGAGTGTAGTGGTACAGGCCAGGTACACACAGAGCGACAGAGAGACGGGGGAGCCGGATTTAAATGCAAGCGCGCCGGGAAAAAGTGAAGAAATGAGCGAAAACCGAAAAAGAAGCAGCATCTGGCTGCATTTCAATGATATTGGAGACTGCAAAGCTGATTGCAGAATTTGTAAAATGAAAATATCCTTCAGAGCAGGGTCAACAACAAACCTGCACAGACATCTAAGAACCGCCCACCCGTCCGTGCAGCTGGAAAAGTGTCCTGTTTTGAGCCAAGTACTTCTGCTGCAGCATCCACTGTCTTGCCGAAAACTGCAGGTATACTA